>JBAJMU010000010.1:4607537-5176126 GCA_037952995.1 Hyposoter didymator
ACAGATTTGTGTTCGTCCATCCGGCTGGCGATACACGAGACACACGGGATGTGAAAGCGAGCCTTTTCAAGTTTTTCCATTCGTGCGTTTCGACCCTTTTGTATTCGTTCGTCGTTGTTTTTTTCTGTCGTTTCCATAATATTATGTTCGCGTGTTTGGAATTTTTTCTTGATTCAAGTTTTGCTTTTCGTGATTCACGTTCTCACATTTTTTGTTTGTCGAACCAGCTGGAAATTTCATCAATAAAAACTATTTCCATCGATCAAATATTGAATTTTTGATAAAAAACGAAAACAAAAAAGAAACAAACAAACGAATGCCCTCGCCATGAGTCACGGTTCGTTGACGTCGATCGATTTATACTCATCGCGACGTTATTGACGATCGACGACCGTGACCGGATACCGGAAACACGCGAACGCGCGCGCAGACGCGACGAAAATCTGTTGACCATTATGGCAACCTCGTTTCCCCCCTCAATCTTATTCGTACATCGCGATACTTGATATTCGGCGCTTCCAACGTCCTCGCGGACAAAAGACACTTTCGTTCGAGATCGAAAGTTTTTTTTTCGAGGCGAAACAAAAATTCAAACCGTGTAATTGTTCATTTGTTTGTTGTGATTTTTAGTTAAAAATTTTTTTTAACACTTCGATCGATTTTTTTGGATCCCCGACTCGAAATCCCTGAAAAAATGAAAAATTCTTCTTCGTCTTTACGTCGAACTGAGTTTTGTTGATAAATTGAAAAAATTACGTTCCTCGCCAGGCTAGAAAGTCATATCGCGAAATTATCAGTCATTCGCACATCGAGTTTCGCGTGCTCGTGTAATAAACCGACAAAAGTAATATTTCGAGTCGTCGAGTATGTTTTAACAGCTGGCGCAGTTAGGAAAAGAATGAATGATAAAAACGAGCAATAGAAATGATATGTGAAGAAAGAGGCGAGAGAGTTTGCTTAATAATTCGGTCAATCGCGATTTCCTTGAATTTCTGCTCGTTCGACCTCATAGACAGTTTTTTTCTCACAATTCCATAGATACATATATGTCTGTGCAAGAGTTCTCGAGACCACAGAACGTTTGTATTCACATATGCATAACTCGCGGAGCCTCTGTGTGTAAAGAGATCGAGCTCGACAGCCTGGGGGGTCGATGAATCGAGTGCGAACGAAGACTCGAAGAAATCCGAAGCCATTGATCATTCCAACGGAAAAACGAGCAGCGATAATCATCGATTTCCCGCAACAAATTAACAAAATTAATCTCTTTTCAATTTCTACAAATTTCCTGCTCTCGAAATAAAAATTTTCCATCAAAATTTTATCAGCTCGTGAGAATTCTCGAAAAATACCTTTTGGAATGTTTAAATTGTTTTAATTTTTACACTCTTTGCACTGCATCAGCAAAACTATGAAATATTTCACGGATATACGTTCTGGGATCTCGGCTGAATCGCTTAATGCACAGGCAGGAATAACGGAAGGAATAACACGCGGTCATTTCTGTCGGAATCTGCGACAGCTGCTCGATGCTCGAGCAGTCTAATCATCAAAAAGTTTAGCTCGCCCCTTTTTGTCATTGAGTTTCAAACGTTTTCTCATTTCCAGAAGAATCTTATTCAACAGAATCAAAATCACGGGGAAATAAGTTGGTTGAAACTTTACAACATTTACGAAAACTCATGGAAATTAACATTTTTAACGAGCCAGTTAATTAATAAGCAACAAAAACCATGCGAGCTAGTTCCCAATATTTTTTTTGCATATTCGTAACAATTGTTATTCATCGATGTTGACGCAGACTCTGTCGCAAGACTGAGATTTTCGCACAGCCGAGTGTAACAGCTGCTTCGATGCATGAGAATGTCCCGATGCGAACAGCTGACGTTTTCAAGGCCGAAAGAATGCGAATTGAATCGCAGTTAACACAATTAATACGATAGCTCTAATCGGCCATTGAAATTCTCGAGATAAATGTTCCCTTCGTCAACCGTGTAAATTCCATTTTGAGAAGAATGTCGTTAAAAAAAGTATTTTTCATTTTTTTTTTTTCTGGAATGCTCTTCGCAGTCATTGTCCGACGGAGAGTGACTTTTTATTATTTCATCGTGTTTCTCGATGTCGGAGAATTTGTTTCAATCATTTTTCTCCGAGCCAATAAATTTTCAAAGTCCCCGCACATGGGATTGCCTTTTTGCATTTATTTGGAGAATCAGGCATTGGAATCGTAATCAGTGATTCCGAAAATCCTTTCAATCAGAATTTCACAGTCGTATCGAGATGCTGGAGAATTTTTTTCAACCATTTTTCTTCTTTCCGAGTAAATAAAGTTGCGATTTTTCGATCGCACCATATGAAAGGGACTCTGAATGATCGAGAAGGCGCGGCGCAAAACTCGAGTGTAATATATACACAAGGAATGATTATATACGCCCGCGTTACTCGATATAATGCACTGTACAGACTGAAAAGCTAGTTTAACCACCAGCGAACTCGAGTCGCTTGGTCTCCAGAAAGAGAAAATGAGAGAGAGACCAAGACCGACTTGTATACGCAATTGCATCAGTACTTCAAAAGCCTCGTGTAAACATTACAGACAGAAAATCCATTTAATTAAATTCAAAATCCTCGTGCACACATTCTTCATACGAAGAGAATTTAAATCGGAAAATTACGAGTAGAGAATGAGAAAGGGGCATGACCTTGAATTTCCGACAATTTTACTGTGGCCTGCGAATTTTCGAACTGGAGGGAAAAAGCTTTTCGTATGGCCTACGAAGGTTTTTTCTTTGTTTCCTAGAAATTTACGTTTTACACCGTAAAAATGGAGTCCAAATTCTTGTTGTCTCTGCACTCGATTCCATTGACAATGGAAATGCAATTTTTTTTCTAAGTTGTAAATTTTTCCACTGTCGAGTCGATTCTTTGCCTTTGTTTTGATTTTCCATTCGGGTCGCGCTTTGTTTTGAAATATCGTCGCTCGGGGGGGCAGAGAGGGAAAGAGGATTCACTGGCGCGCGGGGGTTTCTCTATCGTTCGGCTTGAGCCCTCGACGCTTGTCAGTATAGTTGTCAGTCGCTCGAAACCTACCACTACGTTCGTGTCGACGTTCCGCTGCGACACGTGACGAATAGTTTTCGGGTATAATAAAACTACAAAGTTCTTGTCAGTTATTAAGTTTCTCACGCTTTTCGACAAGTTTTCACAGTGCCAGTGTTTTCCAGTTCGGATTTAAGAATTCGTACGTTGAACGAACGTACAGCAAAAAGTTTGGGGAACTTCGTGTAACCTCGAAAATTTATTTTTTCCACTCAAAACCGAAGCTCTTCATAAAAATAAGTTTCGTCGTGCAAAATGTTTCGAGAGCTCGAATCACGTGACACGATTCGTTGTTTCAATTTGTAGAAACTTCGCGGAGACTTTTTTCGAGTCGCGAGATTTTGAGGTTAAAAAATACATCGCGATACATCGCGCGGTTACGATAACTTTCGTTTTTTCGAGTTTTTGAGAGATCGCAGCTTTTCGAAACGGCGTTCTTGGCAAATTTCCTGACGTTTCCTTCAGTTATTTCATTTATTTACCTCCTTCGTAAGTTTGACGCGTGTTGAAATTCGTGATAAAGTTTCGAGTGCGAAAATGAAACGAAGGCAAAGTGTCTAGCAGGCCCGGCTGCTGACAGTTTTTGTCTCCAAACCGAGAAAAGTTTTTTGTGTGTTTTTTCGTACCGTTGTTAACGTTTGATTATCGTGATAAAATGATGTATCACAAACCAACTGTGCCACGATTTCGTATCGCGGAAAGAGTTAGCGTGTCCGTTAACAATCGGCCGGTTTATGGGAAACAGCATCACAGCAGCACGTGCAGTCTGAGCAGAAGCTCAACTGGCGGCTCTTCGACACCCTCAACAAACCGGTAAATAATCGCTGCCTATAAAACGCAGGATTCGCGTGATATTTTTATTCGACTGTTGATTAGTCAAGGAAATCGATTATTTTCCATTTTTTAGTTTCGTTTTTCTTTTCGCCATCATTTTTAAACACGCAAACGTTAATTATCGAGCAAAATCGATCGGAGGCAATGTCGGCAGCAAAGAAACGAAATATTCAACTCTCCAGTTCGCTTCCTCTCGACTTTGTGTGTACAGGACGGAGTTCTGAGAAATATCTCGTTTTTGGAGAGTTCCTTAGAATTCGTAGAATTAAAAACTGGAACGACCTCGATTTTTGTTTATATTCTCGAGACTATAGAATCGAAGGAACGTTTTTGTTTTTCTTTTTTTCGAGTGTATTTTTTTCAATAGAACGATGACGAGATTTCATGAAAAGATTTTTCGTGTTAACGAAATTTGGTTTTTTCTCGAGCAGAGCTCAAGATGCTTGTTCAAAATTTTGTCAGGACGATAAAACGCGATCTTTTTCTCCAAAACACAAGATCGTCATGAAAATTGTCGAGGTTTTTGAAAGTGAACGAGAGCGATAACTAGAAAAAGTATTTTCCGTTGGAGCCAACGTGTTGCTTCTCGTAACACACTTTTGCGCAAAGTACATATTCTTCCTGCGGGCTTATGGGCTTGTTCAAGATCCGAGAAGAACTTAACTGTTATTAAAAATCGCGTAACTCACAGTCTCACATTATCCGCGGCCGGTTCGCCACAGAAATGTGTCTCCGCATATTTAAATTTATAGAGTTTTTAATACGCACAACATTTTTCCAGTAAAAACGAGTTAGAAAATATTTACACGCATATATTGCTCGTGCAACAGGACCAAACGGGACTCCCGTCACGTTGCGATCAATCATGTCCCGTTCGAACAAGCCTCGCCGCTGTTATTGATACCACGAAACCTTACGTTTGCTCTCGCGTCCCTCGAAATCCGAGAGCATCGATTATTTTTTTGCTTCTTTTTTTTTCTCTACCCAATAAAAAAACGTGGCGGATTATGATTTCTACAGTTTGTTTTTTCGAAAGAAAGTTCCAAGCCCACGATAATAATCGTGCGAACTCGATTTTTTTAAATTTCACGATCGAACGTAATTTCGATTTTTTTTCAAGTGCTAAACCGAGCTTGGGGAGCAAAGGACCTTCGCCGGTTCACTCGAGCACGCCAAACCGATCAGGAATGCAATCGCCAAAGCTCAATGGATCGGACACCGTGCTGTGAGTTTCAATATTTTCATTTCTCAACCATTCAGGCTTTTTTCACTGTCAATCATTTCTTCAAATCAATAATTATAATAATTATGAAAAAAAAAATTCTACTTTGAATTTCAAGTCTAAACTGAAATGAAATTTTTCTAAAAATCGTCGAAATTTTGTTGAACACGTTGAACTAAACATTTTTCGATAATTTTAAAATTTCCGTCATTTTGTCAGTATGTTTCGTTTCTAACGAAATTGTCAGCGAAACTTACGATTTGGACGACGAAAAGTTGCTACTGACGAGATTTTCCATATTTCTGCTGTGATGACACAATTGTTGGGATTATTAACAAATAAAAAAACGTTTAGTCGAACGTATCGAACAAAATATCGATCTTTTCGAATAAAATTCTATTTATTTATTCATTCATTTATTTGTGTATTTATTTATTTATTTTATTAATTTATTCGTTTATTTATTTATTCATCTATTTTCCGTGTACGATCGATATTTTTTTTTTCTTTTTCAATTTACTGCTCGATTGAAAGTCGAGCATTTTGGTTACGAAACGCAACAATGATCTATTATTCAACATTTTTTGTTGTTCCTTTTGAATGCAGACGACAAAACTCCACGCCGAGCAGTGTTTACGACTCGAGGTTGCCGGAAGGCCATTACGATATCGTCAAGTCAGTAAAGGTAAGAAAAAGCTCACGAAACAATAATCCATTGTCGAGTAATTATTTTTCGATTTGTATCTTTCGTGAAAATGAGAAAAAGGAGAAATATGAATGTGAGACAAAAGTTGGCGGAAGCCATTCCCAGTGTCGAGGCCGTGGATCTTTTATTTTGATGCGTGTCTTGAATGGAATTCTAAACACGCCTTAGGCCACGAAAGAGAGCAAAAGAAATGGTAGAAAAAGGTTTCTATTTGTGGCGACCTGGACGAGTCGAGCAAACTACAGGAAAATAGTGCGACAACTCGAGCTGCTCTCACTTTCGTCCACAGGTCGTCCTGCTTCTGGCATTTCAGTCTACCGACCTCGTACTAACATGTTTATTGACATTTACATTTATAAACACATAGAAATATCCTGCGCGCGTTATATAATCGACTGCGTTAGCTAAATTTGGCTCCAGAGTCAAAAATCTCCAAAACATTTTTCTCCACGTCTAATTTTCCCTAAAAAAAAAGTTTTAATCGTCATGAATTTTTTTTTTCAATCCTTGGGCAGAAAAAAAATGAGAAAATTGGAAAGTGGAAAAAAAATGAATTCTTTGACGAGATTGTATTCTCCCGTGACTTTTGTGTCTGTCGCACTTTTCCGAAACGATTATTCGTCCAGTTGCGACGTTCCCATTTCCTCTTAACAAACAATAATCACACGAGTCTCGAGCGGAACTCCGACTCGTGCACAGTCTCTTTACAAACAATGTGCTCATTAATCGGACTGACAAATGAGGGGCGATCGATCAATATTAAAGAGCATAATCGGCAGTAGCTTTTTTTGTTTTTATTTCCTGTTTTTTTTTTCAATCCATTGTTTTTCCAAGGGAGAGAAAGAATTGAGGATAATTGGTGGTAATTGGACTGATTGGAATTAAGGGCGATCATCGCGTATCCCACTCCTCGATGACTCGGCCGTCGTTCGATTCGTTGCGAGCAAAATTATTACTTCCGGCCGGCCAATCGTTCGAATAGCAATTGCTCGGAATTCACGATTAAGAATTCTTCGGAATCAATCAACATATTGACAAATTTTTCTAAAACAAAAAACAACGGGATCAAAAGTTGAAAACAATAATTGAAAAAAAAAATAAAAATTAACCTTTGCACTTGGGAATAAGAAAATTTGTCGCGCGTAGACGTCAATATTTTGCTACCAACGATAAACTCGATGAGACAACGATATCGGTGTCGTAACTATTCTCCATTTGCATTTGTAAGGACCTCTTTGTGCGCCTCGTTCACGGAAACTTTGCACAAAGTGATGCGGATCGCGTAAAAAAAAAACAAGAAAAAAAGTGAACGGAAGAAAAAAAATAAACATGAAACGAGCGATCGAGTTAATAGCTTATCGCGCACATTTTCATACGCACCAATCGCGTCATGAAACAACGGTGTAAAAAAAACCAACATTCGCCAACTTCCGTTCTCGTACACCGCGATTACGTTGAGTCGTCAAAAACGTTGAAAAAAAAACGCAGATTGCCTCGCGGTCGTAATTACTGAAATTACCATCATTCCATTTTCGCTTCAACTTGTTGAAACATTTTTTTATCTTGATTTTTTGTCCAGCCAGAAAAAACGATTGAATTTTAGCAACGATTCATTTGTTTTTCTATCAATTACGAATTTCTAGGCAATTAAGAATTCAGTCGTGAGTCTCACTCGGTCTTTCGTTTCTAAATGATGAAAAAATTGCGCGTTTTTTCTTGCTTTTGCTTCATTCCGAGATTCGTCGGTATGGGGAACGGGATTGTAGCGAAGAAAATTGGAGTCTCGTACGAGAACGATACAGATGAATCATCGCGGACGATAGGATCGATAACACGAAAATCCTTTAAGTCTCTCTTGTTGTTTTTTCCTCTCTCTCTCTCTCGTTTTTCCATTTATATGGAATTACGTGTTTCTTGTTACGGAATTTTTGTTCTCATTTTTTTTGTTCCTTTTACAAGATTGTTGCGATGCGAATAACAAATCCTCTCTTATCCAGACGTTTTATCTGTTTATGGGCTCGTGGATCAAGTTTATTGAGGCAATCAAACGAATATACTTGCCACATTTGACAAATGTGCACTGACTCACTATACGTTTCTTCGTGTCACGGACACTTTGCTCTTTCTTAAAGGCAATACCGATTGTCTGTTATTTTTAATCAGAACACAGTTAATTAGGCGCTCTTTGCTAATTTGGCGCGTGACTCTCATGCCGCAATAGTCACCGGCATTTTTTTTTATGTTGCAGCAAAAAAACTATAAAATTCGTAAATTTATTCGATTTTTTTCATTTTAATTTCATGGAAATTTCGAATGGAAGAAAAATTAGTAAAAATTCAGTCGTTGCGATGTTTTTTTTTTTGAACAATCGACCAATGGGATTTCACTATTTTACGATTTTTCTTTTCACATCGTCAAGTAAATTCATTCGATTTTTCATTTCAATTTCATCGAATGTTCGAATGGAGGAAAAATCAGTAAATTCAATCGTTTCGATGTTTTTTTTTTAAACATTCGACCAATGGGATACTTGACTCTTTTACGATTTTTCTTTTCACATCGTCAAGTAAATTCATTCGATTGTTCATTTCAATTTCATCGAATTTTCGAATGGAGGAAAAATCAGTAAATTCAATCATTTCGATGTTTTTTTTTTGAACATTGGACCAATGGGATACTTGACTCTTTTACGATTTTTCTTTTCATATCGTCAAGTAAATTCATTCGATTTTTCATTTAAATTTCATCGAATTTTCGAATGGAAGAAAAATTAATAAAACTTCAGTCGTTTCGGTGTTTTTTTTTCAACATTCGACCAATCTGATGCTTCACTCTTTTATGATTTTTCTTTTCACATCGTCAAGTAAATTCATTCGATTTTTCATTTAAATTTCATCGAATCTTCGAATGGAGGAAAAATTAGTCAAAATTCAGTCGGTTCGATGTTTTTTTTTTTAACATTCGACCAATGGGATGCTTGACTCTTTTATGATTTTTCTTTTCACATCGTCAAGTAAATTCATTCGATTTTTCATTAAAATTTCGAATGGAGGAAAAATTAGCAAATTCAATCGTTTCGATGTTTTTTTTTTTTACATTCGACTAATCGGATGCTTAACTCTCTTACGATTTTTTTTTCACATCGCTGAAGTGAATAATTACTTCGTCAATGACGGAATGATCGCATGTTCTATTCTCGAAACCGCCTGCATATGATTTTTCGTAATTTTTTCCTCTCTGTACACTAAAATCCATTGAATCTTCCGCGAGGCGTTTATTTTCCTCAATTTTGCTCCGAAGCCTTCCGAAAATGGCAGTGCGCGGGCGTTCTTGCACGATTTTTCTAGATTTACGAGCGATGACGTTATGTGAGATAACTTTGTCGAGAATCCAACACATCGTTGCCTATTCCTCTCATTTTTCGATATTTTTATACACGAAGAAAAAATTCCATGATGAATTACTCGGGCTTTATATTTTTGCCGGGATCTTACGAATCGACCATCGCTTTTTCATTCCCAGTGTTTACCGAGCAATCCTCGAGAATTTCCTTTCCTTTCGTTTCCTCATTTTTACGCCAACTTTCTTTTTTTTTCGTCTCCTACTTGGTTCACTTTCGGCGTTTCGTTTCGTTTGATCTCCGTACAAACTGACGAAAATGGTCATAAAACACGGAATTATTCGAAATCACGATCTCCTAGTCGTCGAGGAACATCTTCGCTGCATTTGAATGCCACCAGGTGCACAACTCACCGAGCTCTCGTGCATTCACGATCATTCGGCACCGCCAAGGTGAACCAGAAACCATTATCTTTCGTGGGTGTCGCTAGTAAACGACTAGAGAGACTGAGAAAGACAAGAGTCTCTCAATCCTCGTGTAACGAGATACTGACAGCTAGATTGTGCCTTTTATTCACGCTTTTCATTGTTTTCCAACGTGCTTTCCATAGAATTTCAAAGTTTCGGACTTTGAGGAGGTTGGATCACGACGATACGATGTTGCCGTGCTAAATCATGTTAGAAACTTGCTAAATTTCAAAAAGATAAGAATTTAATGAAATTTGGTGAATATTTTCTTTAAACGATGTTGAAGTTTGCATCGTTGAAATGCAACGAAAACTCGTTATTTTTTATAGCAACGCGCACAAAATTTTCATACAGTATTTATCGACAATAACGAAAAAGTCTTCTGTGCCATTCGGAAACTAAATTTACTAGAAAAATTGGAACGAGTCAATTGATTATCAAAACAATTAATAAAAAATGTATTTTTCGTTGCATTGCAACGATGCAAACTTCAATATCGTTTTTTCAACACTTCGTCTGTAAACGTTTTTTCGGCGCCTTCCGTCTGTAGGTTTACAGACGGAGTTTGAATTTTCCAGGCATTGGATTCGTAATCAGCGAGTCTAAAAACCCCTCTAATCGAAATTTCACAGTCGAAAGGTTATTTTTTATTTTCTCCGGCTCAAATTCGTTCCGTCATTCAAAATTTTAAGGACCCAGGATTGTTTAAATGCTTCATTCGATCATGAAAAATTGAGAGAGTGAATGTTTTTGAAAATCGGTGGAAAAACGCTTCGGTGAGCGGCATTCCAGCGCGAACGATTGAATCAGTATGTCGATCGAGTTTTATAATGTTAACGCGAAAACATCGCCATCTCGTGATGAATACGAGGATTTTATCGACCCGGGGGGATAATCCGACGTATGCAAAGTTACCGCACGGTGTACCGGTAATTATCACGATGATACGTGCAGATCGCGAACGCGACTGCAATTTGCATTAACTCACGAGGTAATAAAGTTGGAGAAATGATTTTTACCTACGGCAGGTAAAATAGCAACGAGTCCAATAATAAACAAAAGCCTGTGCGAGGGCCTCTTTCTCCCACCCTTTCGCTCGAGGAATTCGCTTGTTCGCTTTTATGGACTGCCTGTGCACATTCTCGTCGACTCTTCTGCTCCAAACTTTCGCGACTCCATTATCAAGGTGGCTGGATCTTGCTCCCACGTGTGGAGCGTGTCGTTGTCGTGCTTCAGGGATAGCAGGCCCCGTTACCACCTAGCGTGGTGGTGGGGCATCGCTCGTGGGTCCCTGAGATGTTCCGAAAGTCGGTCATTCTTTCGAGACGTACACCCGACGCTCCGCGGGCTCCCTAGCGCTGCAAATCGTTGAAGGAAATTTATTCTGGAATGCTTTGCAGTTGGGAACGCTTTTGGATACCGGGAGGTTTCGGGGTTGAGTGGAAAAGGCCCTTAACGTCTCGTAGTCCTTGGACTTTTTTTTCTCTTCAATTTTTCAACTCAATTATCTGCGACCTTCAAACTGGACCGTTCGGGAAAGTGTTGAATCATTCCGAACCTCAAAGGAACCTTCAAATTCCTCGCGAAGGGAGTTTGGAAGGTTGATGTTGTCTCGGGGAACCACCCACCAGCAAAATTCCATCAAAAATTGCCCATTTCGGGCTCTTCGAACTCAATGATAATCGAGTTACCAGTTTCGTTATTATGGCCATCTCCGTCGTAGTTTTCACGCGGAATTGTTGTTTATGCTGTTGCGTTGTTTCTCCACAAACTCCGCAGCAATTTGGCGCGCGCGCGCACGCGACAAAGCGACAAGTTTGACCTAATATGGAGAGCTTGCGTTGGTTTTGCGCTAAGTTGCCGTCAGCGGTGACTTCTTGCCGCTGGTGTGTCCTACCGCTCTGTTGGGTGGGGAAACTCGCTCGAGGGGAGAGGGAGATTAAGAGAGAGAGAGAAGAATTGCTGGAGAACTGTGTTGAGTACGCTGGCCCCCTGGAATCCCTCTCTCTCTCTCTCTCTCTCTCTCTCTTTCTCTGTCTGTCGATCCCTCGTACACGTTCCTCGTTCGCGTTCGGATAAGCCACAGTGCCTCATCGGACGCGTGTTAAGACGCATACGAGATTCTCAAATGTTAGCAGTTACAATACCATCGCGATCGTTTCGATAATCAACTTTGCAAACTTATTCCTTTCACACTTGTTCGAAAAGCAATAATTACGCGGTACTCGAGTTGAAATTAGTCAAAATCGAAAATAGTGAGAGTGTTTATCAGTTTTAACGTCGTCGTAACTCACACGCCGAGGGTTTATTTCGACGAGTTTTGACAAAAAGTGTGGCCGGAACTGCTATGCAGATTTTTTGCCGATTTTAGTCGTGAGTTTCGATTGTCGCAAAAAAAAAAGAATAAAAAATAACGTCGACGAGTTACGACAATGTCGTCCTCGGTCAATCAGCACGCCGCAATAAGACGTCTCGAGGCCCTTTTCAAGGACGTCAAACTAGAGCAAGATCATCAACAACAAAGGACTGCCAGTCCAGATATAAAGCTCGAGCGTAAAATAGTCGATAAATGCTGCGAGATTCATGGTAAGCATGCCAAGGAGAACTGCGTTTATCGCAGAGTCTCACTGAGCAACGTCCTCAATCCTCGTAAGGAGCCGATCGGACGCAGGGACAGTTGGAACTATTCAGCCGCGACGATGGGCCGCAGAAGTTCTTTGGGCCTTCCAGCCTCTCCGCCTAATCGCGATGTTCATCCGTCCACCTTTCCCAACACTTTGCGCAGGAATCCTCTCGCCGCATCCACAGGGACTATCAATCACTTTCGCAAGGATTCTTATGCCCATAGCCTCGCGGCAGGCAATTCCCTCAGACGGGAACCAGTCGCTCGATCCATGGGCTCCTTGAAAAAGGATCCCATCACGAGCTACAATTCCCCGTTACGACGCGACTATGTCGCTAAATCAATGACGAGCTTACAACGAACTGGACAGCGCAGAGATTCTTTGAATTCCAACGTCGGCCACAATCTTTCCAGTCTTTCCAACACTTCCTCTCACGCCAATCTCAAAACCAGCCTCAGCCCAACTCGCGCCAATTTCAATGCCACGAGCGCCGCTTCCACAACCAGCCTCAAAAGCTGCTTGGCCGGATCCAATGGCAATCTTCGTGGTAATCTCAGTGTCACACTCAAAAGCGACGCCCTTCATGGCTCCAATGGCAATCTCCGAAGGGATGATCCCAAACTCCTCGCTCCGATCTTCAACAACTATTACGCCAACAACAGACGCCCCTCCTTCGACAAACGACGATTCTCTATCGACTCTTTGGATAATCTTAAAAGACACTCTTGGGACATGGGCCGCAGAGGCTCTTCCGGATCTTCCGGAGGATGGGATGATCCCATTTGGGAAGAGGCAACCACTAACGACAATTATAAGGTAATTGGATCACGTTCCCTTCGACCGCGAAACGAAATACCGCCACGGATCATAATACGCTGCCAAATAATCCATTCAATTTATACTCTAATCAATAGTTCCCAATTATTCTTCATTTTTTTTCCTTGAAAGAATTAAAAAACGATTTTCTTTCAACTTCCAAGGCTTTTAGCAACTCTGTACGTTTGTGAATTTGAAAAAAGTTTCACGCGCTAGATTTCCTTTGGTTCGAGGTCCTGTCCCTCGTGAGTTGCTTCTAACAGGCACTTACGTCATTGGCAACACCGTGCATGGCAATAGCGGGTCACGCATCGGGCTTAGTCACCTCAGAAACGAATCACAGAACCAGGGATCAGTCTCGTTCTTGCGAAATTCATTTTCGTCGGCGTGTAAACACGAGTGTGTGCTTACCAGGTCGACAAGAGTCTTTAGTGTCACGTTAACGCATTGTTTCCTTTATTTTTTTTTACTTAACACCGATCACCGTGTACCGGCAGGGAATCGATTACATCCGTTCGGTCAAACGTTGGATTAGGATCCTCGTTCGGAGTCATCTTTCCACCCACACGCTCCCTCGTGAATCTTGGACGGTTCGATGGGTGTGAGGCTAAGTATGTTCGCTCATACTTCTGGGTATGACTATGACATTACGATTTACGATAAAATCGCGATTATGTCACGTTTTTTTTATTCATTCGAATTTGATTCAAGGAAAATATTGAATCGCTTTAGTTTATTCCTTGTTTTTCGTCCTTCACAAACTTGCCACGAGTTTTTCGATCATCTTCGATCGTTGAGTTGCTTTTTTCGGTCTTTTTTCTTCACCTCAGTCTCCCGGTTAGGAAACTCGATGATTGACTTCACCCACTCGTTTATCTGGATGCTGGCAATGCTGACCCTGAAAACGAAACTTTGTCATTGTTGACTCTGTGGCTAGCATCGACCAGCCAATTACAATAAATCAGCATCATCGATTTTATTTTTTTTCGCTTCCTCTCTCTCTCTCCCTCTCTCTCTTGCATTCCGCTCGCTCAATTCCGTATCTCATTTATCCTGGAATCAGAAATATCGCGAATTCTTGTCACAACGAGATGGCTTGTCTCAATAATCGTCGTGAGTGACGACCCACGCTTGTAACACTCGATATGGCTCGGCTACTGCGATCGCCTGCGGCTCATTTCCCTCTGTTTTGTTTTCTTTTCTTCTTTTTCAAGTTTTTTTATTCCGCAGTTATATTTTTAATGCTGCCGTGTCTAACATTTGCATAATGTTGAGAAAGACTTTGTTTCGTCGATGCACTCACCAGAGGTGAGAGAATTATTGAGATTCTCTCGATCCTCATCGATTAATCAAGTTAATTACGTCACAGCATGGAAATTGATCGATGCCATAATTTGTTGTTTATTAAACGAACGATTATTCAAAGGCTTCTGTACAAATGACATTCTCGCGCACATACAATTCGTTACGCTGGAATTTATTGTCTTGCACATGAATTTATTTACGAAATTTTGATAAATCGCATTTATCGATAATCGAAGATAAATTTATGCGAAATCGGCGTGTTGTATTTTGCAAATTATCGAACGAACAAAGTCTGCGGATAAGTCGAGTGAAATCGTAGGATTTTTGCAATCTCACGTATTCACTCGAACTATATATCCGGTAAAGCAACGTTGCCTCGGTCGATTTCTCGTCGAGTCCCATCGCGTTGCGAACGCGAAAGCCTTTAGCCGCCCAGTCCTTGGCCACAGTCTCTCGCGCATTCGAAGAAAATAACATTTCAACGTTACGACCTAAAACCATGACATTCAATGCTCATTGTTCGCCCATTTCTTCCTCAACAACCGCACAATCAACGACTTTTACCTCCACCAACACATACGCGATTAATTTATCGCTAGAAAAGTTCATTTAGGTTCTCGAGCATCGAAAAGACACGCAGGCAATTATTACATCGAATTATCTCGACCTATACTATTTGAGGGAACACACGAACTCGGACGAGCTTTAGCAACATTTATTTCGATTATTTCTCATGCTGGACAGATGAGAAAAAATCCCCCTATCGAGGTCATAGGTCATTTGACCAACCCCCAAGAATTTCCTGAAGCTCGAATCTCCAACGTTCTTCTACACAGAACCTCGCAGTTCAAATCCCTGTATCACCTTCCAGTTTCCTCAGGCTCTTGTGTTAGTTCGATAGCGTAGAGTCTCTCGAGGAAGATTGTGGCTGCTGTGGATAACTCTCCGGGGTGTCCCACGGGGATGGGATCAGAAAGTGTCCAGTGCCGGGGATTGTCTCGCAAAAATTCGCAAGGCTACTACGATACGCAGGAACGATAATAAATTATTCGAGTCCCGGCCTACGTAGTCGTAACATCCGTTTTCATTATTTGCAGCGAAAAAATTCATCATGTTTTTTCTTTTTTGTTATTTCTTTTTGTTTCGACCAAATAAATCGATTTTTTTATACATTTTATTTATTATTATCGAAGGTACGAACGCAGAGTCTGATGTGCGTATGAAGTTAGTGTGGAAATGAAATTTATATTTCTATAGAATTCTTGTTGGCAAAGCGTGGCGAAGTTCGCCGGATGCGAGCACGTGGGATTCCAGGGCAAAAATGTGTGACGAGTGAACGAACTTGGCTTGTCTCGCGTACTTGCTATACGTTGCTATACACACGTTTATCTTCGTATGTACATGTGTGATTGCTTTGCTCTCTTGCAAAGCCAACAAAAAGACGTGAAAACGATTGCGAGAATGTGTGACTGAGAGAGAAAGGCTCACATTCAACTTCCGGGAGTCTCCAATGTCTCATTGCATGCACGTGACCAATGTTTCATCTTCTTGGATATTCGTCATCGGCAAATTTACTCTTCCACATGAGTTAACGCTTCAGCAAGAATTCTAGTTGTGTATTTTATTTTATTTTTCTTGGACATTTTTTTTTGGGCATTTGCCCGAAGAATCGTCAACATTTACCGTGAAATTGAAAAATTATTTTTTTCTCGAGTTTCGTTCAATGTCCTCAAGCGATTCTGGCTCGGGTCAATTTGACCCTGGATAGGAATCCAGTGGCACGGAGTTGAAAGTCTTGCAATTACTTGCCATTGAGTTGCCATCCTAAAATTTTGTATCGGCAGCAAATTAATTTAGATCCTCAAAATGTTCGATTAGAGAGGCGGATTGAATTTTTTTTCAACTTGTTCAATGTTGTGGAATGTCTCGTTCGGTCCACCCTGTAGATCGGAGCTCAGCCGTTTTTTTTCATGTTCCCGGGGAAGGAGAAAGAGACAAGCAAATGAATTCTCATGAGACTATAATTTCCAGCTTTTATTACCGTCGGGCGATAAAATAGGTGTCTCGATTTCTCGTTCGTGGTGTCTGGCACGAGTGACAAAATCCCCAAAATTACGACATCCAGTCGATGAAGCCTGCTCGCGGTTCGTTGTCATTTTTTTTCTTTCATCCCGTTCTTATGGCATTTCTCGCACGCGTTCTTACAAGACATTTAAAAAAATTCGCCAAGGTTTCTGCTCGTACAGTTCGATTTATTGGAATTTTTGGTTGCATCGAAATAAAAAATATTACGAACTTGACATTTGGATGCTGAACGAATTCAATTTCCAACAACTTTTGCGATCACGAAAGATGAAAATTATCGACTGTGTCAGCTGCTGAGAGTCGGGGAAATTTCTGGCACTCGTGCCACGCGATGAAACTGATCGTAACTTTTTTTTTCTTTAATCTACAAATCTTATCCTTTTCCCACCGAATATTGTAGACACAATTCTCACTACGTATTCAGCGCGCCCATGTGCGATCCAGGCCAAAAGAAAAAACAAAAAAAAAACAAAAAAAACTAACAATCCAGAACGATACATTTTTTTTGCTCTCGTGTATGGGAAGAGTGGTTTGTTATTACGTGTTCGAAGACCGTACGAAATTCCCTGCGGCGATGATCGTATTATAGTAATAGTCCAAACGTGTGTTGTCGCGTGTACCGTTTTGTCCTGCACGCGTACAACGAAACTCTCGTGGATCACGCTCATCCGAGATGATTGACCAATTCGGAATATCATCCGTACCGTTATTCCAAAATATTAGACTCAACAACACAAGTTTCCTCCAAACAAACAACAATAACAACGGCGTTGAGGAAACAATTATTACGAATTCCAATGCGATTTTTGTTGATGCTGCGTTGTTTCTGCATGACGGGGTTTTGCTGCATCGTCGAAGCCGTTGCTGTATTTTTGGGGAGAGAACGAAGATGTATTTGTCATTCATGAACGATCAGGAAACAGGAAAAGTTTTGCTGAATCTCGAGACGAGTTTGTCAAGTTGATTAGCGTCCATTCCACGATACGAAAAGCAAATAAAAGCAAACGTGATCGTTTTTTCAAATTCAACGAATATTTTAGGACGCGAATTGTATTTGCTTTTTGTTCTTTTTTTTCTTTCATCCTTATCTTGATCGATAAAAACAATTTTTTATTTTGGAGCTTACAGCTCGGTTAATTATGAGAACTTGCGTAGTTGTAACTTTGAATTACGAGTTTTTTCAAATTTTTCAAATTTAATCGTACACATCAAAGTGTTTGCGCATTTTTCGAAATAAATTTCTTCCGACTTTCTCTCGAGATTAGCGAAGTTCGATCGACTCCTTAATCTTGCTCACCTGTCGAGAGCTCTCGAGAGCCGCGAGGACTAAATTTATGTTTTAAATCCTTTCACGATATTTACGAATTAAGACGTTTGCACGTAACGGAATGAAAAAATGGCGCGACAAACTTGTCGCAGCAAATATCCCAATAACGCGAATTTCTTAATTGGAAAATATTAAAGTGGAACAAGTGCGCAGAAAAAGTAAATTAACGCCGCAATTTCAAGTGGCAGATTTTTCAAAAATAATTGCCCTCCATTTTTCACCCAACGGTGTATTTTAAACGTCAGTCTTATTATCACTCTTTTTCTTCTCGTGTTTTCACTCCTTTGTTTTGCTTTTCTCGTTGTTGTTCGAGTTGAGAAATTTTTTAAATGCACTCGTTGGTCATTTGTCTTCGCTAATTTTGACGGCGTCGTAAAAACGTCGCTCTATCTGTAAAAGAGAAATTATGCATTTTTTTCAGTTTTGCAATCGGAAAATATTGTCAAAAAATGAATAAAAATTATTTAATGAAATTTATTAGTTTCGGAGAATTGGGGAATGTGGAAAAATCGATTTTGGTCCCGAGAGGAACCCCTTAACCCTCGAACGTCTTGAATAAAAAATGGCAAATTCACGGTTAGCTTAATTCGGAGCCCATGAGTTTATCCGCCGACCGTAAAATTGTCCCCATCTTCTTGATCGTCGTCGCGCTCAGATTCTCCCGTTTTCCATCTCCCAGTAAACACTCACACACGAAAATTCATTCACCTACAAATAAATACACGAAATAACTCGCGCACACGAATAAACAAACGCGTGTAGTATTCAGGTGGGAGTCCTGTGGGGTTTTGCGCGCCTCGTTCTCTCTCCTCAGCGTTGTAAACTCAGCATCGTAATAGAAATGGAAAGTTGTCTTTACCGCGGAGTCTACCTCGAGTGTTCTGCACGGCGCTCTGTTACCACGGCAAGCTGCCCAAACACACGCGCCAGTTTTACCGAGTCTCGGACCTCGATTCACGCGATCATAAACCGCGAGATTTCATTTTTCAAATTACGCAAATACTTCGATTTTTCTCCGATCGGTAAATTCGCTTTGAAAATTCCCTTTGCGACGCCGTTTCTTTTTCAAACTGCAGTGCTACCGCTTCGGTATTATTTCCGAAATCCCAAGTGCATCAAAAGATTTCTTTGGACAATTTTCTTTTTTTCTGCATTTTCAAATAAATTTCGACAATTTTTGGAATTTGTCTTTTGTTTTTAACGAATATTTCGGTCACACAAAATGCGGGGATTGCCCTGTGCTTCGAAAGGATTGATACCGTACATACTTCAGAGAAGACGAGGTTATGGCCACGAGCATCGCGACAGTCTCGAGAGTCTTGACTTTCAAGTAAAGTTTTTGTTACTTTTTTCTAATCTCGTTCATTGTTTTTGCTTTGAATCTGCGTCTGGACCATTTTATTCTGAGCACGATTTAGTCACTATAGATTTCCATTGTACTTTCTCGCCTCACAATGTTCCTCCATCCAGCCACATTGACTCAGGTCACTCCGCAGGCTCATAACTCTTAGTAGAATCGACATTTTCCGACACATTTTTTTTTCCGAATAATCGTACAATTCCCGACCAAGAAAATGGCCCAAGGCTCATGGTTGGCAAATAATTAGTTCGCCCTTGAAATAAGTTTGAAAAAAAATTGCAACTTCACCTTTTCACTAAAGATCGATTCCGGCTCGGGTCAGTTTGACCCTCAGCAGAAAATGACATTGAAAATACTTTCCAATCGTAACTAAATAAATTATTTCAATCGCAAGTAAAAAAAAATGATTTCATTCGCTGTTCCCTCGGTTGACCAAAATGAAAAAAATAATATTCGTAATTGCCACGAATTCACATCGAGCCAGTCGCGACGCTCAAGTTTATTTACTTTTTGTGAATGTTGAAATATTTTTTTTGTCATGCTCACCAAATTTGAGTGTTTGTTTTGTTCTTGTGGGTTTCGAACAATGGACGATCTCATTATTCGGTATTACAAGTACATAATATAACAACTCGGGCGGTGCACCCACGCGCGCGTTACGTTTCGGTGAAAGTCTCAACAGTCGCGGACACATGAGCGCAGTGACGTTTTTGTTGTTGTTGCTTCCTGGATTTACACAAGAGCGGCACGATTATTACGATGAGTTTTCATTGCTCGAGTGATTCGTTCGCTCACACCGTTCTCAAGCTTCATTCATATTCATCAAACTCCATATAACGTCTGGACGTTTGAAAAATTGGCGCCATTGCGCGTAGGTACATAAAACCTGCAGAATTACGATCGTTCGTCATCGAAGGTCTTTTCGCTCGACGATTCGGAATGTTTTCCAGTTTGACAAGATCGACGTGTGCAATACGACAGCACGCTCACTCAAATTCCAAAAGTTTCAGCCTCTTTTTTTCCGTTTTACTTTTCATGTGTGTACATTCGTGTAGCTCAAAGTGAATGGCAGTACGTGATCCGCCTGGACAAATTTATTGGCGCTCGTTTCGTTTAATCGCTCGCCCTATATCGTCCTTAAATTCTCCCCTTCGGATTTATGCCTCACTGCACTTTCAAAATACACGCATACACGTAGAAATCAAGGAAAAACAAAAAAAAAAACAAAAAAATGTGTCTGATTAGCGATAAACATCGAAGAGTAAAAATTCGTCCAAAAAAATAATGAAAATAATTATAAAAATGGCTCTATGACTGGGGACAAAAATTATTCCGACACATTACTTTGAAATTCCCTAAGCGAGCAAGTTAATCGATGGACCCGTGAACGCAAGAGCCTCTCAATAATTTATGGCATTTCAATAGCTCATGTTTTCCTTTTGTCAATCTTGTGTCGAAGGCTCGTTGTAGATCTTATTCATTAATATTATTTCTCACGTGGTACGACTCGGAAATATCGGTGAACCCACCCACGTGTGCAGAAAAAGTAAATTTGAATGTATCGTCGCCACTCGAGTTCTCTCGAAACATAAAAGCTGAGTAAACCGGGAAGTTGCCTCGAATATCCCGATCGGTATCGTAGTTCTCGGTATTTTTTCGTCTTCGAAAATTACCTCCTGAGATAAAATATCACGGTGCGTCTCGAGCCACCTTTCCTTACGAGCGAAAATTGAGGATTTCTCATTTACCGACCGATCTACACGATCGACAAACGATTTTATCCACGGTCGTCGAATAATGCGAACGAGCTCGCGATCTTGTTATCGAACGTTCGGGTTCGATGTTTTTTCTTTTTTTTCTCTTTTCAACTCATCCAGTTCATCCTTCCACTTTAATAGCAAGCGATCAATCTTTTTTACGAGTGCAATCAATCTCGACGCCTTTCTTAATCAATTTTTCTATCATCGCCAACGTGAAGACCAGAATTTAGTTTACCAAGTATAAATGAAAGTGCTGGACGCCAATCTCGAATGACTTGAGCATCAGGCAAATTACAACGTCCGGCAGTGAAAATTAATCATTGATCGATCAATGTCTCCACTTTCATAGAAATTTATAATAAAACTACAGGAAATTTCCTCTTTAACGTAGTCCGCCCATGTTTCTATGTCGAAGAACGAAATTCCTTTTACACCGAGATCTCTTTCGTTCCAGACCAATAATCGCCTCTCTTTGCTCCATAGATTTTCTCATTTTTTTATTACGCCTCATGTATCAATTAATCTACGAATCAGGAGCGTAAGATTTAACATTTCATTGCAACTGTTCGAATCTTTATGCTCGAAATCATCATTCATAATTATTCATGAATCATTATCATTACTTTTTTTTCATTCACGAAGATCATCGAATTATTTTTTAATTCTTGATCGTTCAAACTTTCACTTAAACTTCACTTGGATCTTGAGCACTTGCTGAGACTTCTGGGAGCCGAAGTCTCTCTGCCCTATTGCATTATTCCAGGGCCAAGGGAATCGTTCAGAATCCGAGCGACTAAATTAAATAAATTGTAAAAAAAAAATTGATGACAAATCAATTCTCTTGTCGAATGACGTCGAAAAATAATTCAAGTGGATAATGAAGTGGTTTTCGGGATCAAAATGTTTCTCCCGATTGCTATAGTGATTTATTTGTTTATTAGAATCTCGTGGGTGTGAAATTTATGCAATCCAAATGGTTATCAGCGGCGATTCCTATAAAGATTGGAAGCTTCCTTCACATGCCTGGGCAGAGGCTTTCACGTGTTCCTCCTTGCGGAAAGAAGCACGATTGTGAGAAAATATGAAGTAGAAGCTGTTTCATTTCAAGCAGAATCTTTATCCAATGTTTTCTTCACGATGTTTTCCATCGCGGGACACCGCGTACATTTTGTGCTTACGATCGCGTTCGTATTTTTACGCGTATACAGAAATGTATTCGTTTAATTTGTAGGAATGAAAAGTTCGAGTTCGTCGAGCATAAAGCCTTAAGGGGGGGAGCTTAAGTGTGTTCAACCGCCTTGACTACTTTGGTCCAACAGTTTCCTTTCTCCTTCTCTGCTATGGCTCCACACACTTTTGTAAGTCTGTGTGTGTTTTCTTCCCCCTCGATCCATTATCATCGATGATCTATTATCGGTCGCGACTCCAAAATTCGCTCACGCTATTCATTACGAATAATCGTTCCTAAACTACCCAACTGCGCAATGCACTAAAATCAACTTATAAATATTCTACTTTAAGACAAAAGGACATGGAAAATTGAAAAAAAATATTTTAACAAGAAAATATGTGCAAATCGTGCGGCGATTATGTTAATACGATGACCGAACTAACGACAGCCTGCAATTTTTTTACAATTACGTCTAAAAAGTATTTTTTCTTGGCTCACGACAAAGTTAACTGATTTAACGACCTTTTGCAACTCTTTTGTTATCCACGATCGTAAGAATCGTGGAAAACTTGTTTTTCTTTTTTTTGTTTTAATTATTCATAATAATTGTTTGTTAAACATTTTAATTGGCAAGCAATAACGTTGCAATAATTTTGCTATGTTGATTTTTGCTTTTCGACGTCCTCGAGTTCCGGGTTATTTTTCCATCGCCCGCGACAGGTCTTTCGGGTCTTGTATTCAATAATAATAATAACAATAATAATGATAATGACAAAAACAAGTAAATATGGCGGCGCAGGCTCGACCGGATTAAAATCCACCGGAGGAAAGTCGGTTAACAAGTTCCTCCTTCAGCGTCAATTGCAAAACCTTTGGTGGACCTCGAAATTTCACATCAAATTTATCGCCGAATTTATTTTGCATATCGAATGCTTTTTATTTTTTTTCATTAAAAATCAGAACATTTTCTTTTCATAACTTCGGAACGACCTTTCGATCGAAACTCGAACCATCGAATCGGTCTCTTTGATTTTATTTGCAATTTTGCCTGTCCCGGTCACCCAACTGCATTTTTGTCGCAATGGGAAAACTTGGCTTTCCCATTCACCGACTATTTCGCGTTGATGTATCGTGATCCCTGAGACCGGATCCGGGCAATTTGCATCTTCCGTAATGTCCCCAACGAGATCGCGACGACGTTTATACTTTCTCTCTAAACCTCGTCGCTATGCATGCATCGTTCCTGATGCCTGTTTGTGTGTTTCCAGATCGAGTAAAGATACAAAAAATGATCGATCCTAACCCACGCGATTTATCGCTTCGTGTGACACGAGTTACGCCCTTTTTACTATCAGCTGTTGATATTTATCCAAAGTGGACATTAGGTGGTGATTTTACAAGATTCCCCTGTCATAACCATCTCGATATCTCACGATTATATCCTTCGCGACCCATTTTCACTCACCCTACTCCCTTTCAAAGATCCTCGTGATCGATATTTCGATCTATCAACATTTCTACACTTTTGTACACACTCGTTGAATTCCTCTCAATGAAACATCAAATTATATGGTATTTGATACACTTTCGAACGATTTACTCACTCGAGGATGTACGTCTTTTGCTCCTATTCCTCTCTCCCATTGAAACGATCTCTCAGGAAACCTGAAATTATCATTTTGCTTTTTTACGTTCATTATAAAAATAAAAAAATAAAAATGAATCACTCTTATCTCTCTCAACGTTGATCGGCTGCCTGTGGTTTATCAAGTTTTTTTTCTTACCATAAAGAAACGTCGTTCTTACTCGCTATTCCGTAGAAACGATGACAGGAAACAGGGAATCTTGCAATGGAGAGTTGTGGAATATTTTTTTAACGCTCATCGTTGTATAAATATTTATTGAAAATTTGCTTAGAGTCTTCGCGCTCGACAAGAAAATTGTCCCAACCGAATTGATGGATATGAAGTATATTTTTTATTTTCCTGACGCATATTTGGCCCAATTCATTTCGAAAAATGCTTCGCGACTGGTTTCTGGTTATCGGTTGAACAAGATCACAATAAAACAGTAATTATAAAATGTTAAATGAACGTATTAAAAAATGTTTGCAACGATAAAAGGCGTACGATTGCGGACAACATTAAAATGTGATAAAAAAAAATGGCTACACCATCATCGTGAATTATTAACGGGGCGTATCGGAGAAAGCAGCAATAAGGGGCGATACGAAACTCTCGTGTGTGCATGTGTCCTGTAGGGATGTATTTAAAAATGTGGTCCAACGACAGTTTCCAACGATGGAATTCTTGAAAGTACAAGCACGTGCCACTGCGATTCACATCGCTGTCGTGTACCAATGCCATTTTGTTTTTCTTAAACAATCAATGAGAAGAAAGCAACGGATGTTTGAAAATATGTGAGATCTGCTCTGCTTGATATCCGGCTTGGATGCTGGAGACGTTTTCCTACCTACGACACTCCTTTCAATTATTTATATAAAACACACACCTTCATGCCATGACATGTAATTATTATTTGTAATGTACTCGTCGTTCCCCGCGGTTTTACCGTCAATGAAATTCGTCCTTTTGGGTTTCCTCCTTCGCTTCGTGAAGAAAAAAAAAAAACATAAAATTTAGAAATTACGAAATTTTTTATCGATTCGCGAAAATGGCCACAAATTTTGTTCTACTCGATGCTGAAAATCCACTCACCGCTCGTTCTATTTGTTTTCAAATTATTATTCCATTCCCGACCGAATGCAATTCAAGACGCTTTTACAAACACAATTATTCATTCATTATTATTTTATTTTTCTTCATGAATGCGATATCACAATAATTATTTTTGCATCAACGATCGAATGATCGATAAAAGACTTCCTTCCTGCAATAACGGGTTTATTTCGCAGTTTAATTCGTGCCTCGAGACTCAAAGTAACCATGGAAAATGTCTATATCCAGGACGCAGTTCATCATCTTTCACAGTGCAGCAGTGAAAGCGAGCACACTGACGTTCTTTTTAGCTCCTATTAAATTCTATATGAATTTTATTTTCCTTTATTCTCTCGTACAGCTCCTTAATACATGCCAATGTATTGGTAAACCGCGCTCGATTTATTGGCCCAGCAAATAGGCTTGTCATTATTGTTCCATTTATTTCAATTTTTTTCACTCATTCATCTGCTCATTTCGACGTTTTGAATTCAGTGACAGCTAAAATTTAACAATTCTCACGGAGATAATAAATATTGGCGAGATTTATTGAACTGTTTCATGAAAATTTATCGTGGGAAGCAAAACGAAATTATTTTTAGTCAGGAATTTAAAAAGTCGGTGATAATTACTCAAACACGAAAATCAAGCTCGATCGAAAAATGGCCATGCACAATCGTGACAAAGTTCAATAAAATTTAAAAATTAGGGAATGAAAAAAAAAATTTCACCGATAAACGAAATAATAAATTCAATAATCTGTAATCCAGTTTATTTGTGTTTGTCGAACGTTATGGGAAAAGTAAATGTTTGATGGAAATACGACGTTGCCTCAAACTTTAAATGAGTTTGATTTTTCAAAGCTGTTGTTTTTTTTTTGCTACGTGTTTATCGTTAAATATGGAGAAATATATATAAATTATATACGAAATACGTGAACATCATGCAGGAGCCATATAATAAGAATAAAAAGATCGTCATGGGATCGCGGATAAAAATTGTATGGTGTATGTAACAAGAGTGGGGGATGGAGTTTCGTTCGTGGTGAAGAAGTGGGTCGCACCTCGTCTGCCTCAAGCCACTCGCCGAGAACGTTTGTAGACTACACACTCGTTTGCTGCACTCAGACGTGCACGGTTTAGTCGCGGTTTTGCCGTTTCCTCCCAGTCTCTCATTTTCCACTTACCTTCGTTATAATTTTATCGCAAATTTCATCGTTTTACAACAACAATGTTCATCAACGAGTTGGGCAATAATTAAGATTATTAAAAAATCGATGAAAAGTGTTTAAAAACATGTTGACCGAGGACAAACATTGTTTGAAATAAATTGAAAGTTGTTGAGACGAATTGTTTGAAAATTTCGTAAAATCTTTCGCTCTACGAAATAATTCGTGACGGCATTTTGTGCCATTTGTTTTTGGAATTGTTGTGGATTACTTTCTTCGTATCGAAAGTCAATTGTGTCATCGGATTTTCGATAAAAAATCGAACGCTTCGCGTCGCGCATTATCGGACTTGGAAAGTGGTGAAAATCGTTGAACGAGAAATTTCGGTTTTGAGAGTTCGTGATCCTCGTCTCGCACGGACGAGCTTCGTTTGTTTCAGGTTTTAGTTGTTTTTGTGTGGGTGTTTTTATTCCTTGTGCTGCGCGGGTGCGTGTGTGTCTGTGGCATGAGAGTCGCGGCTTCACTCTCGAAATTTCTTTTCACTTTTTCCCGCGAGAATCGCAGGCATCGGCGCGAGAAATTCATCTCTCCCACACTATCGCTTTAAAAAACTGGTTGCCGCGTCATAAGATTGCGAACAAAATGCTGTTGGGTTAATTGGAATAAAAAAATTTTACTCGGCGTTTCGGGAGAAAAAACTTTGCGATAATTTGTTGGAAATACTGAGGAAGTTTTCCAAAGAAAATATTTGAGCATCGACCGATCGAACGATTAGGAATTTCATTTTCGCCATTTCGAAAAAATTTCGTATCGCGAGAGAATGTCACGTGCAGCCCCATTTTCGAAAATTCAAAAATTTCAATCGCGAGTCAGCCTCGAATAGGGAAAAGAAAGTCAACTATTTCGACGCTGGAAAAATCGTTGAATATTACGAAAAAATCGAAAAAACGGGTATCGTGGAAATTTTGCCCAACCGATAGGAATCAGCCGTTCGGTGATCGTGGCAAAGAAAAAAAACGTGGCATGAAAATGGGTGACATTAGGATCTTAGATCCACGAATGGATCCTCGGTTTATGGGAGACCCGAAACATCGACCATGGCCAGCCATGTATCGTAATCATCCGAATTCACGCGGACCGTCATTTTGCTATCGTCCAGTGCCAATTGAGACTCTGACCCAGTGGATCGGGCCTCAAATGCCAAGCCACGACTACAATTACCTTCCCGCACGTTTTGGCACTAACAAGCCACGTGATTATTATTATTTGGCTCCGATGTATCGAAACGCATTGCCGCCACCCCCGCAAGCATTGACGACCCTCCAAGTGCCTCCACCAGTCGCTGTTGGCCCGAGAATGATGCTCATGGAAAAACCACGCTCTCGTACGAAAAGCTCCTCCAACGGAGGAGCCGGACGGAGCAGCGTTCCGCCTTGCACTTGCTCGGTCGGACGTACACGCTCTCTCGAAGATGTCAGAAGCGAAATGAGCGAATGGGAGGAATACAACGACGAAAATGGCAATCGCGTCAAAAGTAATCCCAAAAATGCTTCACGACAAACCAGAAGATCCATGGAAAATCTTCTCGAAGTTGAAAATCATTGCGTTGCCACGTACAACCGACATGTCAAAAATACCAGCTCGCGCAACCTCAAAGACGATCCAAAAAAGGACGATAAATGCACCAGGAGACGAGGAAGTTACATGGTTCGTTATATAATTCTCTCTGCACCACGTCACTCCCTGGCAAAAAATCATTTTCCTCTTCAAAATCGGATTTTAAATAAATTTACTGCATACGAATTATTCTCACGAAAAGCAACAATCCGGAAAAGCAGTTTGTACGGAAAGTCAATCTGCAGATTAATCGAGACCCTGATTTGGATGCTCTCTCCATTTCTCGCAAAAATAATTGAAATAGGCAAAGTTATGGCGTTGAACCTCGGGTCTGAGAGACCCAGAAAGAAAGGCACAGAATTGGATTTTTTGTGTTGACTAACATTTTTAAAGTTTAACAAGTTTTTGGCTGACTCGTACGTCAGTTGGGTCTCACTGACCCACGGTGTAGACGTATAGGAAGAAAGCGATGTTTATGTAGCGTTCCCTAAGGTTCTGAATCGAGTATTTTGAAGAAAAATTATTCTTTTAAAAATCATTTCCTTCCGAGAAGAAAAACATAATAGAAATTTTCCAATGTTATCAGTAAAAATTGAAGAGTAAGTGTTACACTCTCCCAACGAGAGTGAAAAGGTCGAGAAAACCATAATTCACAAGCTCAAGGAAAGCTTTTGATAAGATCGCAAGATTTATCTCATCCAATTTGGAGATGGAGGATGTTAATGAGAGTGAAAGAGAATCGTGAGGTTAATTAATTCGTGGAGGGCAAAGACCACACTCGATGGTCACCCTCCAGCGGAATTTCAGGTTTCCGGATCCGTTTCCTTTCTCGCTCTTACTCTTTATACAAAATTTCAATTAGGGCAAACAAAACGATTAGACTTGCTAGACCGTTGCTTGCCGGAGAAATGTTTTTCTAATTTTTCGCTCAGTTTGCCTCGAGATCGTCAATCATTTCGATTACGAAATAAATTGTAAAAAAATACACGAAATAACAAATAGAAATCTTCGAAAATCAAAGGTCTTGGATTTTTCAACATATTCTCGAAACCTCATGCAATCCATTGGAAAATTTGATACACACGAGTTCTCGAGTTCGAGTTTGCCAAACGTACGTAATAGTATTATATTCTTAATACAGAGAAACCGGAATTACAAGTGTTCGTTCGACAGGCTGCCACAACGCCTTGAAAATAATTCTCGTGCATCGTAATTACGCCCGTCTCTTTCTCAGCCAATTGCTAAGTCACTGGGCTCGTGATAATTGAGCCAGTAATTCGTACGCGAGCACAAAATTTCCTTTAAATCCATTGCTCAATTAATTTTTCGCACTTTACGACGCAGTGTCGAGGAAAATGAACAGAACGAATGGTCAAAGAGGCTCAATATGGTCGTTTTTCCTGTTTCATTTTTTTCTTCATTCACAAATCTTTGCCTTCGAGAAAGACTTCCTCTTATCAAACGCTGGCATTCCATATGTGTGTACATTGATATTTATCACCACGTGCCTGTTTACGAGCATGAAAACATAAAACTTGGAATCGTTGTTACGAAATATTTGCAATCTGGTTCGCGCAGTTTTAGAAGTCTCACATTTATGACAACGAACAACCTGCTGTTTGACTTTTTACATCATTTGTCAGCAGAAACAAAACATTCGGTTCGTGCTGTAAATACGAAATTTAATTCTTGCATTTTTTTCGTTCCTTTTCGTTTCGTGAGGAACTGCCTCGCGGATGCGTAACTCCGCGGAGATTGAGAAAATCATATTTGATCGATTTTTGAAGCGTTTTTGAAAAATAAATAAAGTAACTTTTGCCTGTGAGTTACTTTTTGTACGATTCTTGAAAAAATCCTCGGTACCGCGAAGATAAATGCGATCACGTAACAACCAAGTGCATTTAGCTCGTCTCCGCAGCTGGCGCGGGTGTCAAGTATTACCACTTTTTGCAAAGTGAGGAGCAACATTTTCTAGCGGAGAATCTCGTCTCACGTAATTCACATCGACGCGCGCGCGCGAGTCTCTTGACCCGTGAACTTTCTCGCTACCGCGGGCACAACTTTCCCAACTATTTTTCACTCGATTATTCGTTTCTCATACAAATTCTACTCGATTAATTGACACTTGAAAATAGCGTTACGAAAAATCCTGATCCTGATCAACTTTCGATTTTGAAGCGGGGAAACCCAGCGCGATTTTACTCTCAATTAACCATCGCGAACTTTCATTTTCGCACGTCCCAATCAATATTTCCCAAAAAATAAAATAAAACACAGAACGAGTTAACGCGCGGATCATCGTTTTCGCACTTTGATGGGCTCCACTTTCGTTGCCGCGTCCCGCGAAACTTTCGACTTTTAGCGACAGCAGCATACGCATGAACACGTTGACGCACTCTCGTTAATTCTCAACCGGCTAAATGATTAACGTTATCTCCTTTACTAGCTCACACGGCTCATAAAATTCACGCGGTTTACCATGGAAAGTATAATCGTACGTACGAACGACCGCCTTTACCCGCGAACTCGTATATCTCTATCCACCGAGCCATAATTGAGAGAGTTTGTCCAACAATTAACCACTAAATAAATAAATTCTCGTAACCTATCTTCCTGTCATTTTTTTCGCAATTATAAATGTTCAACGAAATGTCGCTCCACACATCAATTGTCGTCCCATGCAGATATTTACTTGGCTATACACGAAATCTTTTGTCGACCGATCGAAAGATCGAGAGTTACGAAAAAAAAACGAGGAAATTAACGATTTCTAAATGCAGCCATGACACTTTTCCGTCACAGTTTTCTTTTCACGCTGATCTGATTTTCTCTTCCGCTTTGAATCGATTAAGGTCACCTTCATCCTCCTCTCCTCTTTCCCGCTCGATGTTTTTTTTTTATTTTTTTATTAACGTTTCTCAATCTTCTCGAACCTTCTCGAATGATTCGTCATTAATCGTCGTGTCTTTTGTGTACGGACTCGCTAGCCATTAATTCTTTAGCGTTTTCGGAAATATCAAGACTCGAACACCCGGAGAAAATGCACTTGAAACCTCTTGAATTCGTAGCTGTCATCTCTCGCACTCGTGCCATACACTTCAGTGACAATTGAACCTTCCAGTTACTCCGAGTCACGTGCTCATGGATCCCCGAAATGTGGGACGCGACATAGTTCTTTTTCAAGAGGATTCCGAGTTTTTGACTCCATCTCCATCGCATTACGTTTGCCAATATTTCGAGTCCACGAGGTTTTGTTATTATGTTAGAAAATTAGAAAAAAGTGAATAAACGATTTTCTTGATTTATTTCTTCGTTGTATTTTTTTAGCTATTTTGTTTGAGCTTGTACGATCTTTCCATAAACTTTTACCGCTAATTCATCAAAAAACGTACTAAGCACAATGCCAATTTTTCGTCAGAACGTAACGGAACACGGGATAATAAACGCTGACCCCTCGAGACCTCGAGTGAATTATTATCATGTCCCATTCGAAACGACGCAAATAATACGGACTTTATTAAAGTTCAAAATTTAATAATTCGCCTGCTTTGTTTTCATGCGGGCGAAAAAAGAAAAAAGTTTTTTTTTTTGTTGGAGAAATTTATTCGACTTTAATTTTGCACTTGATCTTGGGCATGAACGATTATTTCGACGATTGAATGGAACGTTCGAAAATTGACGATCGTCGTGAGCGGAATAGATTTGACTTGATTGAAAATTTTTTAGTTAATTATTTCCAATTATTTTTTGTGTGTTTTTCGGGAATATTATTTTAATTTACGAACTTCGAGGCTTGAGAAATATTTAAGGAATTTAATGAAAATATTTGTTGATTAAATTGATCGCTTTTGCTACTTTGAGCCATTTTTCTAGCCGCGCCATTCAATTCCTCCGCTCGGCGTTGAATTGGACAAGCGGAGAAGCGGGTCGATCGTAAAATTAAAGTTAGGGAACGAGAGAAATTTTAGCCAAAGTTTCTTGATAAATTCCATCGATCCTTCCATTCTTTTTGCCATAATAAAAGGCAGAGAAAATAAATAACGATACAACGACTATTTACGCATTTATTCCTCAGTTTTTATTCGTCAAATTCTGACTCGCAGACAAACGAGCTCACGGCTCGTTAATTCGTCGGAATTGGGATGAAAGCGTACGATCCTCAGACACAATAAACCTTCGCATTGAACGAAAAGAACAAAAACATGACGTTTCGTTCGCGCTTCACGATCGATCGCTTCCAATCGTTCGCCCTCGTTCTTTTGCTCTTGAAATTGCGTTTTGGAAACCGTGCACGATTTATCAATTTCTTGCCAACAAAAAAAAATGAACTGCATTTTTATTGAATTTTTCGTCATTTTCAAATTTGAGTAATTTTGAAATATCGACAACGAAAAATTATGCTTAAAGCATTTTGAAAATTGCCAGATCTCAGATAATCGTAACTAAACAGCAGAAAATGATTGGTTAATTTTTATATCGCGTCATGGGCGTGAGGGACGTTACCAAACATCGGAAATGACCAAATCTGTAATTTCAAGCCTTGTAACTTTCGTTGTTGCTCGTTTACTTTCGCATGCTTTACAATAATTAATTTCGCAATGGAATAAATGTACGCCTTGACTATATTATCATTTGGCAATCGATTACCAATGTCCGGAAAATATTCATAGCTCGCTCGAGCGGAATAATAATTATTCTCAAACTTCATTACGATAAACTCCTTCGCGAGGGATGAGCACGAATAAATATCTCGTAATAATAAAATTACGATGGAACATTTGTGTTTTCTCTTCTTTCTCTCTTTCTTTACGTCGCTCGCGCACAACGCAATATATGAGCGTCGTGACTGGGGCGTGGATTCGGAATTTGTAGAGTTTCACCGCGTAATACCAACTCGAGGAATTCCTTCAACCCACCGCGTTGAGTCATTTTTACTCCGACTGTACAAATTTTATGATTTTTCTTCATTTTTTTCATCAAACTTGTTTCTCAAATGACTATACGATTCTCATGTGAATAATAATCCACTGTAATGTTGGATCGTGTGGCTGGTTGCTGCTTCTAACAACCACTTCCTGCGGGAACGATAATTTCGTACTTTTGCAACATCCAGTGACTCTCCTCGTGTACATACAATTCTCGTATCGCAACTTGCCATTTTCCCACTCGATTACGATCCTGTTTGATCATTCTAAATCGAAATTCTATAAAAATCACCAAATCGATGTTTTTTTACCCAGTTTCATCGTTGTAACGGTACAAAAGATTATCGAATCTTTAAAAAACAATATGCGAACAAAAAATTAATCAAACGTGTCAAAAAAACAAAACGAGGTCGTCAATTTATTGAGAATATCTTGAGGAACAGAATGTTTTCGATGGTCCATCGAATCGGCTTAAAAATTGCCAATTGCTTCCAAAGTCCAATTTTGCATTCATTGGTGGAAAGCTCTATAAGCCCAAGATCTCCATCTTATTGCATTTTCGTATCGAAGAGATTTCATAAAATTTAAAAACTCGATTTTACGACTTTTTCCACTTGGCGAATATGCGATTTCATTAATTCTGGCGAAATAAACGATTAATTAAATAGAAAGAAAGAAATTTTGATTAATATCCCATGACTAATGTACGTGGAAAAAGAATTACGAAACAACGAATCTCAATTATGCAGTCGTTGTGTTCTACGAACACGTTGCACCAATCCATTCGATATATCTATAGAAACACAAGATTTTCGATATGCATTAGTTTCTCGGGCTATGTGGGTCGAAGCACAGGTGTCCACCGGGTGGACAGGCTTTCTTAACAGTAGATAATAGTCTCGTTCGTTTACTTCATGTAGATCCATACAAACATCTACTCACGTATAAACAAACGTTAAAAAAAAAAAATACAAAACCAAGTGTAACGGAAAAGTAGCAAAGTCACAAACGTCAGCGTGATGTCTCGTAAACGAATAGCTTCTTCTTCTCGTTCTCAGAGATGGCGAATTGACGCTTGATTATCGTTCAACATTGCGTGCCAGAAAATCTTTCGTGAGATGAAATCTCCGGAGTTGTTGCACTTGAGAAACATATTTGTCAATGATATATTCACTTCGAGCACATTATCCTTCGTCTCTGATAACTCAATCGTCCCATTAGTAAATCACTCCTGTGTTTACTCGTTTTTATTTCCTTACGATCCTGGAATTTTATACGTTCGTGATTCAAGGATCGTGAACAAAATGAGGAGCTCGTAAAAATAACCAGTCGTGTGATATATTTGATTTATTTATTGTTGGAAAGTCTGGGAAAGTTTTTTTCTCGTTTTAACTGAGCAAACTATTCGATGTATTAATTGCAATTATTTATTTGCGAAATGGCAAATACCTCTGAACCTTATGAACATTTGTATTTTTTGTTATAATCGTAAAAAGTTTTGACGGAATAACGGAAGGAATTGTAAAGAGTCACATTTCGTTGTTTTATTTCATTATTTCGATGAATTTCTTTCATTTGTAAAGAACTTTTGCAAACTTTCGAAAATCGTCGTTTCTGGCTCCGAGTGTTGTTGGAATTATGGACCTCATCCTAATGAGATGGATCTTTGGAGGGAAAAAAAGAGTGACGTCTAACAACAGATGCCAATCATTTTTGCTGTTTGCGTGCTCGAACCTCCGACATTAGCATTTTAAGGTACCCTCGTGTGGATTAAGCACCGAGAGATGTCGATGGACTCTGCGTGACTCATACAATGTGTAAAAAACCATTGAGAAACACCGAGAGGAAGAGAAACGTGTTTTCCCCCCTTTTTCTTATTTTGCGCTGCTTTTTTTTCTCCTTTTATCCTCTAACGCGAACACGCAGCAGTGGTTTACCGTTAACGAGTGCATTTCCGAAAGAAACGAGAGGTGACCATAGACCATAGAGAAAGATTGAAGCGAATACGTATCCAGTCATTGGCCGCTCGATATTAAACAAATCAAATGTTGCAAAAGTCCGCCTGGAATTTTGAAGACTCAAACATTTAGTTCCATCACGATAATTCGCAAACCTTCAGCTTCCGTTCCGACAAACAATTATTAACTTTGAGGGTTTAATACAATTTTTTGATTATTATTCTCACAAAATTTTCTCTAGGCGAGCTGCGTCTTAATAAATTCGATAAATGAGAATCCGTTGTCAAGGAAATTCAACATTTTCTTCTAATGTTGTGTTTCCATTATTTCGCAGTTTCCATCAATTTTTCTTTTCCTATGTTTCTCGAAATCTGCCAATAACTGGACTCATCGAAAGTCATGTCTTGCATCGTTTGTCGAGATTATGAACTCTCGTTACCAACGAGCTTGCCAAGCTTATTTGAATTGCTAATTAATAGTCTTATAATTCAAGACGATCCCCTCATATTCCGAGTGAATGTCCTGTACATCGTTCATAGTTAGTTTCATCAACTTTTATCCAACTTAACGATATAAATAACAAATCTTGAGTTTTTTCTTTATCTGAAGTTAAATTTGATGGAACATCGAAAACAATCGATTGTTTCAGTGATTTTTCAATTCAGAGACTCGCACGTGTACTTGGGCCTGAGTAAATATTATCGTGGATTGAGGAAATGCAAAAAAAAAGCGAGTGTTGTTAACAAGACGGCGTCGATAATTTAATGGGCAGCTCGCCAAGTCGTCGCGTGACGCCCATGATAATTCATTCAATTTGTTTTTTATTCATTCAATGAACTCTCGCGTTATCGGAAGTTGCTATTTTCTAATTTACAGGAGCCTTCTCCTGTCCATCAATTTTGCGTCTCGAAATGTTTCTTGTACGAATTTTTAAATATTTTTCTGACTAGCGTTTCAATGATTTTTGTCTTCAACGTGTAAAACGGATTATTATTATGATTATTTATTCCCCAAAAAACATGAAATACAACAAAGTCGATGGAGTAATTAGGAATCGACGGTTTTTAATGTTTTTTTGTTGGTGCATTTTTTCAATGCTGCAAAAACGTTGGATTTTGGAATAAATTATTACAGTTCTCATTAATGAACGAGGGACTTAATTTTTTTGGTATTTTTCGGTTAATTTTTGCAGCCAGAACCCCGACCCGATCTTGAGACGAGTAACGGAAGCAGCAATGGTGGCAGACCAAGATTCGTACCAGTTACAGCCCTCGAGGATGTTCAAGCTGTTCGTTGTGCCGAATTCCATCCCCATGGAAAATTGTACGCTGTTGGTTCCAACTCGAAAACACTTCGGATATGTTCGTATCCGAAACTTCACGATGTCAGGTAAATAATCATAATTACGAATTTCGTGCTATCGAAGACTTCTACGAATTCTGAGCCATAGAAAGAAAATTTCGGTATTTTTCAAGTCAAGAAAAATATCGAGATCGTTTCCGAAATGTCTTGTTCTTGTTTGAGGAAGTAATCCTCTCAAATGGCTGAGTTATCCTTGACCAACGACGAGAACCTTCATGACAAACGGAGCATAAAACATAATTATGACAAAAAGCAGACTTCTCTAAATGCACTTCTTCAACGTCAGTTGCACATCTTCCAGAATGACTTTTTAATGACATATAATCCACGTTGGCAACTAGGATTTTTCAATTATTAACACAACATTGTTTACAATAAAATCTATAAAAGTATCGAAACTTGAAAAGTTTGAAAAAACCTCGAAAAATAAAATTTCTCTCTGTGGTTTCGTCCTTGCCAGGATTGACATAAAAAAATAAACGTGAATAATGCATGAAAAATTTCTCGAGTGTGTCTTGAAGCTCTCGAATTCGTTGCCAAACGTAAATTTCAACGAATAAAGAGAAAGGTGTAACGGAAGCTGTGAAGAAAAATTGTCGCTTATTTTGGAAAGTTGGTAAAAAAAAAATATATTTACACTTTTAGCTTCACGTACGTTAACAATTAATATCTGTATGCTTCCATAGCTTGATAAAATTATTCGAGGAAATGAGCTTCCGTTAAACAGTAAAAAAGTTTAAAAAGCTAGAAATTTTTTAAATGGAGTAAAAAATAAAATACAATGTTCACAGTCGAATCGTTCGGTTCGTCCTTGTGGAACGAGAAGGAGAAATCACTCTCTCTCGATTCCTTTGCTCCAAGAATACAGACGTTGAGAAGAGAACTGTGAGAAAATATTCTTTAATTAAAATCTGCATAGTGTGCCCTGCTTCTCCCAAAGAGAATATACTAAAAGTCGCGAGAAAGTATTCACCTCTATTTTTTTTATTTTCATTCACATTCACGTACAAAGATTTTTATCCCATTTTTTTTTTCTACTCACGAAAACGTAAAAAGGGTAAAGTTGAGAGTTTGAAAGGAAAAAGTTAAAAATACTTCGCAACTGGAATCGCCACCTCCGTTCCTTCAGCTTTTTTTCATTTTCGTCTTTTTTCTCTTTAAGGGAAGACCACCAGACGTATCAGCCCACCGTTCTCTTCAAAAGAACGAAACATCACAAAGGCTCGATATACTGCCTGGCATGGACGCCCGATGGTCAGCTAATGGCGACCGGAAGTAACGACAAAACTGTCAAACTCATGCGTTTCAATGCCGACACTTCGAATCTTGAAGGTACGACGAAGTTCTCTAAAATCGAAAGCTCAATCTTATTTTCAGCAAGATCAAAACTTCCACGATCGTTTCTACTGGAAATATAAATTTTATGAAAAATTTGATTTCCCTGTAGAAATAAATAATAAATTTTTATCGGAAAAATGATTCTTGAGGATTTTTCAACAGTTGTGATAATTTTTTTTTTGTGTCATCATCAGGACAAGAAGTTGAATTGACGATGCACGATGGCACAGTCCGAGATCTCTGTTTCCTCGAGGACACATCAAACAAGTCGAGTCTTCTGATAAGCGGTGGAGCCGGAGATTGTAAAATTTACGTAACGGATTGCGCTACCGGAACACCTTTCCAAGCTCTGAGTGGCCACAGCGGACACGTGCTAACCCTTTACAATTGGGGTGGCGCAATGTTCGTCAGTGGATCGCACGATAAGACTGTGAGATTTTGGGACTTGAGGACGAGAGGATGCGTGAACATGGTCACGCCAGCCACAGTCCCGGGAAGCAGGGTTGGTCAAATTTTTGCCATTTTTCATTGATAACCGAGAAATTAGTGAACCTTAGAAATCATTAATATCCACCAGAAACTTCGCCACAGAAGATTTTCGTCAATTCAATTTTTATATTCAATATGTTAAAATAAAAAATAAACATTTCATAAGCTTTTTATCATTTTAACGAAAATCTTTTTGAAGCATGAATCATCACAAGTTTCTTGCAATATTTTCTAGTCTACAGGGTGTCTCATCATCGATTACCTTAATTGTAAGATTAAGGAATAAGACTCGAGTCAAAAAATTTGATAATGCTCCTTGATGAAGCTCTTGATCGTTTGTGATGAAACAGCCTGTACGTTATTTTTATAGCTGTTTTACTTTTTTTATTTCACGTCCGTACGAATTTTCGATCCGATGTTTTAAAACTAGTTAATTATTATTCGCACAATCATACGTCCCTTCCTCTTCATAAAAAATCACAAATAACACAGTTATTGTGTAAACCACGTTTTTTTTGTTATTATCGAGGGATCGAATTTCGTTCGGACGTTTGTCATCGTTTTTACTTGACTGTGAACTCGGCACTATCCGTCTCAGTAGAATCTTATTCCTTTGCAGGTTGGCAGCCCCGTAGCTGCACTCTGTGTCGATCCTTCCGGTCGACTCTTGGTTTCCGGTCACGAGGACAGCAGTTGCGTTCTCTTTGATATACGGGGCGGACGTACCGTACAATGCTTCAAACCACACGCTGCCGATATCAGGAGCATTCGCTTCTCACCCTCTGCTTATTATCTCCTCACTGGAGGCTATGACAACAAACTCGTTCTCACCGATTTGCAGCGTAAGCAAACCACACATTTTCTGCATCAAGTCTTTTTCTTAAGAAAAATTTATTTTTCATACGAAATTTCTCGTTCACTCGAATAATTTTAATTTGACGTGAAATTTAAAAATCCTGGTCGTAGAAATTGCTTCTCAAGACATTTTCTAGTCAACAGAAAAGAAACATAATCGAAAAAATACAATTGGAAAAAAAAAAATTCGTTCAGTAATGAAAAAAGGCAACGGAATAAATTTTAATTCTGTTTCTTTTTTGTTTTTTTAATGATTAGGCGATCTGACAATGCCACTGCCAAGTGTGGTCGTTGCGCAGCATCAGGACAAGGTTATCTCAGGACGTTGGCACCCGACGGAGTTCTCGTTCCTCAGTACTTCGGCGGACAAGACAGCAACGCTCTGGGCATTGCCACCAGTTTAGAATCACCAATGAAGAAATTCTCATTATCTTATTTATTGTTCATTTCCCCCTTCCAGAATAAGGAATGAAGAAAAAACAAGGCATTTTCGCTCGAACGAAAAACTGCGAGAAAGTGGCGAGGGCCGAGGACTGTAGTGAAAGTCATGGCAGTTTTTGTTATCATTGCTTTCGGGTTAGTCACACGGGGATTTGGCGAGAGGTGAAAACAAAATATTAACGCACAACCAATCAAAATCCCCAAATCCTTTCGAATCAGTTAATTCGAAAATCAAACCCACGAACATTAGAAACGCTTTTTTCCCCCGAACCCAGAAAAATTTTACGACGAGCAACATAAAAAAAAAACAAAAAAGATTGCAAAAAATCCAGTTGCAAGATTTTCCGTAGAATTTTTCTTCGCTCGGTGGTCGATCTGATATTTTTCGATGCTTTTGCATGGGGCGACGCCTTGATTGCAATAATTCATGGAACTAACAGAAAACTTTATCGGGAGAATTAGTCTCGTAAGCTGCGTTCTCTAATTATTTATTTTTAAAATCATTATTTCCGTTTCTTATTTCTCAATTAAATCGCAACGTATTGATCGCAAGACAATTAAACCGATCGAACGATCAGCCAATTCGATTCAGTCATTCGTCGCTTGGCAAGATCGACCTTCGTCAACATGACATTGATTTATTATCATTTTTTAAAATATATTAGCTAAAGTTTTTATCTCATCAATAAATAAAAGTGAACAAACACGCATCGAAGCCGAAATATATGTAAATAATTGTAAGTTTTAAGAAATAAAAAAGAGACAGAGAGACAGAGTGATAAACAAAATGTACACGTTTCGGGAGGCCCGGAGTCCCCTTCATGTACAGCCACGTTAATTTTTTTTTTTTTTTTCCTTTACACTCAAAATCTCTTAATCTGTTCTTTTTTAATATATATATACGCAATAATTAAATATTATTATTATTATTACCATAATTTTATTTTATAAAATATTTCGCATCAATCGGTACTGAAAGATTTACGAATTTTGTTGTTTCATGACGAGCCCCAGGTTTTCATTTAGTTGAAAGAAAAAAAAAATTCAAAAATGATAATTCATCGTTCAACGATTTACGAGTCACGCCAAATATACTAAAGTATATAATTATGAAACTCATGTATACGTTAAGTCTCATAAACAAAAAGAAGAAGAAAAACTCGAAGATTTTTTCTTACGTTTTACAATGTTTGCCAATCGACGGTCTCACGAGCATGAAAGTTGCGTTCTCATGTTGTGAATCTGTGGTGTTTTTTTTCCGAACGTTTTTTTTCTTTTGGACGTGAAAATGCAGGATCAAAATTTACGGATTGAGATTTGTCGTTGTCGTTTGATAATGAATCGTCAAGTTTTTCTGGAACATTGGCAAACAATGGAAAAGCCTCGAGAAAAATAACACAAGGATCTTGCCCTGAGGGAACATTGTTTCACATGAGAATTCAAGGGAAAAAACATGTGACACCTTATTTTGTACGTGTCAAATGCGACGATGCAATTTTACTCGAATTAAGGAGGCTTTCAAATAAAAAAAAAAGAAAATGTCAAATAATAAATACGAGGAAATGCGAAGAATGAAAAAAAAAAGAAAAAAAAACCAATGGCTTCCTCTCTCAGGTTGTTTTTTATGTGTCGTGCAAGAGCTTGCTTCTCTCGATCGCGTATTTACGCGATTAACGCGATTTACGTACACCCTCGAGCGTAATATTTTTTGAAACGTTAGTGCGTGAGAAAGCTGCTTAGAGCTTTTCAATCGTATCGAGTGCATGGATGGCGATAAAATAAAATGGAGAGAAAAGAAGAAAAAGGGAGAGAATGAGAGAGTTACGCGCGCTTCGTACACAAAAGCGGTGAGAGGAAAAAAAACGTTGGATGATTATTTAATAGCCGGAAGTTATTGATAATCGCGCTGAAAATGCGCTGATTACGAAAACGAATATTAAACTCATTGATCGAGCAAAATAATCAATTTTTCGCTCCGGCAATCACGAGCTCGCTCATTAACAAAACAAAATATTATCGTTCTCGTAATTACCTTCGGATTTCCCAGGATCGATAAAACAATACGGAATATCAATCCTCACACTTTTTTCCTCCCATGACGTGACCATTTATTGAAAAATCAACATTTTTCAAAGCGTCTCCAAAATATTTCATGAATATTCTTTGGAATATATTCCAAAAATATTCATGCTCATGTTTAGCTTCCAAAAGTGACAATTATTTTTGTATACCCTCCCCTGCATCTCCTCGCCTCTTTCAACTTGAATCTTTTATTCGTTGGATCATTAAACCAACAAAAATTCCATTCTTTTCTCCTCCATAACCCAACGTGTTATTATCAAATGCTCGATTATTTTCGTTACAGAACTTAAAAAGCCCTGAAAATTACAAACAACACACTCACCGCTAAGTACCTAAATAATAATTATTACCACTACAAGATTATTACCGCATAATAACTTATAACTTTGTACTTTTCCTGTAGATATAGGACGTAACATTACGACCTCTAATTTAAACAATAAAAACAAAAGTACGTTATCGGACATAAAAATGATTTTATTCTCATTACCGATCCGACGCAAAATAACAACTTTTCATTTCCTCTTAAGCCTTTCAGAATCTGATTTTCACATTTCGAGAACGAAGGACTCACTCGATTTTCTTCACATTGAAAAAATTCAGTGATTGATGATGAAAAAAAAACTTTATATAACGCAACCACGTTTTTCTCGCTTTTTCGAGCGCGTCTGCGGTACCTAAAGTAGGCGTTTCGGCGACTCTCGAAGCGAATAAGTGGTGGGGGGTATGAGGAGTACCATTTTTAGCTCCTAGGAGTAACTTTTTTGTACTCTGCGCATGCGCTTTTCTTAAACGGTCCGATTATGTCGTTCCCGATCACGGCGCTGTGAAGCAGAGCTGCTGCCATCGGTTGCCTGTTCGGAGAACTATTCGCGTATGGGAAATGTTTTCAGGGAAGACAGGGACATAACCTCACTTTTTTACGCAAACAATTCAAAGATCGTGTCGACAAATCGAGAAAAGTGATTTCACGAAAATGAGTGACCAAGAAAAACACAGCAGTGACGAGTGGCTGCAATGCACGCCACCAGAACTGAGAGAAGCTGCGGAGAATACGAAGGACGAATTATTGCCGACAAAATCTCAAAAAATTGACGAATCCACGTACGACGCATTCGTGAAATGGAAGCGGGCACACAAAACAAAAGTAACGTCGGAATCGATTGTGTTGGCGTACTTCAAAGAACTCAGTGAAAAATATAAATCATCGACTCTATGGTCAATCTTTTCGATGCTGAAAGCCACCATAAAAATTAAAGAAAAAACAGACATCGATCAGTATTATTCCCTCAAGGCTTTCATAAAGAAAACGTCATCGAAATTCGTGAGCAAAAAATCGAAAGTGCTTTCGTCGGAACATGTCGAGAAATTTTTAACAGAAGCTCCCGACCGTGAATATTTGGCAACAAAAGTAAGTTAACAATCAGACAAAATATTTTTACTACAAGGTTGCAATTATTTTCATATAACTAAATATGATACGTCCCAAACAGGTTGCTCTAATTTTCAGAATAGCCGGGGCTTGTCGCAGCAACGAGTTGGTGAATATCAGACTCAAAGACGTGAAGAAAGAAGGGAACCTGCTTGTCGTAAATCTCCCGGACACAAAAACGAAGAGACCTCGAACCTTCGTAATTTCAGAAGAATTCGTCAAAATCGTACAACAGTACACGGATTTGCGTCCTCAAAATGCAATGACCGATCGTTTTTTTGTCAATTATCAAAAGGGAAAATGTACTTGTCAAGTTATCGCGAAACATAAATTTTCGAAAACGCCGAAAGAAATTGCCGGGTATTTGAAGTTAGAGGACCCAGCGAGTTTCACAGGACACGCGTTCCACCGAACCTCTGCAACATTGCTTGCAGACAGCGGGGCCAACATCACCACGTTAAAGCGCAACGGTGGATGGAAGTCGAGCAACGTTGCAGAAGACTATATCGAGGAGTCCGTTAAAAATAAATCCAAAATCGGGAACATTATATCCACGGAGGTCAATTTTGCCCCAGCTGGACCTTCGGAACGGAATAACGATGATCCACCGTCAAAGCGTGAAAAAATTGAGACGATTACGTCCGAGAAAGAAAATTTAAAAACGCAAACGACCGTGGTCCATGACAAAAATTCGCCAACGAAAACAAACTTTATATTCAACAATTGCACAAATTGCACTTTCGTAATCCATGACAAGTAAATATTAAAATAAAAAAAACTTGACTCGTGTAAATGTATCGTGTTCTTATTATTTCAACAACTTTTAAAAACTACTATCGCTTTCCGGGGGGGGNTTCGCCCCTCCGCCCCCAGAAGGGGCTCCGCCCCTCCACCCCGCCGGGGGGCTACGCCCCCCTGGACCCCCCCTCGGTCCGCCAACTGACAATACAATTTGTCCGAACACTATAAGCTCGGAAACGTGGTTTTATTATACAAATAGTCGTGTGTACCTCGGAGGCAAGGGCCCACTTTGCCTCCTCGATACACAATGTACTATTGTTTCCTTCAGCAACTTGTTATCGACCGTGGCTGGCTCCTTACTGACCGATGGTATGTATTTTGTTACCGACCACGGCTTTTATATTTCCTCACGATAAATATCCGACCGTTGGATCTCACGCTTGCTCATTCACGAGATAAAAAACGCTCCATACTTTCGATGACTGCTCTGCGTTAGACTCTAGCGACCGATGACGTTCTTCAACATTTGATGGATTGAGAATGCGTGTTAATTGGTCGAGCATCAACAACAAAAATGTTGAACTTTTTTCAATTAAAAAATCACGGACTCGCTATCAAAAGACCTCGAAATGGAAAATATAGGAAATGAATGCAAAATGCAATTGATCGAAATCTTTAGAATTCTCGTTTAGTTAATCGAATTTTTGAAATTTGGTTTCTCACAGTCGTCAAAATGCAGTGGAAATGCAAAAAGTTTCGTTCGCTTGTTTATAGAGATGAACAGCATATCTTGGAGCGAATGCTCCTTATTTTAAAATATTTTTTTCTACCTCCCGCTATGAATACACAAATTTAAGTGCATTCCCATGAGCCTATGGCGTTTGGATAATCGTAATAACGATAATCTAGGAATTCCACGAACTTATCGTCTAAGATTCTTGGCTGTTAAGGACTCGTCGGAGAGTTTTCCCCGAGGACGTTGTCCCGTTGGCAATTCTTGGCACGCCAATGACGCCCCTCTGCCATGGGATCATAACCGTGCTACGGGGGCTCAAGCTTGCCAGAGTAGAAAAAAGGATAGTTGCTTCGCCGGAGGACATTTGGCTCGCATTGACGATCCACCCACGAAATTCCGGAGACGCGCTCTCGTTCGACGAACCACTCGACGCTCATGTCCATCTCCGTTTTTTTCGAGCAATTCTTTCTTCAAAGCTTCCCGGACTCATTTATAAAACTATAAGAGAGGAAGAAAAGAGTTGAGAGGGAAGACTCGAGTCCTTTAAAACACTCGAACCTCGATTCTCGTCTTTGGCGCCAGAATCAAGCCTAATTACAATGGTCTCCTCTCCGAGATGCGTTCGTCGAACGCCTGCGAGTAAATCCAACGTGGCAATCATCCCCGACACCACAGGCATCCCAGATTTGTACCACTAGACTGCCCCGTGACTTTTTCATTCTTTGCTTATGACTATTTCTCAGTTTTTCATTATCCTCGAGCATCCACCCACGAAATTTCATCCTTCGGACGCAATTGCTTCCATTTCTTCGATATAATTGGCATTTCTCTGTCTCTTGCTCTCTCTTCGTCAGCTGCGTATGCTCGTTTGTAGCTTTTCTAACGAGTGTGTCTCGTATTCGATTGTCAGTAATGAAATCTTGCAGCATCAGCTTTTTGTTGCATAAAAATTGCGTTCCAGTCGGAACAAAAAGCGTCTGGAATGATTATTTTTATTATTTTATTGCGAAATACACGAAGGACGTTTTCGTGTTACTATATATGCCTGGAGAAGACCGGTGCATAGCAAATGATATTCAAATTGAGGGAAAGGCTCGAGGAGGGTCATTGAGAAAAAAAAATGTGGTGGAACAGGATAATGAATGTTCTAGGAAACGAGAGCAATCGGAGCATTTTGCGTCTACAGATAATAATAATAATCATTCGGAACCACTTATGGGTCGCGTGTAATTTGGGCAATCGTTTTTTTCCTGGGACGAATTCGCGTCGTCGACGAGATGAGCCGGCGACGCGACCGAGTCACGAGGTGGACGACACAGTGCGATGAGGACCTTTTTTAAATCGTTGCAAAGTATAACGAAAAATGGACGAGAACGCAGCTAAAAAATAGGAACAAAACATTGAGATGTTGAGGTTCAAGTATACACTACCCTGGAGGCTCCGCCAAAAGACATAATCACCGTAATGTGGCCGAATAAAATGCTCCCAAACTCGTATAATTTTGTCTACGCGAGACACGCTCACTCGTTGATGTTTTTTTTAAATTCTTTTTGCTTCTTAGAGAACGTCGATGCTTACTTTCTCGGTCCGTCTCGAGCTCACGCGAATTCTAGGCAAAATGATACCGCGATCCTTTTATTGGGACCGTCGCGCCATTTAGTTCCAGGGTGGATTGGAACTTTTTTTTTTTTACACTTAGCAAGAGGGGGTGGCGACTAAACGAGGGTTCAAGTCGACAAAAAATCCAGGACACGTGATGAAATAGCGCAAATATTTTTACGTTGAAAAAAATGGACAAGTTTTTATTTTTTTTTGTTTAATTAAAAAAATGAGAGTGCTCTTTGCTTCGTCACGTCGCGTGGATACTTGTAAATGTTGATACGTCGAGTATCGATAATAGTCCGGGATCGGATCGTTAAGATCGTCAGGATATGTGGGAGAAAGGGAGGTCGGGAGAGGGAGGGGGCGAGAAAGAGAGAAACGAAGGCGAAAAACCGGTCGCTATTGCCGTGCCGATCTCTGAAGTTCTTTCTGTGACGAGCAAGACACGCGGCATCCGTTCGAGGTGGTTCGATGTCTTTTACAATATACACAGTGTCCTTCGATTCCTGCTTGAGCTTTCGAACAAAAAGCCTTTACGATTTTGTAATCTCTCGAAACCTGCAACGCTTGAATATCGAATCTTGGAGCACCCTGTGTATGAATCGTGTTTGCAGTCTCGTGGCGAACGCCACAGTTCTCAAACTCACAGAAACACGTTTTTTCTCCTTCTCTCTCTTTCTCTTTCTCTCGCGCTTTCTTTCTCTTTCTTCGTTTCCTGTGTCGCGATTATTTGAAGAATTTATCGGATGGCGGTGAATTTATCGATCCTCGATTAACGTCATCGCCAAAATGGCGGCCAACAAAAATGGCAAATACGTCTTGATGCTCGCGAAAAACTTCTTTGAAACTTTTCTCCACACGTTCGCGGAGTATCTTGTCGTCCAAATGGACCAGCTCTCTCGCGCTCTCCCTCGCTCTTTCTCTATCTATTCATGTCTCTTTTATAAACCACGGACAAGGCTCATGTTGGACTAACAAGCGCCCCGCTGTCACGCAGGAGAGAATACGTGACAGTGAGCCAAAGTGGACGGGCGTGAGAAGACAGAAAACAAGATCTCTGCCCAAATACAAACACACTCACATATATAGTAATGTTTATATGTGTACATACATCGCACAAAGATAAAGGAATTAGTCGGTGCTGATTAAATTAGAAACGACCAAATAGCTTGACCGCAAATTATTCTCAAGAATTTCCTGTGCCTGCATCGAGCTCTTCAAGACTCTAAAATCGTCACGACGATACCTTAACCAACAGTAATCGTCTTCTTTCATTTCTTCATTTCCCATGCTCTTGCTCTCCCTCGCTCGTCCATTTTACGACAAGGAAAAGATAGCCGGAGCACCAAACTGAAGAATTTATCGGTTTATTAGGGTGAAACGCGATTATGGGACACAGAACGAAGGATCATAGAATTTTTCGCCTTCACAAACACTCTGCTCACAAGTGTACACGCACTGACATTCGAGCGATGATTTTTTCACGCAAATTTATCGTTAATCATTCGGGAAAACAGCTGCGTGCGCTAATTGGACTTGAGCGAATTTCTCCAGGCTCCCATGTAATTTTTAAACATTTTTCTTTGCCCCTGCCGCCGCCACATTGTTCCTCCGTACGAATATTTTTTTACCAACTTCGTTTCTTCTTTCGATACTCGTCGATAAATCACACACGAATGTGCTTTTATATGATTGGGAATATCCGTCCATACAGCACTGAGCCGCATCATTACGAATTTCCTTTTCTAACTAAAAAGTAATATAAGCAACGAAGGCAATGAATTTGAGGTTTGATGTTCCGAGAGTGGGAGAAACGATATCGTCCAGTGTCAAACTTTATTACGAGAGAACGTATATTTAAAGAGAGATACAGAAATACGAAGTCGTATACTCTTCAACACGATCTTCCTTCTCATGTTCCCTTTAATTCGTCGTTTCGTCGCCAGCACGACGTAAATACATATCTCTATATCTATATGATCCTGCCTATGTGGAAGAGATGGGAAGCGAGCTTTACCCATCGTATGGTATCATAAAAACTAATGGCTTTATAAACGATACGTTCCGCAGAGAGATTTTACGATAGATGCAGATATACACACATATTTCTATGTGGATTCATGTATACGTGTGTAGGAATCGTTTCCAAATAGAACGGCGTGATTTGCATGCATGGCGAAACACCTTAAATTTAATGTTCTTCAAACAAACTTGGATTAGATTAATTAAACATGAAGATTGGTTGAAATAATTAAAATCGTCACAAGTTCAATGACTTTTAATTATTTATTCATTAAAACTGCATGATTATTTTTCACATTGCGAGTCGATTATTGCAGCTGGATACTAATTGCAGCAACGAAAAATTCGGCGTAATTAAGAAAACAAATGCATCGTAAAATTAATGAACTTTTTTCGTTTTTTTGATTAACCGATCATTGGCCGATTCTTTTAATTGGTTCTGACATATACGTGCGCACGTTTCGCAGGAGACTCGGAGCTGCATCAGTCTCCCTATTTTTCCTTCGTCTTTTTATTTTTCTTTTGCCTGCTGCCCCGACTTTCTTTTTTTTCTGTATCGTTTCGCGTCGTTCTGTCGTGTTATCGTTAATTTTAATTATGGCTCTAGTCGGCCATATATAGTGTATTACGAACGGAGTAGAAAAAAAAAGCGAGAGAGAAAAGTCGCAGAACCGACGCAAGCATGTGGCACCCTCCGGTGAGCTCTGCGAGACCTCCTGATGTCTTTTCACTCTCCGTTTCTGTCTCTCTTTCCCTGTCTTTGTCTTTCACTCATCTTGACGAACTTGTGTCGTCCGCAACATACACTGACACCTGTTAGTCCTGAGAAACCTTCTTGAATCTTCAACTCTTTTCCTTTAAACGAGAGATGAAGAGAAAAAGAGAGAGCGAATGCGGAAGACGAAAAAAGACGTTGGAAAAAACATGCAAGAGATGGAGAGAGACGGGCACAGGTATTCGGATATTTAGAAAAAACGGGAGAGACAGAGATACCGAAAGATTAAGGATCTAGGACGAGGAGAGAGCGAGAAAGAAGAAGATGATATTTAGATATTTTGAAAAAACGAATGAGAGTGACGGAGAGAAAAATAAAAGAGCGTCAGCGATTAAAAGACAGAACATGACGGTATCCCGTTGTGATAGAGCACCCGGGGAAATCTAACCATGACGAGAAATATCTGACGAGAAAGATCTCTCCTTCAAATTCACCAGCAATAAGGATAGAGGGACGAATCAAGGGAAAAATTCTTCCGGATTCTCCGGAATGACTGACGTATAAAACCCAACGTTTCGTATATCCCGTTAACACACTCGTCTTTCGTTATAGATCCATACGCTCCTTCTTAGCGATCATGCGAGATAAATTGCGTTTAATTCCCCGAGAACCATTTGAACGATCGCTGCGAAATTAAATCTTTCTTATTCACTTGATTCCGCTCGGATTATTTTTACTGCAAAACCATTCAACTTGCATTTCCATTTCATTATTTGGATTCCGAGCAAAATCTTTCGTTTTGCTTCTTCTTTTCCAACAAAACCTCAAGTTTCGTCATATTGATTCCTGACCCTCTTCAACTTGCCAAAATAAAGGCTGCTGCGTGGATTGGTGATGTACGTTGAGCGATCCACCCACTAGAGTTACGGAATTCCTTGGACTGCACATCCTGGCTTGCTCGTTATCGCTTCCAGGCTTCCCTCTTCCCGCACCTTAAATTTCAGTGATTCGTCTCAGCTCGTCTCCGCCTCGGTGATTAAATCTCTTTTAATCGTTCCGGATAATCGTTCGGAATTAGAGACGCCAGATATATTCTCTATAACGTTTTATCTCCCTTTGTTTCTCTTTCTATTTCCTTCATACCCCGTTCCTTTTATTATCTCTTCGGGCTTTCTACTCATCCTGATGATTATCCCTCATCACCGTAAGACGTGCACGTGCTCCAAATACCGACAAAAAACATGAAAGCAGCGAAACCAATGAGAAATTAAATGAAAAATGGACAAAGAAGATTTTCGTTTAAGCATCGCATGCGATAGGAGGATTACTAATGCATTTTCCGGAGGGAAAATGTGAATTTGATAGAAGAATTGGCAGCCAAGGATCAGAGTGTTCGACGTCGTTTCCATTTGCTTTGAGTTCCGAATTATTTATTTTTCTTTCGGTTCTCTCTCTGGTCGTTCGTTCGAGTCTTGCAACATCACTGGCGTTCATTCTATATAGGCAATACTCCCATAGGGAGCACTTAGCCGAATACGTCCCGGTGATTATTGGCCGCGATAATGATCGAGTCTCTTCGTCCTCCCCCTGCTCGTCTCTCATTCTTTTTTTCCTCTTTCTCTGTCTCTCGTTCGCAAAGAGCGCGCGCATCACCAAAGAGTTGTCTATGGCGGTGATTGCGGGTCGCCGAAGACCGAGAGATCCTTAAGGCAATGCGAGGGTGGTTATTAGGGGCGACCGGTTACATCTTGAAAATCGGTGCTCTCGATTCTTTCTTACTTCTTTTTCTACTTCTTCCTTCTTCTCCCCGTTCTTTTATGATCTTTATTCTTATTGTTTTCTCTTTACCCTTTTTATCTTCCCTCAAGAAAACCAAGAAACAAAGCGCAAGCTTCGACAACCCTTTTTACTAATTCCCGATATTTCCACGACCATAGCCTGCAGGCTTTTCACTTTGATTTCTACGCTCTTCGTCTGCTGTCCCTCTTGCCAGCCCCTCACCCCTTGGCGACGACGACATTTGGCAAAGGTCTTGAAAAATCTTCTCGGGAGACATTGCCGGAGGTTATTTTAACTTTTGCTTCGTGGACCTCCGCAAAATTACCTCAATTTTATGTCGTTACAGTATATAGGTATATGAGAGCTTACGTGTCAGTTTAAAAAATCATTTATTTTCCTGCCCATTCACAAGTCATGTCCTCCATGCAGCGACCTTGCGTACAAAAATTACTCCAACGTTTCCAAAATTTGCCCCGGAGACAAGTTCGCTCGAATCGAAGGAGGAACCGATGCGCGAGCTTCAAATTTGCGATCAAATTTCGCGGTGCACACAACCCGAGGCATTCTCCCTCTCAACACCCGAGTGCAAATACCTCGAGTTCCTATTTACGGTAAAACTCAAATTACGGACTCAAATTGTTTTAAAATATCGATTTTTCACTTTTTTTTGAGAATTATTAAAGTTTTTTTTGTTCCCTACAGTTTTCTTGCAGCTTGAAAAAACATCCATAAATCGATGATAATTGGCAAAGATTGTTTCTTCCCTATCCTTCCGCCACACTCCATTTTAGTGGGTTGCAGTCTCGGTTGCAGTTTTAAGTTTATAGTTTGTTTTATTTTATTGTGCGTACTGTCCCACCCTCGACATTCCTGTTCTAGATTTTTCAAGCCTCTCTCTCTTTCTCGCTCTCCCGATCTGTCTTTCTTAACGTTTCAAGGGAACAAGAATAATTCCACATATTTTGGACGTTCTGACGTACAGACTCTATAATAATAAAAAAGCTCGTATGTTGTTTTGAGTTGAGTGCCATGCACAAAGATTGCAAACCCAGAATCTTCGATTCTTCTCTTTCTCTCTTTGTTGGGTTTCTCTCGCCTGGAGAGACAACGTAATAGGTCGGCAATTAGGTGTATGGCTTGAGGAGGAGAGCGATTAAAAGTGGATTTTAATTGGTGGAGTGGCAGAGAGCACACCATAGATCGCCCCGAGAAAGAGAATTGCGCTCGTGCTATATTTTCCCTTGGGTGCAAAACTCCATACTCTTTTATTTGTCATTCTCCCTCTCTCTCGCCTTTCGTTTCTTATCCATTCTTTGACTTTGCCGTTTTCTGTTTTCTCTCTCGTTAGTCTCCCCCTCGAAAACATATATATATATACATATATACTTATTGAAACTGCAATAAATCTTTCTAACATGTAAGCCGGTAACTAGTAACCGATTCACATTTATACGACTGTTGTGAGATATTAGCTATTACCGAGAGTTATGGGCAGCTCTTCCTCTCCTGCTCCCCTCTCTGTGTTGCTCATCCGCCCGCTCAATGATGATCACCGTGATCCTCTGCTGTTATGAATTACACAGCAAAATTCCCGTCTCGTTAGATATACTTTGCATGACCGTGAATATCTCGCAAAGTGCAGGACTGGGGGTAATGAGAGTCAGTTAAGAATATTAATGGATAAAAAAGTGTTTGCTTTCATTTTTTCGGCGAACCGTGACTTTTTATTCGAGTGTGAATCGTTTCCGAACGTTTATGCAGATCGTGTGCGTTGTTCGACTAAACTTTGGGCCCTAGAAAGAATTCTTGCTAGTAGAGGAGGGTCACGGGTGATTTCCCTGAACTTGACGGTCCATTTTTCGGTCGGACCTTCTCTATTAGCACGAATCTCGCGTCTAATATTTCTCGCTTTCTTTATTTTTTGCTTTCGTTGGCCTTTCTCCTTGCGGTCGTTGGACGATGCAAAAATTATGTTTGTTGCAGAAAGTAATGAGGAGTCTCTGAGCTTTGTGGCGAATTTGTAATTATCGAATTATATGGAAAAGAAGACGAAGAGGGAGAGAGAGAGCGAGAGAAAGAGATCACATGTGTTCGTTCTGGTTTTGTGCCCTATTGACGTAAATCCCGGTCCCAAAACGCACCAGCTGTATATTCATGCAAATACTTTGCCTCAAATACCTATAATAATCTCTCAGAAGATTTGGACCCATTTTTTGTTATGCCGTTTTTTAGCTCATTCCCTGGAGGCGCGTTAACGTCGCGCTCGTTTTGTTGCTGCCACGAACCAAGACGAATATTTTTCACTCTCGATCGCGTCTGTCACGCGAGCCAAAAACATTCGGAACAAAACGCCACTCACGCGCGGGGCTTATTTTTACACGTTTTTTACTTCATTTTTAGGCTTTTTCTCCGGTGTAAGAGAGAAAGAGAAGATTCCAGAGAAATTGCGCATCTGTAGCGAAGCAAACGCTTTCGCACACCTGGGCCAAGGGAAAGTGTCTTTAAACGGTCATTATCGTTAAATTCTCGGAAAAATAACTGTTCCTCCAGAATCTCTGGACCTTTAAGCACGAAACTCAAATTGCAATGGAGTAAACATCAATTTCTGTGAAGTCAACATCTTTACAATTCCGCACTCTAATAATTCAAGTCATAATATTCGTTGCGTTTGTGCGGAGCAAAATAAATTGGAATGTTTCTCAATCAATTTATAAAATGAATTTAAAAAATCGTCTTGGTCCTTCTCATCGCATATCCCGGGAACTCGGCACTATAAACCAATAACTTCTGAGGAGATTACTCACCGGTCCACGACGAGACGATCCAACGAGATCGTGCAATTATCTCGTATCGATCGCGTTAACAGCGATCGATGCTCATAAGCCGGCTCTGCATATTATAAACGCGCATAAACAAATAAAAAACACACAACCATGTTGTTTTTTTAGATGTTCCCTCTCTTCGATGTTGCTCGAAGGATATGCACGCGTGTGTATTCACGATGGCGACGACAGTTCGTATTCCCAATCCCGTCAGCGCATATCTCCAGCCTCCCCTTCTTCGCTTTTCGTTCGTTTCGTTTGAATCGCGAGAAACATATCTCGAGTGGGCCGTATCGATACTGAACTCTCAGCCTATCGGCTATTTCACTTTCCCGGCGAGACACATTCGCTCTCCTTTTTTCCTCACGAATCGCGGTAGCCAAGAGACGCACTGTCCCTCGGTTTATACACACGTATCGCTCCTTTTCCACACTTACAGTCTCTGCCGCATGGAGACGAAAAAAAACGTTTTGTAACTTCGATAAAAGTCGTTTTACAAGATTAACGCAATTTTGCCGGATTTTGGGGGTAATGCGGGTCAACTAAGACAAAAACCAAAGATCGCGTAGTAGCTCGATTAAAATGTTCGTATTAAGTCCCTTAATTTTCATTTAATTTGTCATAATCTATTTCCATTCAATGATCAATGTTTCCGAGTGGTTCGGCAATTTGCTCCGTGGTCCGGACGAAATCCACGCGCAAAATTGTCTCACTGGCTGACCCCCATTACCCCAAGTTTCCTTGAAACGTGAACTGGTGAGTTCAGCAAGAATTTTTTTTCTCCCGCCAACTTGCAGCGATATACACACAATCCTGCCGAGAGCCAGCTTTGTATATATGTGTATATACTTATGTATATCATTACCCGGATCATTATATACTCGAGAGTCCACCCTGCGCACGACGAGAAAAGTCGATTCGATCGAAACACGCCCCGCTCGGCGCCACTGCAACTCGGATGCAACAGGTCTTCTGTATGTACACTGTCGTGTGGCGCTACATCAGATTTTTATCAATCCCACACCGTCTCGTCGAGCTCTCGATCTCATTTTCTCTCTTCCTCTCGCTTTTTTATTCCCTTTTTTTCTTTCTCACTATTTTCTCCCTCTCTCTCTGCCTGGCTGCTCTCTCGATGATATAAATATATATGATCACTGTGAAAAATATCTCCATCTTTGATCGCTACGCAGCTTACTTTCTCTCTCGCGCACATTCTCTTCGTTCGATTATTTGTCTCGATGCTGCTCCGCGCGCCATGTATTTACCAGGATTTTGTCCCGAGACGCCCAGATAACAAGAAAAACTAGATCGAGAGTGAGATTGAGAGATCATAGACGCGGGGAAATGAAAAAATCAAAAAACAAAAACTCTTCAGAGGATATGCTTGCTCAGTTGCGAGGGGATTTCATCTTCACGTTCATTGAAAAAGCTGCCGCATTATTCTGTCTCGTCCATAACGAAATATCAGGAGAGTTATGTCAAGAAATTATACTAAACATTCGAAACAGTAACCGCGTGGAGTGTCATAAACAAATGGAAGCAATAAATAGGCGATTCGTGAAACATCATAATAAAATATTATGTTTTTACTTCAGGGATAGCGTTAACGTTCGTATTAACGTACACCATGAAAACATGTGTTACGAGCCGAAAGGTGAATCTGGAATTTCTCAGGTTCGAGAACGTCCCACGCAAGTGGGGCTTTCTTGGCTTGTTCTTCGTACGCGCGGCAGAGTCCCTCGGATGGGTCTTCCGGCGCGATGAAATATTGGACGACGTTGTACCGGGGCGACTTTGCAGGGTGCCCTGGGGGCTTTTCTCCCTCTCTCTTGCTCGCTGGCCCGAAGCAACAGGTTGTCGAACACGATCCGGTACTCTCACGTAATTGTCGTCTTGCTCTCCATTTCTTTGCCATTCATTTTATTTGATTTATTCTTTTTTTTTTCATTTCACGATTTATTAGAGATCGCACTCGCTCATGGTCCACGTGACAATGAGAAAAGTTCAGTCCTCCGCTCACAATTCCGTTCAACGGTATTTACGATCGTGTGAGCAGAATTGAAGAAAAAACGAACGACGAAGAAAAAACAAATATGAAGAGAGAAACATCGAGCTGAAGAGATAAATGTACTGATGATTGCATCGAAGGGTGTCCACGCGAATTATCCCCCTCCCCCTGTCGACACACTTGCACTGTTAATGCCATTTCCGCCTCGATGAAATATTCGACACGAATCCTCGATCGCCTAACAGCCTCTTCTTCTTTTTTTTCGTAATTAATTAAGACGATTTTATTCATTAATTTAAAAAATAACGATTCTTTGATTTACCGATCATCGTTCGATTAAATCTCCAAAGAGTCTGAGCCAGGATCTTTGTTGACGATTTTTTTGTTCGTCGGATGGCAAAACGATCGTTTCAGAATTCTCATTCATTCCGAATGAAGATATTTTCGTGGATCGTCTTGAAAAGATTCTACACCGAGGTGCGAGATTTGGGAACGAAAAAACAGGAGGAAAAAAAATCCTCATAAATAACCGCTTAATACGCACTTCACCGAAGTACGAATTTTTCTCTCTCGTCGACTCTTATTCCTTTTTCTGAATGGAGGATTTCGTTCCTTTTCTCTTCCCTAAGCTCGGAAATCATCCGTCCCAATATCTTCATACATAATACTATATATTATCGTAGCGTAAGAGTCTTTCGTGCACGTTTCACTTGTGAATCAAACCAGTCGGATTAAGAATCCTAATGCAAATACATAATAAATAAGAGCTGGTAATGGTCAATGGAGGATCGTGCTGTAAACGCGATATAACTCAACCTAATCGCACCGTTAGCCGTCTCATGAATTGCATTTTATTCCTTCCATCACTAAACTCGTAGGAGGACACGTCGATAAATTTCGTCAATATCTTTGAGTCAAACGACGTCGACTACTTAAATATATTTATCCACAAGAATTTAATTGACACGTAACACATTTAAAAAAACCTTTTGCTGGTGAAAAATTTTGATTTTTTTTCTCATTATCGAAATGTCGTGTTTTCGAGGCACGATTTTCGACTCTCGCAGTAATATTTCTCTGCGTCATACATTTTTGAAATTGAAAATATTCGTTTAAGAAAATAATTGACTTTTTTTTCCTTTTGAATCGATGATTTTTCTCCTCCTGTCATAATTGTTGAATTAATTCATGCAGTTTATTAGAGATTTTCATTTGCAGTGACGCAGGGAGCGAGACTCATTGTTTGTCCCAGTAATTACGTATGGTTGGCCAGATCTCAATCGGCTCGTGGCTTATTTCCAGGATAATTCTTAATACACGGCAAGTTCGTAGAACAGGGTGGTGGCCTCGCAATAACTCACTGAGAAACGCACTGAGACGTACGAGAACAAAGTTCCCTATTCTGTACACTTTACTTTTCTATAGAGGCACCGGAGGAACAAATGGAATGTACAAACAGATCCAGCGCGTATTCGTACAACGAGAGGAATGCGTGGGTGCACTACAAAGAGACATTCAACAACACGTATTCACGTTTTCAATTCATAATTTTGTAAGAACGTTTGCTGGAGCGTATTGCGTCGAAATAAGTCGAGAGCATTCGAAATCTAACGACCGAAGAATTATTCAATCAATTATTTTATTGTCGAAAGTGTAAACTTTTATTTTCACACGAATTTCGTTGATGAAAAATCATGCGAAATGACGATGTTTTTTTTTCAATTATTTCTCATGATTCATCGTTTATGGGAATGATTCTACGTCTATCGCAAATATTCGCTGTCAACGAATGATAAGTTGCACGTGTCTAAACTTAGTTTATAATTAACGATCGGGTACTTACGCTATTCATAGACCATTTTTTTCTCTCTATTCCTTTTTCATCATTCCGCAGCACCCAAGAGTTCCTTGAGGTTCTCTGCTCGAACCACCGAGTTACGCGAGCTTAAGGGCGTACTACCGTGGGCGATAGTTTTATCAAGGGCTACCGCTACGCAATTATACAAGTGATTACCATCATGAATATTCATTATTCGAAGTATAAGTGTGCTGGCTATGAATTTGTGGTTCTCTTCTTTTAAATATTTCAATATATATATTTATACGTAAAGGGTGTCCCAAATGTAAGAACTGGGATCTTGGGTTGAGCGAAAAACCACAAACCATTCGTTGAATGAATTTTCTTCTTGAATTGAATTTCATTATCGAATAACTGACGATTTTTGTGAATTTTTAATTTCATTTTCAATCAACAAACGCTCCCGAATTGTGGCTAATGTGAAAAATCTTTTACGGAATTGGTACACATGGAAATTTGATTTTTTATTGCGTTTTTCAGCCTCGAATCCATGCGAACAAAACCTCTTTTTCGTGCATGAAATTCGGACACCCCGTAGACTGCAGGAAGGAGAGCGAGAGAGAGAAACGTAGTTGGATGTACGAAAGGGAATAAGTACCCCGGGGGGCAACGATACCTCATTCCAGCTGATATTTACACTGCCACTGTTGCTCGCGAAATGCTCCGAGTAGTAATAAACTTCACGACTGTCTTATGTGCTCAGATCGCAAAGGGGTGGACCGGCGAGAGGGCAAGGCGAGGAGGAAAAGGGAAGAGAATAAGCGAAAAAAGATTTCATTTGGAATTGAAGAGCTTCGATTGCCTATGGCAGCGAATAACTTTCGTAGCCTTAATTCATGCATATACGAACGCTCGGAATCATAATGGCGTAGTGCGCATTTTTTTGAGCAAAATAAAAGCTAAAACATTGTTTCACTACCTTCGAATATTAAAAAAAAAATTTAATTATCAGGAAAATCATCGAAACAGCACACAATTCTTTCCATCAAAACTAAATAATCCAAAATTAATTTTAATCGATGAAAATTTGCTTTGATTGACAATGTTTATTTTCGAGTAGATGAACATTTACGGATTTGCTATTCACCACTTTTATGTATTTACAAAAATCGTATTTACAGTCAGACTCGTCGAAAGATTGACTTCCATGCGACACAGGTGGTCGAAGCATTCAATCACAATTGTATAGAAGAAACGATAAAACCCTTTCATGTTACACAGGGGCAATAAGCCATGAAATACTAAGCACGGTTATGCCTGATTTCGATCAACGATTAATCCCGTATCGCTTTGTTATTAGACACGGGACAAGCGATTTTACGATCCGTACTCGTGTGACGCCCTCGTTATAATCCCCCTATGACAAAATTAATATACAGGGTGTCATTCACACGAAGAATCGATTTGAAATTGACTCCAAAAACTGTCGAAAATGTCATTTTTCCGGCTGTTCTTCCGAAAAAATTATCAGAATTTCTCAAATGCCACAAAACTGCTGTCCGAAGTAACAGATTCTCGTCACTTTTCGAGATTCTTGAAGTAACTTTTTGAACAACCTGTATATCGTGCACAAAGAGCTGTTTCTTTGGAAAGCAAATTGTGCGTTGGTGTAACGCGTGACAACTGAATTCCGAGGTATTTCTTGTTGTGCAAATCTTGTATACACCACTTGCCATTAAGTTTTATACCGGAAAACACGATTGCAGAATGTATTATACTCGATCATTCCAGATACAAGATACGAGGAGTGATTTTTTGTTTACGTTCAGCGATAGATTTATGTCTGCGATTCTGTGCCGTTACATATATTTCGTTAGAATTGCTTTACAACAGAATGTAAGTACTGCCAAGATTTTCGGCATTATTTTATTCAATAATTTTGGAAAAATGTTCTCCTTCAATATCTGCTTGAAGTTCCGTGAAACATCACAATCGGTAAGTGGACTGGCATGCACAGCGTGTGGCACAGCGACTGTGATGCCGAGAAAAAAAAGAGCTCATTTTCACAGAAAAAAAGAGCTCATTTTCACAGGAAAAACGAGCCCATTTTCACAGAAAAAAAAGAGCTCATTATCGCAGAAAAAAAGAGCTTATTTTTAGATAAAAAAAAAGGTTATTTTTAGAGAGAAAAAAGAACTTATTTTTAGTTAAAAAAAAGAGGTGATTTTTGGAGAAAACAAAGAGTTAATATCTGACATGTGTCACGAATGGAACAACACGTGTCATGTGAAGGTGACCTTAACTCTTTGTTTGGTTATCTTGTTTAGAAGCCAATAAGGACAAAATTTATCCACGTTCCGATGAAATTTGCATAAGAGTCAGTAAAATCTAGTTGCGACAAGGGCATACTTTGCATCGTTCGGCATACATTGTTTTTTTGTTTATAAAAACTTCATTTGCAGCACGAACAGCTGTTTTTTTTATTTGTTAAATATTATTTCCTTGAACTTTTCCCCTTATTTTTCGAAATTCCGTGCTACTATCGCGGATTCCCAATCGTATAAATGATAGACAAACGACCGTCGATCTTCAGTCAAAACACTCTCAATCGTCCACCAGGAAAGGAACGCCATCAAAATGTGGAAACTCGCAATCGTTCTTTGTGCTACCGCTGTATTCTCCGTTTCGGTAATTATGCGTTTAATTTTTCGAATCTTTTTTATTTTTTATTCTGTAAATTTGTTAACGAAATCGATTGAAATGATAAAAATGACACTAATTTACAACTTCCAAACGGATATATTTGGGTAAGCGTCATTGTGTAGGCACAGCCCATCATCCACTTAGGAGATCGCTGAAGCCATACTCTGAACGATCAGGCACCGATCGTTGATTATGAAATACCCTTTGAAAGCTCCATACTAAGTTACTAAAAAAATTACAATTAAAAAGTACCATACAAAAAAATGGGGAATTACGATCCTTTCCAGGACCTCGTACATTGCAATTAAGAACCGATCAATTTTTCAAACTCTCAAAAACAGACAGAAGCAAATTCAACTGAGAATGCAACATCGACTTTCGCGATAAGACATGCGTTGGTGGCAGAACGATGGGGCCTTATTATCAACATGACACTTCGCGAGGTCGAAAATCGGTATACAAAAGTATACCAAGAAATTCTCAACCGAGGTCCTCTGAATGCCACCAAAACGATGGCCATTACTTCGAAGTATACAACTAAACTCCAAGCCCATCTTGATCTTGTAAGACTGAGTCGTATAGAAATGACTTTTCTATCATCACAATCATGCATAATTGTGTTCGTTTCCTGGTGCAGATCGAGTCTTTGGTCGACGGGCTAATTTCGTGGGGGAAGGAGCATGGAAATTTCGACGAAGAGGAATGCCGGAGGATTCACTTGGAATACATCAATGCGACGTCCGACTTAATTATTAACACCATTGAGAATGCGCCCTCCCAAGCTTTCCGCATAGTATCCCTTGAGTTTGCGGAGATGTTGGTTGAAGTCAATGAAAAGTTGCTGGGAATAGGCGAACAGCTGCCACTCGATGGGACAGAAAGATTTTTGGGCTTTCATGAGGTGGGTAACGAAAAAGTCTCTTAGAATTTTCGCTATATAAGTTTCACAACCAATCATTGACCCAAGAACGGCTGATGAGTTGCAATTTTCCCTGCCTCGCCCCTCTCCCCTATCAATAACGTGATCAAATGAGCGCGTCCTCGGACGTTTATTCGTACGGATAGGTACGCGTCCTTATTCGAACGAATAAGAGTCTGGCGACCGACCAACCTCTTGGGTTCCTGCCTGCTCCTACCCTCGGAAATGTCTTTGGTGTCAGGTACATTTCCGATTACAAAATTTTACCAAACAGGTACGTTAAACCGCATATGGACTCCATTTATTTCCAGATCCGTGACCTCACTCGAACGTACTACGCACAGTTCTATTCACGTACGGAGCAATTTCTTGTACAGTATGACAGAATAATCAATGGGACAGCTATCGAAGAAATTGTGCGTAGCGACTGGGATGCGGCCATCGACGCAGTCCCGATGATTATCAAACGAACTCACGAGTGCGTTACTCGTTCGTCCCGTGCGCCCTCCGACGTTTAAAATAAATTTTGATTCGAATTAATAAAATAAATATCGAATCCAACGTGCTGTGCAACGCACTGTAGAGGTCTAGAGAGACGGCAACAGCTTCATCTTTTCTTTACCATGCAATATCACGTGATTAATCATCAATTATTATTTCTCCGTATCGATAACCTGTAAACAAATGCCTCTAAGGCGTGGATCTGTGTAATTGTCTCAGAAACTTTGGATTTTTTAGAACTTACGTTCGACACTTTTGCTCTTATGCTATCTACATATTCTTTCGCATTTATCCCGCAGAGAAATCCACTAATAAACAGTTATTCGCAAAGTAATGCTGCGGTATCCTGGGTTGCTTTTTTTCCCTAACCCAACGATTTATTGTTATTAATGTTGATCGATATAACAATATCAAGATGATTTGCATTGACCGCGATAGCCAGGAACCACGCTCATTGGTACTGGGAAATACGTGCCAAATTTGGAGGATCTATTTCGTACGGAAAAAACTCGGCAATCAGTCGATCGCGATTGGAAACACAAAACTTTCATTTTTATTGAATCCCGAAAAGAAAATGAAAAACGTTCAAAAACTCTTTGGCTATGACTGATATTTCTTTGGCGGACTTCGTAATTTGAAAAAAAATGATTATACTCACCAACGAATTTAGACGATTCAGTGATTATATACTTGAGTGAGCGAACAGTAACGTATTTAATTTTGAATTCTCATTTTTTAAACAATTTTAATTATACGATGACAAAATGATGTCGTTCTGATGTTTTTTTTTTCGTGATTTATTTCGTAGATCACGAATCATCTTGGAGCACGTCGCGAAACTCCCGATGGATCTTCGTGGGAAGTTGAATCACGAAAATCTCACGCGAAGCACGTGCTGAATCCCCGTCTCTCTCTCTCTCTCTCTCTCTCTCGCTCTCACTTAGTCTCTCTTCCTCGCTCCCGCATATAATATACACGCACTAAACACGTTCGCGCTCAAGTGGGGTCAATTGCAAAGGTTCTTGATGCTGTTACCACTGACGTTCGTTGTGATGAATTTCTCTGTGTGCTCACCCGCGACTTCTCCCACACTCGAAGGAATTTTTTATCGAGAAACGAAATAAATAAAACACGCGATAGGGTAATAAAATCTATTTCGTTTGAAATTTAAATTGACATAATACGGAAGAAAATGAGCTGCGAATGTCACAAAGATGCTATTAAAACTTTACAACTTCGCGCGCATTAGTATTTCACGGAATTGTCAAATCTACCGAAAGAATTTTTCCATTCCGAAAAATAAAGTTTACAGATCGGCCTACAGTCCTTCTGCTTTTACGCAATCTTCATCTACCTAGAGACGCCGTAGCGTCTTGATGTCAAGAATGTGAAAAAAATTGTTTTCGTTTCTTTACTTTAGGAGGGAAACTTGAAATTATATTTATTACCGCGGGGGTGAAGCCGCAGGGACAGCCAGTAAATTTCTTCGATCACTGGCCACATAAATTACAGCAGAATATTTTTCTTACCTACCTCACCATCACCCGAAGCGCACAGAGGCTACTTATCAAGCGATAAATTATTTGACAGTTTTTACTAAAATAACGATCATAGATTGCCAGCCGAGCATGTAACGGTGCTTATGATTAATCTGTGACTCGAGTCTTTCGAAACGAAGACAAATGCCGAGTAGAAAAAAAGCTAAATCAAAATTTTCACATCGATTGCAAAGTTTCTGACGCTTCTGTGGGTATTTCAAAATTTCTCGCCCATTGTTCGAATTGTCATGAGTAAATTCGACAACCTGTGTAAACAAACGTTAGTAAACAATGTTTACCGTAGTGCTTGTTGGCACGAGATTTATTCGATCAAGCATTTTGGCTATAATTTTAAATGTTCGAGTCTATCGCGTGTATAAAAACTCGATTCAAATTTGAATCTCAACAACACTCATCCCAGCTCGACCATGAAGTTGTTCCAGTCGATTTCGAGTCTCCTACTCGTTGCTTTTGGTAAGTGCAACGATAATGTTTCGTACAATTGACAGACGCGAATCGTCGCGAGGATTCATTTCGATGGATTATTAATAAGGAATTCTTTCCGCAGCCATTTCGAGTGCAGAAGCTTCTGTCGATCGGTATAGCGATAGATGGAGGATGGAACGCGAAAGTTTTCCAACGGGCCTTCAAATGAAGGACGACAGTGGCCGTCTGGTAGAACTGACCATAGAAGATGGACGTACTTTTGGGGTTAACGTGGTATTTCTTTTGTACAGTCTCAGTCCTCGATTGGAAGCTGTGGAAATTGTAAGAGACAATTACAGATATGAAACTTTCAATACATCTTTGCCGACTGTTTTTATAACCCATGGGTGGGTCAGCAATAGATACGGTCCATCCTGCGACCTTATTCGCGACGGTGAGTTTTCTTGAATCCCTAAAAAACAATAACTGAAGTGTGACTCGCATAGGTTTGTTGATGTTTTTTTGTTCTCTCAGCTTATCTGAAGCATGGCAGTTTCAACGTGATCGTTGCTGATTGGAGCTCCATATCTTATTCCACGTACGAGCTGGCAGCGTTGCAAGTTCATGACGTTGGTATGGAAGTTGCTGGCATAATAAAGTATCTCGCACGGAAAGAATATCTGAAAATCGAGGATACGATTCTCGTTGGTCACTCACTGGGAGCCCATGTGATGGGTGCTGCTGGTGATGCTCTCGGTGGTGCCGTGAAAACAATTTTCGGTAATTTGCCAATTTGCTGCTTTTGGATTTTCCTCTGAATTATTCAATTCTTACAGAAAATTTTCCGACTGTTGCAAATACAGGACTGGACCCAGCCCTGCCGTTGTTCAAGTTTGCTCCCGTTGGCTGGAAACTAACCAAACACGATGCAAAGTACGTCGAAATAATCCACACGAATGCAGGTTATTTGGGCGACAATGAGGTCCTTGGACACGCCGACTTTTTCATCAATGGTGGTATCCGTCAGAAAGACTGCCAACCGGAAGTCCTCTGGCCCTGTTCGCATGATCGAGCCTACGAATTATTCGCAGAATCAATCAATCCGAAGGTTTCGTTTGAAGGGGCACAGTGTACCACTGAATTATTCATGTTCCTTTCGAACGTTTGCAACGGTGACGTTCATGCAATTATGGGTGGAGCAGTACCTCATATTGAAACTAGGGGCGTATTCGGACTTTCCGCAACTACTACTCCAACGTTCGTAGTAGACGACGTAATCATGGACACACATTCGTAAGATGGACGTAAGATGTCACGATTATATTTCTATGGATCTGAATCGATGACAAATCTCAAAGTTTTACTTTTAGATTTCATTTCGTCGATAATCAATAAAATACAGTGAACAAAGCATAATTGTTTGGTATTCAATCGCAACGAATGTCTTGGTATTTTTGATTTCATCAAAAAACAAATTCAGGGCTTTAAAATATGGATTATGCATTAAAAAAAAAAACACACACACCAATAACGCTTTGATAGGTTTGAAAAATGGCAACGATTTTTACGATACACGCAGAGAAATGCGGGGAAATTTATATCACAAATTACTATGCTCCATAGTTTTCTGGTGACAGTTTCGTCCCTTTGAGAAATTTTAGCAAAAATATAGTAATTTTTCATCTAAAATTGAGCGAAAAATGTCAAATTTCCGCTATTTCCGATAGAATTTGAATAAAAATTACTATGTTTTTGCTAAAATTTCTCAGAGGGACGAGACTGTTACCAGAAAACTATGGTGGCATATGTGATATAAATTTCCCGGCATTTCTCTCCGTATAGGTTTGAAAATATGGAAACAATTGAAACTCGTGTGATTACTCCTTTATACCACCGTAAGTATGAATCTTGCTGGTAGGTATTTGAAGGCTCATAAGAAATGATTATTCCATTATCCGGTGACATGGAAATAACTCATATAAGATTTAGATAAATCGCGATATTTGTACAAGTCCTAATAAAGCGTCAGAGGAGCATTAAATCTCAGGGATCTGGCAAGCTTTACGATCCTATTATCGGTGGAGTATCCGGGGTGGTATATAGAGAGGCTTAAACCCGATGATGGCTGGCTAAGCGTCAGCATCAAAAAGTTTCGCAAGCCTTGCAACATGTCGAGAGAATGAGAGACAAAAAGGAGATAAAGAAATTTCGAGAAAGATAGACAAGTTGTGGAAGAGAGAAAGGATCAGTGAAGTGACGAACGTAAAGGCGTTAGTAGTACGCAAAGGGAACAAGAATAAGTAACGAAGAAACCCGCACGTGGGAGACATCCACCCACGCTTACTATTCTCGGATTTAATGCTCTTTATGCCGGGTGAATGCGAAATATGCCTTTGTCGACTTGCCAGAGTCGTTTTCTGCTGCGACTCTTGACAAGTCGCGCCTCATACTTCGAGCCCGTGTGCACACACAAGATTTTTTTTTACAAACACCAGGATAGCTTTTGATCTGCCGAGACTTGGACATTTGAACTGCTTCCAGTGATTGATTCTCAGATCGGCCTATATCACTGAGCGGTCACCCAACCATGTAGCGATCCCGCCCCCGTTGCTCGATGATTCCTAATGAATTATTTCGTTACATAATCAAAAAATGATAATTGCAGCTTTTTACGGGGACCGTGCACGCGGCGTATCGCGACGATGACCCGACTAAAAGTTACTGTATTTGTACGCACGTGTACAAACGCATACATTCGTGCATTTACTTGGTCGACTGTAAAAAGCTGTTAACGATCGAGCGGTATAAATTATTAATGCGCGTATCCAAATTGTGCGTCTCGGCAGTACGTTTTATGGGGTACTCAACGCTGACCAAAGATACGTGTCCGAGAAGAAGAAAGAGAGGAAACGAAAAGTGAAAAAGGATAGAAAATTGAGAAGCTGCCGCTACAATGTGTTCAAAGGTTCTCGTTTTTTTGTCTCTGGCTCTCTCTCTCTCATTCTCTGCGTTACAGTGATTCTTTCTCTTTTGTTTTTTGTTTCAGAGCACTCCTCCGCTCCGTGTCTACACTCATGACGTTTTTTTCGTTCTTTGCCTCCTCCAACTTTCATATTCTTTGTGCTTTATTTTTATTTACATTTTATTATCACGAGACTTATCTCCGCTTGTTCCCTCTCGCTCTCCTTCACTCCTTTTTTTCTCGTCTGTCATTTCAGCGAGAGAGAAAGAAAGAGGTTTATTGGTTCTTTTAAGGATCACTGCGGTAGCAACGAGCATTTTTCGTCTCATCCTCTCTCGTACGTGTTTCTCTTTAGCTTTTATGGGCGAGTAATTGCTCGATTATTTCGGCTTCATTCCCACGAGGACAGACTCAATGAAGAGAGATCCTTTATTCATTCCGAAGATTCTCCTCCCCCTTGTCTCGTATACCGGAATATTTTTACTCCACTTACGCTCTCTTATCCATTGCATTTTCTGATTAAAAAACAGCCAAACAAACCCAAACAAAAATGAGCAATGCGAAGAGAACAGTGAATGAGAGACAAGCAGAAAAAAAGGCAAGTCTCGTTACTTCTTTGCTTCCGCTGTCTCGTCAACCAACAAAAGATCCGATTGCTTCTGTTTTTTGCTGCCACAGTTTTGTTTTGTGATTCTTATTCCATACACCAGAGTGTACCTGTGTCTTCACATCAAAATGGACGTTAGGACGTTCAGGGAGAGTTCACAAGGCAGCACAATCAACCTCCTGTTAATGTAGCAAGTATCATATAATTGTTATTCTGATTATTACATGTCGTGTACGTACAGTGCATTGTACACGAGACGTTCCCGATGAATAGACCGCGGTCGTTGTCGAAGAAACACTCATCTTTCTATTTTTATTGTTTTTTTTTGTTATTCATCTTTTTATGAATTTCTCTCTTTCTCTCTCGTCTCCATATATTGATATTGACTCGATTTCTGCATCATCATCATCATTCAGTTTGGCATATTCAATTTCGTTATTCAATTACCTTTCTTTATGCCCTGCTCCGCACAATGGAATCTTCATTGAAAATGTGCTTCGTGCTCAACTTTTCACTTCATCGTGCGGCGCGCATCTCAAACAATTATGACAAATGTTGCGGACGATACAAAGAAGCCAAAGAAAGTCTCATTGTGATGGAGAATCGGAGGAAAGTTACAGAAGTCGTTTTGATGTCGGAAGTTTTATTTCTTCACAAAATTTTTGAATTTGCATGCGAATCTGATAATTTCTTCCATGAATTTTTTATGTTTTTTCTTTGCATTTGTAAAAACAATGCTTTGCTATAACTTTGGAAGCGTAGGCGTGAGTTTCTGCCTGCAGGGTCTTTCCCCCTATGTTTTCTTTTTGACTCAAGTTGCTCGGTATTCTCGATAAATTTTGACGGTGTGTTGATCGTAATATCTCATGGCAAGAAATTGCGGCAATAGTGAAATGGGATTCCTCATGTTTCATGCTCGACTGGAAAGGGAAGAGGGGATGACTGTATTATATTTTGGGATATCCAAGAATATGACGCACCCTACGAGTCGAACGAGATTGTCTAAGTGCATTAAGGCCGTTGCACGCAGTTCCGAACACTGCTGGCTCGATAACCTGTCGTCCAAAGTATTCATCGATGAAAAATCGAAGGTACTAGATTATTTTTTTCAAATGTGAAAAAATGACAAAGAAAAATAAACTTGGCCAAAGCTGCGATAATGGATTTATCTCCGTTATCACGTAAATTCATTTAGTTTCTTCTCGAGCATTCTTGTTTCTCGTTGTAAACATCTCGGCTTATCTTTGCGGAAGAACTGGAACGAGCGCGAGGCAAAACTTGGACCGTGAATGAGAGAGAACGAGCGAAAGTCTCTTTTCTCGTTTGTGGCGTGCTCGAGCTTTTATACAATCTTGTCTGACGTTTCAATGTACAGGGTGTTACAGGCCCGAGGCTCGATACTTTGTATTCGATTTCATTATGAATCCAGCAAGTTGGAAAGTCGAGAGGTGCAATTTTCAACAAGCGAATAACTTGCACAGATTCGGTCCAGTGGACAAACGATTGAAAAGTTTACGACGCAGAATCGAATCCTGAATCCAAACTCTCGATGCTGAGACTGCAGCCTGAGACACCCGATGTGCATACATACAGATATATACCCGCGAGTATTTCGTTCAACGTTGATGGCTATCTTTTGCACGGATTCTCCTGCAGCAGGTGGAATACTCAGGTGACTTCCGAGAAAACAATCCGACCAAGAAACCCTGCCAACTGAGTATGAGGTTCAATAACGAATTGAGAATGATGCTGTTCACGAGCAAAACACGATTCTTCGATCGATGCCTCTGGTCGTTTGCGTTTATTTTTATTTTTTATTTTTACACATTTCTTTTCGATTATTTTCGCTTCATGAGAGTAAACGAGATCGTACGTTGTCAGGAACGAAATTCCAGTGGCAGTCTTGAATGGGATGCGAGAATTTTCTGGACGAAATAGGCTGCGAGGTAAAAAAACCATGTCGAGAATCCACCTACGTATAGGAAAAGATTCGCGATTACTTGGAAAGCTGATCACTGATGAATTCCAGGATCTCACCAACGAGACAAACTGTTTTCTCTCGTTCTTGAACGACGATTGCGCTGGGATTTATTCGGATTACCATTGAAAAGTGACTTTCTAGAAAAAAATAATTGCAGCAAGTATGCCTGACGCCAAGAAGCAAAAGAATAGGAAAAGAATATGGTTAATGGATCTTTTTCGAACGGGCGCATATATTGAGCGATTAATAATTAAGAAGCATTCTTGCTGCTCGCTCGTCGCTTCGACGAGACGGAGAGAGCGATGAAGGGGCGGAAAGGACGACCAAGTCCAGAGGATGAATATCATACGCACGGTTGCTAGAGCGTACGTGCCACTTTGAGTGCTTCGTGCGTATGAAAACGACTGCGAAACATAAGGACGTAAGTGTGACCATTCGGAGTTTAGAAAACGATGTGGCCAGACATTTCGGTAGTCAGCATCCGATTTCTTAACATTTTCTCTATTAATTGCAATATTTACGAGTCCGCGAGGCGTTCAGACGTTTGTAATCATTCTGCGATCATCCAGTCAAGCTCTCTCTGTAATTAATTGATAGCAAGATAAGTGAATCGATCGTGATCACGCTCTCTACCAACAGAGAGATTTCAAGGTTATTTTAGAAAGCCTAGACTGCAATCCTCAATATCACTCCGATTCGTAAATATCAATTGAAAGTCGTTAATTTTCATTAATTCATCGTACAGATTCCCTCCCGGGCATAACAACGCGTTCGCGCGGATTATGCAAAAAAAATTCTCCAACTCTCATTCGATCTCTGAAAGGTTAACTCTCCAGTGCAAATTTCCTGCGATTCTCGCAGTTTCATCTTCCATCCGGATTGAAAATAACGAGTGAGGTTCATCCGGACCGGATGACATAAAAGCCCATACGCTAACGATATTCCATAATGAAGATTCACCCATTAACATGCACAAGTGTTCCGCCTGGATCCCATACGAATGCGAGGAGATTTGGAAAAATCGTTAGTCCGCCAAGATCTCAGAGAGAGTCCTCCTCACGAATATCACAGCAAGCTTACTAATTAGACATTTAGTTACTAATTAGACTCGTTTCGTGCAAAGTTCTTCGGTACGTCAGGCTTGCTGGGGTACGATAAAAAAATGATAGTCATTTTCTGACCCGGCATAAAAAAGGGGGTTGAAAAATTCAGAAGATCGTGGGTACATCGCCGCTGATTCCACGCCCACGCGTACAACTGATTCGGATCTTGGTTAAGGTTCTCGCTGCATGAAATATGTTACGTTACTCATGTATATAGATGCTTTTATGGATACACATGTATGCAGAGAAATACAGTTTAATATACATATAGTTTTGGGCAAGATTCACCAACACCGTGAATTAACATTCCGACGGTGGAGGTTGGCAGTTCGTTGGGAAGTTAATGACCGCGGTGACACGGTACTAATATGTCGCCGGGCCAAGCTTGCCGAGCGGTGTCTTTGAGGCCTTTCGCGTTATAAATTAATCTATTAGCAGGCGCGCGGGGACTCTTCTCTCTCGCTCTCTCTCTCTCTCTCGATCCTCCAGTCACAGCTTTTCTTGTCGCATATATGACGGTGCATACATACGCGTACTGCAAATGGTTGAGACTCCGAGGGACAGTCGTACTTTGCGCGTAATCTCCAATTAGGCCGGAATTGATTAGCCCGGATTAATGCCCTCGGAAGAGCATCCAAAGTTGTTTTTATACGAATATCCATATATCGTTAGTTTTATTTTTTGGGGCGTTAGGTCTGCGTTTGGGCATTGTGCACTTTATTAATATAGAAGACATTCGAAAGACTTTTTGCTGTAGACCTGCGACAAGAATTTTCGGAACCAAACGAGCTTCGAGCCTCAAACATGGGAGATTAATTGAGTGATTACATTTTTATTACGATTATCATGCTGGACAGATTCAAGCGCGTACATAATAAAGAAGTTGGGCATAAAAAAGAGACGTTTCGAGATTTCTTTTGATACGACCACCAGGACCACGAACTTGATGTTTCTTTTGCTTCTGATACGCTCTCCCAATGTGCCAGTACGATATTTTAATTAATGTTAATCGAGACTGCTGCACACACGCGAACGCATACGTAGACGGACACATTTATTGCGTGGCTGTCGTGGTTCTCGCGTAGACTTCTCTCCGGATAATTATCGGCTCTCTGTGCTTGGTCCTCTCTCTCTCTCTCTCTCTCTCTCTCTGCTCATTCGTGACGGCGAGAACGAACGGGCTAAAGTCAGGCAAGAGAATCGAGACTGTATATTAATATATGGTATATTCTCCCTCTCCCTCCCTCACTTCTCCTTCGGTACAGTTGAAAAACGAATAACAGAAAGAAAACAGAGTGAGAAAAAAAAGCGAGAGAGACCCCGGGGTCTCTCATCTCTTCTTCTCGCTTTGATATCTCTCTACAGGTTTTTTTCGCCAACCACGTCTCCTGGTTTACCTCCAGGCCGTCCTGGTCCTCAGAGTTCTTCGTACAGGCTATTCTAGACGGATATGCCGCAACGCGAATCTAAGAAACGCAGAATCTCGTACATCTTAATAAAATCTAAATATTTGTATGAATTTTTAATTTCTCATCAAAATCAATACTCAAAAGCTCTTCGTCGTTGATTCTCCGAATTTAGGGCAATTTTTCGTTCTCAGTCACTTCTATTTCGATCGACGATGGACTCTCCCATATGAAGTTTTATAAGGGCGCACGCTTCGGGGTCAGTATTTTGCCTCTGCTCTCTCGTGCATATATATGCATGGGAGCTGCTGGTAACATCGTCCTCGCGAGTGCGTACCTTCTACTCTCTATCCCGGGGCGATACAACTCGCGATCTTAATTGCCGCGAATTAGTCAGGAGCCTGACTAATGATGTCGGCTTTAGGCTTGTATAGGTGGATCTTCTAGTGACTTATATGTACATATATATGGATATATAAATATGTATAGACGTATATACATGATTTATATATAATGCCAGGGATCTGAACGCGGTTCGGACTCAGTATCTCATAATTCTTTGAGAAAATAAATTAGAACAAAGTGTTTTATTACGAAATTTTAAACTTTTGAGTTATCGTTCATTTCGCTCGAGAAAAACATTTTTTTCCCGATCCAGGATCATTGATTTTATTGATTTCTTGGCCTGCTTGGCAGATTTATTTGGATCACTGGATGATTTCGTTCTAGCGAACATAATTGGGAGCCTGTGAGTCAAAAGTTCAATATTTTCACCCTGTAGATTTGTAAGTCTCCTGGAAGCTGTTCCACTGACGGATTCGTCTCCTTAAGGCTTCTTTGCCGCGCAACTATACGTGCGATGCCCACGCTCTCGGGGTAGTCGAGCTTCTCATTCCGAGGTGAATTTCTACCTACGGCTAATCCAGCGCCATTTTACATGGACAAATAGCACGTGCGATTTCTCAACACAGACGGACGTAATTATCTGGATGATGATGACGGCTCGAGGGCCAATGAAAGGGCCTGAATTTCCGATGGCATTTTTATCGAAACATACGTTTTATGATCTCAATTTAATCTAAGCAGATAAATTAATCTTCATTGCATTTGGTTACTGATAGAAAATTACTAGAATCATTGGAAAGGAATAAAAATTGGATGTTGGAAAACGTGATCGTTCCTCTTCTACCGGATCTTGGATGAGCAGGGTCCCGTTTATCCACCTTACAGATACGCACTCGTGGTACACGTGTAATACACGGTTGCTCTTCCTTTTGGACCAGTACGTGTATATTTATGTGTGTATTTATATATTTGCTTGTATATATATATGTAGAGATCGTGAATTTTCAAGTCAGCGCGGCGCGTCAGGTGAGCCGGGGCGCCTGGAGCGCCGCTGATCACTTTGACCTACGACCCCATCAATCATCGCCAAATCATACACCACTTACCTTCCACTCTTTCTCTCTCCCTTTCCCTCTTCTTTCTTCCACTCTTTTCTTTCTCTCCATTCTCTTCTTTTTCCTCTCGATCGCTCTCTCTCTCTCTCTCTCTCTCTCTCCCTCNCCTCTCTCTCTCTCTCTCTCTCTCTCTCTTCGTTCTACAGGTATTTCGATGTTACACGCAAACGTGGCGCACGTTCACGTAATACGTAACAGGTATATGAGGATGAGGCACAAACCACCTCCAACTCGATAGTTGCCCCATCGCGGTGCTTCGCCATCTTCTTCTTTTCTTATCCTCGCAAAGTTGCTGGGTGCGCGAGTCGTTTTTTTCCAATATTTTTTTCCCTTTTGCTCGGAGCTCTCTTTCACGGCTTCTCCAACGTTTTTCCCTTCGTTTTTCTCTCTCATTCGCGATCATGCTTTTTCTTACTGGGGGCTTCTTCACTCCCTCGCACACGTGTGTACAACATTGGCGAAAAGATTTTACGGAAGGAGATTCTCCATGCCGACGCGTAATTGCGGCTATGCGAGATGGGAATAAGAGAGAGTCAAAAAGGAAGAAAAGATATCGAGTAAAATGGAAAGAGGAAAGAAATGGAAAGAAGAAGAGAACGAGAGAGAAAAAGCGACAAAGAAATAAGAAAGGAGAAAGCATAGATCAGGGATGAAAGAGGAAATAAAAGAAATAAATAAAGAATGGGAGAAGGAAAAAGAGCGGAGATAAACCGAGGAAGAACAACAAGAGGACAGAAAGAAAATAAAAATGCAAGTTTGATGCACTCCGGCTGCATAGCCTGCAGGAAAACGACGAGTGAAAAAAAGGTGGGAGGATACGAAAGAGATGCACTTCATCGAAACGAACCCGCGACTACCTCGATTCAGGAATCTTCTCTCAATGAAAGCTTCCACACAGACAGACTATGGTTAATGCATCTCGTGCCAAGAACTCCAACACCAATAATATCCTATACATGCAACACACAAATTCTCACTAATACAGAGTTGAAAAACGAGGAGGAACAAGACTGAGACTCAACATCTCACGAAAGCCAATTGAGGCTATACTGACACTCCCACTATCCATGAACCGGTAACCGGGTCGTGGGTCGACATGGAAAATGAGAGCTATCACATCCAAGGCGATAAATCTAACGGTCAACTTCTGCACAATTTCTTCATTTTTCTATTTTTCTTCATCGTGAACTGAAAATCGTCAACATTCACAAGTGCTTTATCGACCAAGATCAGCATTCGAGAATCACCAGCCAAACGATTTCGTTCAATTTTTCCATAGATTTCTCATTATTTTAACAGTTTTTCGAATAAGACAAACTTCGATATTCATTCGTGAGAAAAAATCAAAAGAACGTTCAAAGCTTCAACAAATGTTTACATTCACAAGTGCTTTATCGACCAAGATCAGCATTCGAGAATCATCATGCAGCCAAACGATTTCGTTCAATTTTTCCATAGATTTTTTATTATTTTAACAGTTTTCCGAATTAGACAAACTTCGATATTCATTCGTGGGAAAAAATTGAAAGAACGTTCAAAGCTTCAGCAAATGTCAACATTCACAAGTGCTTTATCGACCAAGATCAGCATTCGAGAATCACCATGCAGCCAAACGATTTCGTTCAATTTTTCCATAGATTTCTCATTATTTTAACAGTTTTTCGAATTAGACAAACTTCGATATTCATTCGTGGGAAAAAATTGAAAGAACGTTCAAAGCTTCAACAAATGTTTTCTCACAGCGAATGGTATTAATAATCCTCAAGGTAATGGGGTCAAATTAGCTCAGATTTCTGAAGGACTTTGGTACTCGAGTAAATTGGAGTGTAAGCATTGTAGCAGAGTATATCACGAAGCTTTAATGACATCCGGATACTTTCGAAAAGGAAAGGAAAGGAGTGATGAAAAAGAAAGGGGGAGAGATGCTTGAATTCTTGAGAGTGAAAAAAGAATCAGCCGGTGTCAGAATTTGGAGGAGATGAACGCTTTGCACTTCAACGTCCGTTTGAAGGAACGTTGCAGGACGATGAGAATGTGAATCTCGATAGATTGCTTCCATATTAATTGAGGAACGATTAATCGACTGTAGGAAAAGCGAAGAATTGAACCTGAGTGATTTACCACTTGAAGTGACGTGGCTCACATTTCTTTTTTTCAACCGTTTTTGACATCGAGCGATCAGTATTAAAAAGTCTGCGAGTCGTTGGATTGTTCCCACCGAATACGCCCTTTTTCTCGCAGCATTGATGTATGCACAGTGCCTTCTCATACAATCGAGATTGAAAGGACATGCGTGGGACGACGTGGCAGAGACGAAGGTAAAAACAGTCGATAAACATACCGGGTGTCTCGATCCTATTGAATCGATGTTCCCATGGCACAAAAATTCAATTCCAATGAACGTGTTCGTTACGAGCTTGTAGATTGATGGAGAATTGTCGGTCCCACGGATGGACAGCTGCGTGTGGACGTAAGTCGAGGAAAACAATGATGTCCAGTTCCGGTGGAATTTCTACAATTCGATAGTTTATTAAACAAAATAAAAATGATAAGTTAATGTGGTGAATTCAAAATTTCATGAATTGCGGCTAAATTTGTTTGAAATTTGTTTGTTTGTTGCAGGAGAATGAATTCGTCGCAAAATGACGAATCAGCTTCGTTATTGATTAGGGAACACCTTGTGGATACATATGTATATTATAGAGGATGAATATACATTCATCGTCTCGCGATATGCTACTGTGATGCTGTTGCACTCGGTTCGAATTTACATGTGAATGCGGGGCGCTAACAGATTCTTCTTCGTCTTGTTCATCGTGTTCTTATTCTATATCTATAGAGGCTTTACTCATCGCAGTGCATACGCGGTCCATTAACCCTTCAGCCTGAAGGTCCCGAGAGAAATATCTCGAGCTCGTCTCCCACGCTAACCGAATGGACCTTGAATATTTATTAAGCAGCGATCGAGATGACCTTCAAATTATGATGTTCATGATTGAAGATATAAATGAAAATACCTCGCGGATCCCTAAACAATGACAAAGGGGATGAAAACAATTGTTCATTGGCAACCAGGCTGGTGTGCAAAGTACAAAACGATAAAAAAACTCACTAACGAATCCATTTCATTGATTTTTCACACACGAAACGTTTGTGATCGCGTTTTGCGCTCTCGCTCTTGCTTTTCTAAATTCCATCCACAATTCACCTTCATTTCTTTTGCATTGAATCTCAAGCTCATAAGATGTATTCTAATACGTTTGTTTTTGTGCTCGTCTACCGCGGAGGGAGACCTCTGACCCTCGCGGCGGATGATTCAACCCTTCTCCTATCGATTCTTTTATCGGATCCGCACGAGAGCTCTATCCATCTCGTTCAAAACTGAAGCTTCCACGCATGTACAGGGTGGGCCAGTGGTTGTGTTTGCAATGTGAATTTTCCAAATTCAAAGTGTCTTTCGTTGTTTTTCGCACGGATCGAACGATCGAAATGTGTCAAACACATTTTGGATCAAATTAAAATCAATTCTTCCTCAAGAACATCGTTTTTTCGAGAACTTTCGGATTCATACTCAATTCTCAGGACACCCCGAATATAGAGAGATCGAAGGACGAGTACCTGGTGCAAGGAGAACAAGCGTTTGTGGCATCGGGATGAGGAAGCCTGTCCAAGAACGAAAAGAGATACGATGTATACAGTTTGTAAGAGAGAAACCTCATGATATTATCTAACTCGCGGTTCATCTTTTCAAACGTCTTCTCCTTAAGGCTTCATCGTTATGTATGCCGGATCGCCTCGCGCAACGAGCTATAACTCGAACCCTCGTACACATTGAGAAGTTGCTCTTGATGTTGATAATCGCTCCAGTCATTCGCTACCGATCGCTCAAACTGTATTTTCCGATCGATCTAATCGGCATAGATCGATACAGAAATATGAGCTACACGAGCGATTTATATGCACGTCAAATAATTCTCATTTCAAATGCGATAATTTGCAAAAAAAAAAAGAAAAAAAAACAATTGTAAACAGTGTCGAATAATGAAACGAAATAAACTGCAAACAGGAAATCCTGCTAATTGCGCGTAGGAGGAAAAAGACTAAACGAGGCGACATTTACGGAAGAAAAAAGAAGAGAAAAGGACGGAGATTAAAAGCGAATGAGAGACCGAGCGGCAGGGAAAAAAGACGAGAGCCGTTATATTCCCGTGNAAAAAAAAACAATTGTAAACAGTGTCGAATAATGAAACGAAATAAACTGCAAACAGGAAATCCTGCTAATTGCGCGTAGGAGGAAAAAGACTAAACGAGGCGACATTTACGGAAGAAAAAAAAAGAGAAAAGGACGGAGATTAAAAGCGAATGAGAGACCGAGCGGCAGGGAAAAAAGACGAGAGCCGTTATATTCCCGTGGCATTTTGGCGTAGCGAGGACGGTTGTATGGGGACCCCCCTCATCTGCCCCCGGCGGGTGAAATTTCCGCATTGCGTTCCCATGAGATTCGTCCTCGTCCTCGTCAGATCTCCTCGTCTTCGCGTTCCTCGTTCTTTCTTTGCGCGTGCACATACACACGCTTCGCAGCGGTCTTCGTTGTTACAGATAGAATGAGCAGCGCGCGTATGTGCGCGCGGCCACTTGGACGAGAGAAAATTTACACTCGTAAGCTACTTTTGAGAACGAGGGAAATTCTAAAGAGCGCGAAGCCTTTCATGCAAAATCTACATCCGCGACGTAATGCCAGAGAGTAAAATAAAATAAAAAACCAAAGAAAAGTTTCGAAAAATCGATAAAAACGAATTCCAAATTTAATGATTTATTCCCGCATAATTAATGACCCTACGACGCTTGTTCCTTCGTACGGAAGCCAATCCGTCGATATAACTCAATAGAAACCTCCAAGCGACCATTCGACTAGACCGCGGCTTCCTGAATACTCCGTTACGAAAAAAAAACAAATTAAAAAAGAAAAAAAAATAAGGTTCGTAACAACGCAGCAAGAGAAGAGGCAGCTTCTCGTTGTCACGAACATTGCTACCTCTCTAAATGCTACTGGGTTGCTGCGTGTGCTGCATTGGCTTCTTCAAATATCTCTCTCGGGTTCTCACATATTGCAACGGGTTCACAAACGCATAGTTTTCCAACTGTACAAGATAGCATTTCGAGTATGCAGTGAGATTGATCGATTTCGGGAGTGAAACACACAAGATTGATCACTTACGCGTATCTTCAAAATGTATCGTGAGAGAACGGTTTGTAGAAACTGAATAAAAAAAACAAACAAATTCGTAGTCAAAGTTCGAAACAGAGTTGTTTATTTAATTTTCCTAATTAATTAGCAATTTGAACAATTAAAAAGTGGCAGGAAGCTGGGAATCCTCATAATTAACTGTAATTTCGTTATTAGATTATTTTTAAGCGACCAGCATCCAGATAAATTTATCGCTCTCTAAATCAAGCCACTTTCGACTTTAATTAATTACGTAATTATTCAAATAAATCCAAACATCTTCCTGGCAAGACACATATTTTTTTTTTCAGTCACTATTTAACGCAAATTGATTGGTGATTTTCTTTCGATTTATTATGTAGCACAGTAGACAAATCAGTTTTTTGGTGTGTTTCGAATCGCTAATGGCAAGCTGGATCTATCGGACTATTTTATTATGCTCGTTTATCTCCATCGGATTCTGGTTCTATGAAGTTTTTATTTTTTTTTTTTCTGTGGAGCATTAATACGTCTTTATGATAGAGCTTGATGGATCATTGATCGGTCTCTGGCACTTCGACCTCCTGGGTAATATTGATATCCATCATAAGTACAACGGGGCAACCTGGAGAGAGAAACTTGGAACTCTCTCTCTCTCTCTCTTCCTTTTGCTTTTTTATTTTCTTTATTTCGATTCGATTCTCTCTTTCTTTTTTCTTGGGGATCTCGCTCAAAGTAACGAGGACCATTCGTCAAAAAAAATCTCGAGCTAGTTCCACCTGAAATTCAAATCGCTCGGCTTCTCTAAACGTTCGAAAATTCTACTCCACGATTTTTTTTCCCAAGAAATAATTTACCTGGCGTTATTTTTTAAATTTTTTTTTTAAGAGAGACTAAAAAAGCTGAACCGAAATGTGAACCGAGAAATGATCCTTCACCTCATTCACGATCGATCTCGGATTCGAGTACCTTCGCATTTATTGCAAATTATTCGAGCGTCGCTCTAACCAAACATCCATTTATTACTCGCGTCTGAATGAACTCCGAATCATTACTATTTTTTTCCCACCCAGCCCTTCTCCTGCTTCGCGCATGTACAAATCGAGGACGAGGAGTAAAAATATTGCATGATTTATCGAATCCATTTAATTCGATACTTTTTCATTCGAGAAGGAATAAAAAAGGAACAAAACCACCCACAATTTTGTGCTCTCGGTTCTCGATTTATACGACAAATTCCAACGTTAATCTCATCGGGATCAGTTGCTCTCGAATTCCTGTATAGTCTTTACTATGATTTTTGGCCAGAGTTCAATTTCCTCGACAGTAAGATACTTTTCGCCCCCGTATAGATGCGGCCACCGGTATTGGACGTCATCCAAAAACCCGAAAGATATCCTCACTCTTATTTCTCCATGAGAGAGCAGAACGAGGAGAACGAACGCATTTCTGTGTCTCGCAGTTTCTTCCGCTTTCTTGCTTTTCGGCCTCAATTTGTATTTTTTTTTTTTTGTGCTTCTTTTTCTCGATAACAGAGTGAAAGAGTCGAACATGCCGAGTCTCCAGAAACGATATTTCTATTCTAGACAAAGTTAAATCATGTCGAAAAAAATAAATCATAACAGCAGTCAATGAGCTTCGATGTTCATTAAAAATACAAAGTTATAAAAATAGCCTGGGGAAAAGGATTAAAAAGAAATGAAAAATAAAACACGATACTGTACGGAAACACCATAAATTCGTGTTTCACCGTAAGCGAGGCTGCAAAAGTGGTGAGACAAGCCGCTGAAAGACGAGAGAAAAGAGCCAGTCGACAGAGCTTCGGGTAGGCAAGTTTTGGTAGATATATCGGGGGAGAATTATGGCGAGCGAGAGGTTGCGTTGTGGCGAGAAGAGAGCACGTGCATCAAATGGTGGATAGTGGTAGAGAGAGTTTGTGTCGACGGGATAAGAAAAAGGGATAAATTCATCGGGACACGAAACGGCTCATGGCGTGGCCGATTGTCCATGCCAATTAGGTTGAATCCGAATAGCGTAACGGGGTTGGCTCCGCGCCTAATAATCGCGTTATTAACGAGCTACGAGGCGTGCGAGCACGATTTTACTAGTTGCATCTTTCTCACTTTCTTACATCCATGTACGCATATATTTGCGTATAAAATGAGTAAATAAACACTCGAAACTCGATATTTCGTTGAATATGGCCATCTGGATGTTTTGAGATCATTTGGAATTTTTTTTTCTATTCAGGCCAGCAGTATATTTGGTGTTTCCAGAAACCATTGAGCAAACTGTTGCTGCGTTGGGTATTTAACAAAAAGCATCGAAATTTTCCAATAAAATTCAGTTCCCAGTGAATGTTTCAAATTATCATCACAATTTCGGAGCATGCGATGGGAAATTGAATAGAAAAACGAGTTGAAATACATCGAGGTACTGTTTGTCGGTTTCTCTTATTTCTTTTCCCCTCCATCGATCGATCTCAATTTTTTTATTGCGATGCGGAACAAGAAAAGGGAGAAACATAAGATTAAGAAGAAGAGGATAAGAGGGAGAAGCAGCAGGTTGGATGGAAAGCGTGCGCGACGACCAAATCACGCTTGACGGCTTCCAAGCACGATACTAATTAGCAGCGACAGATCAAAGGCCCTCGCGAGGGAGATTTTATTCCTCTGACTCCTTCACTCTCGATTTTACTTCCCCCTAAATTTTGGGGAGCCTCGTACGATTGCTCGAGGAAGGCGTACGAGATCGATCACTGATAAAGCTCACACACACGCACACACACGAACGAATCCTCGTTCTTGATGCAGGAAAAAAGTGGGAAAAGGAACGATGATGAGGCGAGGTAGGAATCACTTGAGAGTAAAAACTGAAAAATTAGTTCGAAAAACGACAGTGCGAGCATCGATTCTACTAACAATTAAGAAAAGTCCGCTCCATTGCAGATCGATCGTGGAATTCTTTCTTTTTCTTCTGCAACAACGACCGGAAAGGCATCCATAAATTATTCACGCATGCACGTCAAGCGATGGAGATAAGGAAGTGGACGAAAGAAAGAGTAAAAAAAAAGAAAATAAAAAAGTGCCATTTTCCGAATACGTGAGCTGCTGAACGACTTCCACTGTAGAGAATTATATTTGAAATCTCTTCTCGTTTCCTCGGGCTGCTTGCTTCTCAAGAGAAAAAGATGTAAGGTGTTATCTCGTACCAGTTGATCTCTCACGATGCACGAATAATAGCCCGATTTGGAATTATTCGAACATTTTTCCGCGTGCAGCTTTTAAATCGCGAATTTTTCTTATACACGAAAGAATCGCAATGAGACACACACGGTGACAGAATGGAATGAGACCCTGAGGACCCATTAAACCGGGATTCTTATCACAAAGATATCGGAATGCCCATAAGAGAGAAAGAGGGAGGAAACGACAGAAAATAAGAGCAAGTTAAAAAATCTGTTTTACCAAGAGCTTGATTTTATTAATTTATACAGCAAGCCTCGCAGTTTCTATACATTTGTCTTCGCATTTTTTATTCCCAACAAAAAATTCAACATATATACGAGTGCAAATAAAACTTGAGCGTTCCTTAAAGAGCGAGAAGCCCACGTTCGACCGTCGATCCATCTACGGTCGCGTAATGGTAGGAATGTCGAAAGGAAGCGTGTCGTTTCCATTCTTGCATGGTGTTCTTTAGCGCATTTGCTCGTAAGCAAATAATAAGAAACGCAAACGTAAGAAACGAAAAAAGGAACTGGCGATAAAAAAAAATGCAGTAAATTGACTCAGTGGATCACGTCAATGCTGACAAGTACCCAAAAACAATAATCCAGAAAAATGCATAAAAAACGAAAGAGAAGAAGGAAAGGGTGAAGCTTCTCGAGCTCTTGGTCGCGCAGGATATTGATCCTTCACGCTAGAATTAACTCTTAATCCGAAATCGTGCGTGTGAGTAAACTCGAAGGGAAAAACAAGCGCAAAAAATAAAAATAAAAAACATTGTCAAGCACGACAACGACGACGACCACAGAACGGAGGATGAGAAGACGAAAAAAAGGATGAGCTTGCTTTCGGCGGTCGGATCGATTTCAAGAGCAGGATTTTGGTGGTCCTTGCTCTGCTCCAACGCATCCTCCTCATCCCTCCACCTTGGATAAATCGCACGCGGTACTCTTGATCCTCGGATCCGTAAAGACCTCCAGATGCAGAAGATCGAGAGATCGAAATTGCAAGGCCATGAGAGAGAAAAGAAATAGAAACACGAAAGAAAAAAAAACGATGCAGGAAAGTGACTCCGTGAGCTGACGAAACGATCCGGCTCGGATTGTCACGAAACATCTCTGAAAATCGCTGAAGGATATCTCGGTCGGATCGTGGGTGACCGTCCAACATTTCGATGGAGCCCGCGAGTTCTTTTCACCGTCGGATTAACATGTTACTCTTTCTTCTTGTATTTCAATAACACATACAGAAATATCCACATACATATTTGTATATGCATGAATATATAAATAATGAAAGCGTCTCGTGTACAGCGATGATTCGCATATATAAAAATTATACAGACGTAAGTACGATTAAGTACGATCAGTTTGATCCCTGGCCAAAATAAAACGACAATGGCCCAACGCAAAAAAGTATCGAGTCATGGTGCGATCGAGATTAATCGATTCGGCACTGCCAGCTTAAAAAAAAAACGTACGTCCCGTGAACACGATTGTAAAACAGAATCTGCATAATTTATTTTTCATTCTTTATTCTGATAATGAAAAGTATTTATTGCTTTGCTTTTTGCTTTTCTCTTCAAAATTGATTTGCACTCTGAAAATCTGTGTTTCGTTGAGGAAATCCGGAGCAAGAATGATCCTAAAATTTCTGTCACGACCTACACGAAGAGGTAGGCCGTTAATGCGCTGAATGCGGAGCAGAGAGGAATGAAAGAAAGTTGAACAACCATTCAGTTGTTTTTTTTTTTTGCACTAACGTCTTGGGGCGAGTTTGCGTCGATAACGAAACGAAAAAAACGAACAATCGGTATCGCCTACACGTGCTTTACACAGACGTATTGAATGATTGGAAAATGCACTTAACCTCCATATACAACGTGTCCGAAAAGTTGTAATAAATCGAATGGCGGAGGAGCTGTGAAGGGGCAAATGAATCTTGTCGCAGTTTGAAGGCGTGGAAAATAAATTTGTACTACAAATCAACGACTAATTTGGCGTCTAATTAATCATGTTTAGCAGTGGACATTTGGACAAATCGACATTTTGATAAGGAACAACATCTCGTACTTGTCTCAGCATTTTTATCATCTCAGTATTCGCGTAGGCCACTCGATTTTTGCATGGGGAATTGGAGGTCGTTTTTATCTCGATTAACGGGAATATTCTTCGGTGCAAAGATAGAGAAGGCTCCTCTCGTAACGTCTTCTCTTTTTTTTTTAGCCTTTCCAAGAATATAATTTGTTGCCGCGGGTCTTTACCGTTTCGGAATCACTCGAACTCTTCCTCTCGCTACTTCTCGAGCTCGCGTTTTCGGCAGAAGGAAAAGGTTTTGGTGAATGAGGAAAAAAAGGCACGTTGGCCTCTCGGGGGCGAACGTTACGGTCTCCCCTCGAGGGGAAAGAGAACATCGGGCGAGAAACTTCTACCGCGTCCTATCCGATGCCCGACCACGGGGATGCTGCTGATTTTTCTCTCCGAGAAACTTAAACGCGTACAACCGCGCGAAACACATGTTTAACACCGCTTTATTGTTGCACCAATTTGGCAGCTCTTGGGCTCTTCACCTTTAAATATCCTCCGAGTTGTCTTCACATGCAAAATTCACTTTTTCTTCCTGTTTTATTGCTAGCCGGAAATGCCTCGAAATTCTTCTCCCTTTCGAAATTCCTTTAGCGTGCAACGTGACCTGAATATTCCTAACGTTTCATTCAGGAATATTTATTCCCAATACAGAAAATTAGACGCGCTATAACTTCGTATTGCAAAATCCCTCTGGGCGTGTTTGGATAATTAATAAATTGAATTTTGCAGCCTGCTCCGATAACGTCTAATATATGGAGACAAGAACAATTCATTTTAGCGTGAAAAATTCACGTTATCTCATAACACCCACGCACTGACATAACACTCTGGTGTCTTGTAAAATATATAATCAACGAGAGTAGCCAACGACATGGCAATAAATCTTCTCCTACGTGGAAAGACTTTACTTTCAAATTCTCTTCACTTCCCATCGATTTTATTATACTTTTAATGAAATTTAAATTTATTGCTAGAAACCAGTCATCGTGGATGAAAATACAGACCGCAGAACGTCGGTTGCAAAGCTCACGAACAGAAATTCAAGTCCCATCATCCCCAGGTCAGTTAAACCTCAAAATTCTATTAACTTATGGTTGACACGAGGATGTGGGCCATTTCGATCTGAACTAACCCTCCGGCGTAATGTTTTTTCGTATTAAAAAAAAAAAAAACACTTTTACAGCCCTCCGGGCGGAAAGTGGCACTTTTCGGCCCGCTGCGCGGGCCGAAGGTGCCGCTTTCCGCCTACGTCGGACTGTAAAATCGTATACGCACCCCGGGAGTTAAACTAGACTACCTCAAACCGCGTGCTTGTCAACCTCGCCTTCGGCTCGGCTGACAATTCTGCCCGCGGTTTGAAGTAGTCTACTTTTCCTCCCTAGTTGCGTAATATACTATTCCGAAAATCTTGAGTAGCCAAATTTGATTCTGTCTGCGGAGGGTTAAAATTTTTGTTCTCTTATTTATAACAATTATCATAATAACTCTGGGATGAATCAGGATTGAAAAAGATTAGAGTTATTATGGTAGAAAGGTGGTTAGCTTAAGGGGATGCTTCACATCGAAGTGTATGAACGTAATGATACGATACGAGAAATGAATTAAATATAATAACGAAATGAAAAGCAATGAAAGGTCGAAAAGTGGAGAAAGGGGGATACGATACGAGGCTTGATCACAGGGAAGCAACGCGCACAAATCGCTCTCTTTCTTATGCACATGCACAGCACGCATACACGAGGAAGATACTAATAAATGTTACCAGTAGCATATCGTGATGATCGTCGCTCACGTCCTCGTCATTACCACGCGAAAAGGGTTACGCGTTCTTAATTTCGCGTTGGTGCATTCTCGCTTCTCTTATACCATCAGCTTTTGCTTTTACTTGCCCGTCGTGTACGCACACGGTAGTCGTCATACTCTTGTTGAGAAATTTACGGGTGGACGGGGCGAACCGGCCTTTCCCATATATGTTACCCATCTTGTGCCATATACATGTTCAGCTCCTTGTGGATGGGTAATCATCGATGCTTCGTTCTGAGACGATAGAGAAGAGTTTCAGTTCGTTGTAACAACCCACGCCAAGTTGTACGAACGTGTACGAGTTACGCACATCGTGTGCTGCGTGTACGTACGTTACAAAAGTGGAAAGTGGGGCGAGATGAACCTGCAGATTCAAAGAAATTAACGAAATAAATTGCGATCTAAATTTGTAAAATTGACGAAAGAAAAAAAAGCGAAAATATTGAAAAAGAAAACTGTGTCGGTTTGGCGTTTTCTTTTTTGCAGCAAAAATGTTATTTGACATTATAAGTTTTACTCGTAAGATGAGAATCGAAGAAAATCGATCGGAAAATGTTGTTCGAGGTTCTTTTAATTTTTTTCTTAAGTTTGGACGACGGAATTTTTATGGTTTTTTTTCTGGTCGGTAGTCCATTTTCCCTCATACTCCCCCACATGTACGGATGCTTCGAGTGGAGCCGAGGGAAGAGACTCTCTTTCTCTCTTGGCAAGGAAGAGGACGTTGATTATTATCTGGAAGCATTGGCTCATCTCAGGGCGAAATGCATCGACGATTTTTTTTTCTTCGATATGCTAGACGTGTATATATATGTATATGCATATGCATATGCAGCACCCGCGAGATATTATGCTTGAACCGATTTAGCGGGACGTGACGCGCGTGTCTGAGCGGAAAAGGCGCGTGGTGGATCCGGCAATGAGACTTCAGAATTTGCTGTAATATTTCGACGAGATGTGCGTCAATAATCAAGCACGAGAGAGAAAGACTGGAAGCGAAGATGGAAGAAAAAAGAGAAAAAACATGGATAAGAAGCATCGTCTCAATGCAGAGCCTGTAATCTTTTGATTGCAGTTATACGACCGCGGAAGGTCCATCGACTCAGTTCAGTTGATAATTTTTTTTTCGATTTTTCCAATTGGCAATAAAATAAATTCTACAATATAGACAAAAGTTTTCTCATTAGCTCTTCGTTAAATTGGTTCGTGATAGGATTCGATGACGAATCTCCTTTTTTTTAAATCTCTCTTGCTAATTTCTTTCATTTGCTAAAAATACGTGAGCCCTTTTTTTTCGAGCACGAAAATTGAAACAACGAACGTCAAGTGACGCATTCGATTGCGAAGGGAGGAGGGAAGTGTAGTAGCGAGAAGCCAAGGTCTCGACTGTGGATTTTACATCGGTTTAAAAATATAACGTGGATAAATGTAAATATATACATATATTCATGTATAAGAATCTTCTTATACGAGGAAAAAAAATGAATGAGCAGCAGCGCGGAGAAATTACCCCCGAAAGAAATTACTGGCCAGGGCGGCATAGCTCGAGGGCGTCCGAAGGGCCGTAACCGAGCGAGTGGAAGAAGGAAAAAAGAGGCGCAAAGGCATATATAAAATAAGTACAGCAGCGGCGAGGTAGTAGGTGGAGAAGAAGGAAGCTTACGCCCGATAAACACGTGTAGCTTTTAGCGAGGCATCCCGAGCTGAAGATCTTATCGTATCGGTAAAATATGCCCCCGAGAGACAATATTAACTGCTTCTGCGAGAGATGCACCTCTTTTTTTTTATCCACCTTACAAAAATTCCCGCCCTCGCAACACGTTTCGGCGCCTCTTTCTTTCTCTTTCTTTCTGTATTTAACGTTTTCTTTCGCCCTTCTCCTCTCCCTCGTGGCTATTAATTCTAGATCCTCGCACCCTCCGATCCATCCCAACATCACGTCCAAAAAAAAAAGGATTAACTATTTTTTCACCATCTCCTAAAATCTTGAAGCAATTTGTGAAACTGAATCTAGTCAATTTGCTGTAATTACCATTTTCTTGGCGAACTATCCCTCCACGTCATACTCGACTATCGTCTTTTTTTTATTGACAACAACATATGCAAATAAAATGAGCTCGTTTTCCCTCTCATTAAATACAGGATATCCATAAAGTTTACGTAAAAACTGTCCTAACGAAGCTCCGAACTAAAAATATATAAAAAACAAAACGAAATTGACTGGAAAAAGGCAAATGGAGTCATCGACGTCAGGATCGCGTATACGGATCGGGAAAAAGAGAGTCTCGTGAACAAGTCCAGAGTGTAGTTTGTTTTATACTGTATAAACCAAGAAGTAACCTACGCACTTGCCATGTGTCCCGCGGTGCACCAAACGATATCGAAGTTGCCAATCTCGAGAATCTTCAAGTGCAATTCTCTTTCGAACCTTTCCAGACCCGTTTTTTTCTCACTGTTATTGCGCCAAAATTCTTACTCCATATACAGGGTGTCGCAAGCCCCGAGCTCAACGAGCTCAACTGTGCAAAAATCGAACTATTTCGTCTTTTGAGAAAAAATATTCCATAATTAAAAACCAATAATTTTCTCATATTTCCGATTCCGTTACGTACTCGTACTAATTATTTTCTGCATTGACTGCGAGGTGGCTATAATTACGGAATCATTTGTCACGGACACGTTGAAGCCTCAACTGAAATATACGAAGGAAAAAAAAGCAACGCAATTGATTCTCTGCGGGAGAGATTCTCGGCGCTCTCGTTCAGATCGCGAAAGGATCTCACGAATTCCCCACGAATCAGGATAAAAATTATGCGCCATTCGAAATGAAAAAAAAGGCAGCGAGTAAGAGAAACAAGAAAAAAAGAAAATGTCATGAAAATCTGTGCCGAGTATCGTATCGATAAATAATCGAAACTCGTTTTCAACTAAGCCTCTTAAAAAATTGTAATACTTTTTTCGAAACAACAGAAAAAAAATTACGCGTGCTGTAGAAAAAGAAAAGACTCGCGATTTTCACAACTGCCTCGTGAGCAATTCGGTATAGAAATTATATTGAGCCGCGTTGTACCAACTTCGAAACATTGATTTTAACGATCCCTTAATTTACACACATCGTACGCGATTTTTTTTATCTCGAATTTATTAAAATTGTGACTTTTTTCCAAATCGTTCGCAACTTTGCTGCACACCTTTTAATCCTTCCCTCGCACGGTGTCTCTCTTTCTCTCTCTCTCTCTTTCATTGGTTACTCAACAGTGGGGGGCTACCGGGTTCTTGTATCCCGCGGGCGAGAGTGTCAAATATATATCTTTTATTTTTAGATCCACACGACAGTGAGACTGTGCGAAAGCGATATGTTGGTCTGGATAAGGAATAAAATGTTAAGCCAATTGCGGAGAGTCGCTCGAGACTCGAGCGAATTCTTTTAGCAAGTTGATCTCCCGTAAGAACGAGTCCGAATTTTGCTTAATTTATTGTCATATACATTCTTGTGTAATTGCTGAGTTAATTATTTAATCAGCTGTTCGAAAAAGACTCGAGACGAATTATAATGTGATATAATTTTTTAGTTATTTAAAGGGAAAAGAATAAAGGAAAAAAGGATGAATAATTCCATTGTCTCGGACCACACGGTTTATAGTGTTTTTGAACGCGTTCATAAGGAACGAATTGTTTTCCGGAGTAAATCTTGAGCAAGTTGGTCGTTTTTAACGACCGAAGGAAGGAGGAATAAAAGTGCGAAAAAGTGAAGAAAGGAAAAAGAAATAATCGTGGGTAGTCCGCGCACAAGAGGAAGTGGTGAGGATCGGGCGAAAGATGTTGATGTGCGAGGAGGAAGCTGAGCATTGTTCGCTCTCCTTATGTTGTTGCTGTATGTATGTGCAATGGCGAAGGTGCCAGTTAGGGACTTTCCAACGCGAGTTTTATAGTCGACGTGGACGAGGGGGAGAGAAAGAGAGAGAGGAAGAAAATCGCGTTTCCCGGAGCGCGAAACAGGTGGAGGCGGCAATTGCAAACTCGTGATGTTCTCTACCTCCTTGCATCGCATACTTTTCTGTGCGTCTGCGTACCCGTGCTTCTGCTCTCTGTACATTTTTCCCCGGCCACAGAGACACAGCTCTTTCCGAATTGCCAGACATACGCGTTTCCTACGACACATCCACGTGGGTCTCGTGCATACTGCGTGAAGGGTCGTGTCCCAACGATTTGCAAAACATTCTGCCCACGCGTTTCCGCACGTTTTTCGTAAATTTACTTTGCCGCGAAGTAAAAAATAAAAAAATAAAATAAAAACAGCGTAAAATTTTATTTTTCGCACTGGACGGTGTTTCAGCTCCCAATTTTTATTAAAGGCTGAAAAACTCCTTCAAAAAATCTGTAATAATTCCCACAGTTTGCCGGAACTATTCGCTACCGTAGAAAAATTTGCCGACTATTGATTTCGATTAATTTCGAGCTGCGAGTGCATTATGTCCAGAAATCTGCAACGACGAAAGTTCGGAGGTAGAAATTGTGTTAGGAAATTTAAAAAAGCATAAAACCGCTGCTAGTGCGAGTTGCTCTGAGAGGCAAAATAAAGAGTGAGTGTGTGTGTGCTTTTTCGCGATCGCGAGCATAGAAGAGTAAGAAGAGTGAAGAGCAAGAGAGGGAGAGGGAAGAGAGCTCTATCTCACGGCGATGATGACCGAGCATGCCGGCGTGAGTCTGCTTCTTTTACGCGTTCATAATTGAGATAATCTTTATATACCGCGAGAGAAGACTCGAAGAAACAAGTAGAAGAGGGTTGATAGAGTGAGAGGGGGAGAGAGAGAGAGAGAGACGGAGAGATAGAAAGCTCTAAGAACGAAGCGCATCGCTCGGGGATTGGTTGGTATGTCGATTTTTCCCAATCGACAACTTCCTTCAAACGATCACCGTTATGAGCAGACATGACCAGCACGTACAGCATATACAGTCTGTACAAATTAAACGTGTATAAAAATGTTGTTTTTCTATTGAACTTGACTGCGCCCATCGCTTATCATTTTTCCTCCTTAACCCTTCTTCAAAAATCTTTTCACGAAGCTTTTTCATTTTGGGATGATGCAGCATCAACAATAATATGCAAACGATTCAAGCCCGAGAACCATCTTGCCCGAGACGCACTCGACGTATTGTCGAGGGAAAATTGAAAGATCGTTCCAAGTCCTGTCAAGTTCCCAAGTCTCTTTTTTTTCGTCTCTCTCTTGCTCTCTCATATACTTCTGCATTCTGGGAAGCTCATACTTGAATGTCCAGCAACCTGTAGGTCTGACCCACGTGCATCCATGACTCGAGCCATTTGGCTGCCTCGAGCAAGACGAGTCGAGACGCGAGACGTGTGTCCTCGTTTTTCCTCGTCTAGTCGTCCTGTAATCCTACCCTCGTTTTTACGAAAAAAATGAAGACACGGGAAACGCTATAGAAGATCTAAAGAAGTTTGCATCATACCTTCGTTGCACCGGCATTTCTATTTTCATTTTTTTAAGTAAAAAGAGACAATGTCGAGAAATGGAAAACGAGGGAAATAAATAAAATAAGAGAAAGAGGTAAAGCGAGGGAAAGAGACTAAGAAAAAGACTGTGATAAAGGCTGAGCGAAACAGAGATGAAAAAACGAGCTGAGGGAAAGAGAGACGAGGCAGCTGCCTCAGGGAGGTTCGCGACGTGGCTCCTGTACATGCAACCGATCCAGCGGTTCCCAACTTTAAACCCATTTAATTCCAACGTTACGATACAACTCGACACAACAAAAACATCACAGAATTCTCTCGCCTGGTGCTACTGGAACTTCGCAACGAGTCAATGATAATAGTGCTTTGCGAGAAAGTGTAAAACCTGCAAATCTCTCGCAGCAATTTCCTCATTGTCGAGTTTTATACGTCAGCACAGATATACCCACGAGTTTCCACCGCATCGAGTACGATCTTTTCTTCTGCTGATTGAAATTACAGCCCACCGACTATTATGCAGAAATGCTATTACCTTGCAGATGTACGAACTTTCATAGCATTTCCAGGAGGGATGATAAAAATAAATAAAAAGGCATAATTATCATTCGAGCATAAACCTTTTTTATTTATCATTTAGAATCTTTCCGAGTGTTGCCATTTCGCTGTTTCGCAAAATTTCGAGTGTGACATTTTCAGGATTTCGAAGAAAATGGGAAAATTTTGCATTGATGCACTTTCTCGGCTTGGAAATGCAAACACGCAAATGCAGGCAAACTTGGAAGATTGTGAGTAAAAAAAAACACAATAGTTGGTTTGATTTCTCATTTTTTTCTTATCAAAGTCGAAGAGTGAGATTTTTTTGGGACCCGAAAAAGTTTTTTCATGGAAATGAGAACCTCGATGATTGGACCCAATTACAGGTGGCGAGGGCGAGTCTCTCTCCCTCTCTCTCTCTCTCTTCCTTTCTCGAGGTGGACGTTCTTGTGTCTCTTCGAGCGGGTCGAGCATCTCGATATGTGTGCTTGAGAAGTTGCTCTCGTTCTTTCGGTTTTCACTCGCGGTGAATATGGAGGCATAAGCTTTGGAGTTCCGTAAAATAAAAAGAAAGAGACTGAGGCCAAGAAAAAGGAAGAAAATAAAATGAGGATCGGGTGCGGAGAAATACCAAGTGAGACCGTGGAGACAAACGAAAATGAGAAAAACTGAGGACGCGATTGACCGAAAATGAAAAAAATAACAAAAATAATTAAAAACTAGAAGAAAAGGGAGTGAAAATTAGGTTCACCGGTATACTCGTACTTGCGTAAGCTAACGTGTTCCCTGGCAGGTGTATACAAGATATTGCCCTACCTACTCGACCACCTCCACCTCCGCCATCTCTTTCGCGACTAACCACCGCCTCTGTCTCGTATCTCCGTCCCTCGTCCTCTCCGTCCTCTCCGTTTATCTCTCTCGACGAACTCCGCCGCCCGCACCAGGGAGAATTAAGCCCCACTTAATTCGCTGATTATCGTTGTCACGTACAAGCGACCGCCATCCACCAACCGCGACGTATCACGCTTGCCCTGGTACCTTGGCACAGACACCATGCTCTTCCGTGCATCGGACTGGTAAACTCGTATCTACGTATCAAAGTCGTGCTCGTGTTCGATAAGACCGAGGTGAGAGTATAAAAGGCGGTCTGTAGCTGCTTCGTTATTCTACTTTAACGAACCAGCAACGAGGAGTAGTCCCTACTCCTGATTTCTCAACATTTACAAATAATTACGATGCACCGAGTGCCCGAAAATTCTCAGACACAACGTCAAGTAGTGACCAAAACGAAATTTCTGAATCGACAACAGGATTATCACTTAGAAAGCGAATTTTTTTTTGCAGGCAGTAAATTTAAAGAACGAATGTATTTTGCGCTAGAAAATACTTCATTTTTGTCGAAATATCGGTCGCATATCGCTAAGGGAGAAAAATAAGAAGAAGGCTCATACGTACAGTGTGTAAAGTAGAAAAAGGACGTGGAAGGATATTTCAGGAAGGTCGAGAAAAAGGAAGAAAAGAGGGGCGTGCACACTCGAGGGTATATCATCTACTGGACCATAATGAATTCCACCCTCGACTCGGTAATCATGACCAAGGCTCACAATCAAGCGAGACAAACACTCGGAGACTGAGGGATAAAAACTCGGCGCACACATTGAAACACAGCGACAGACACAACTGTATAATAAAAATGTTGCAGGCTTCGACAAAACCGTCGCGTCTAAAGTGGATTTGTTTTTTTTTTCACAATAATTTTCGTGCGAACAGAAACTGAAAAATGGAGAGAAAGGAAATGCGGAATACAGTGAAATTTACACGTTGTCGGAAAAGAGAAAAAGATAAAGGGAGAAGAAGCGGAGAAGGAAAGGAAACAAAGAGACACAATGCGAGGAAAAACAGAAAAAAAATTGAGGAGAAAGAGAGAAAAGACTCTCTTGATTTCTGCCGATGCTGCTGGACCACGAAGAGCGAGGCCTACACACGCTATCATTAGGCGAAGAAGAAGAGAATGAGGGATGAGGGAGAGAAAAAGAGAAAGAGAGAAAGTGCACACACCAGGCACGGTAGGAGTCCGCGAGACGATGGATGGATGGACGTAGCACACTCACGTCGGTAGCCCTGACTCGCGCCTCGGGCTACTCTCGTCCCTTTTATATATAATACATATAATACATATATACACACACGGTAGATACATATGGGCGATTCCATGCTAATTTGCTGCACTTCCGATGCAAAGTTTTCCCATTCGCAAAGTCGTTTTTCCGAAACCAATAAAAAAAAACCGTAAACGATTATATTTCAATTTTTCAAAATTGCAATCATTTTATTTGTTCGTGAAATAAGAAATTGACAGAGATCGACAGGTCAATAAAGTCCCGCAACATTTTTTCTCACGACATTCACGGTTCTGAGAAACGAAAAATTAAAAATGCAATGTAAAAAAAAATCATGACGACATCGGTGAAGATAAAACGTATGGGAAGTCAAGTCGTAGCAAAGTCGCCCATACAAAAAGATCGTGATATTATATGTGGAGCACCGGGCGATTTTTTTCCCCCACGTATTATGGGTGCTGGTACTCTCATCATCCCTTTACCCTTCTTCTTCGTCTTCTTCTTCTTCTTTCACCGTTCTCTTCTTCAGGACCCACTGGGATCCTCCCACTCCGACGATTTATACCCACGCATTCCGGTATGTCGTTCTTTCTCCTCTCCTTTTTTTTCCTCCTTTTTTGTTGCTTCGTTTCTTCCCCTTTGCCTCACTGTCCTCTTTCTTCTCCCGGCGATCTCGGATAATCATCGTTCTCTCGTATCTTTGAGAAGAGATATCGAGGGAGGGAGAAGCCTCTTATTTTCCTTCACCCCGTTTTTGGTAGCACATCTCAACGCGAGCAGCAAACTCATGAAAGTGCAACGCTGCACAACTCACTGCTATAAACTCATTTTTTTTCTCCTCATCCAAAAGTTTACCAGCGATAAAGAAAAATTACGATATTTTGGGATCCTTCTGGATTCTCGTTAATTGTCTGATTGCATGAACAAGATTGAAAAACAGAAATTCATTTCCTTATTATTTGAGGAAACGTTGATGAACAAGAAATTTCTGTAACGTGTCACTTTTTCGATGCTACAAAGTTACGAGACTAGTCCAACTAAAGGGTCCTTAGAAAAAAGTGGAACCGTCAAATCGTAAAGGAAAGCCCAGCATCTTATCGAGTACATCGCCAGTGGCACGTTGCTAGAAAGGACATAAGACGCGAGTGCAAAAATGCAAACGTTACGTCGTTTTCAAGTTCAACGATCGATGCTTCGCCCGAGGGCTTTCGGTGGGCCCTTTGGCTGGAATTTTTTTGTGCCATACACCGCAACGAGCCCACCTGTACACGAGAAAAGAGACAAAAAAGCGAGCAGTAGTGAGAGCGCGAGGGAGGGGATAGGAGGAGGGGAGGAGAGAAAATTCGTGGTTTTTATATGCCGCTTGAGGGCGAGCCCTAATGCACCTTTGGGCAAGAATGGGTCCGTTGGATTTTTTGCCGAAAAACACGAACGAAACAACGGGGAATTTCATCGTACGCATTTTTCGGGAGTTTGAAAAGCCTCGGGCGATGTAAACGTGCGGATACACCGAGCAGACGTTCGTGGATCAATGAATTTACGCCCTTTTTATGTTACGTGTGTGCAAAGGGATAGTCAAGAAAGTTCGGGCCACTTTCAGTCCCTCCAGACCCTCCAGACACTCGCGTTACTATGTACTAATCTCCTGTATGCTCACCTTCATGTAACACATACATACAGATTCGCAAATGTCCCGTTTTAAGACTCGCGCTTTACTGCACTCAAATAAAAATGCACGTGCGTGGGGCAACGTATATTTTGCATATATGACGTCCATCGCCCCAAGGAATTTGCCTTCCCTCACGTGCCCTCGTTTAGATTCTCTCGTTCTCGAAGCATTTTTCGTTGCTCCAAAAAATCGCCATCCAGTTGCATTATCTCTGGCTTGAAATAAAGTTGCAAAAAATTCTTTCCTACCGAGCAATTGGCATTGTAATTGTCGTCCAGATTCGAATATTTTGGGGGTCGGTATTTTTGTACTCGTTGTCTCATTAACATAGTATGATGCATTTACCGGAAACTCGCACGAGCAGTGTCGCCAGACACACGCGGAATGTCAAACCCGAGACGAAGGATCGTGCGTTTCATTAACAAATCTTTTCTTTTTAACGTTTTTTTTTTATCTTCACGTCTCCAGTGGTCGAAGATGCTGGTAGACACGTCACGCGACAATCGAGTACTGCACGGTACTTGCGAGAATTTCATGAGTAGGCCATGTACATGGCGTATGTATATTTTCTTAGTGTCTGGCGATGAGGACAATATTCTTTGAAGAAGAATGGAGAAGCTTATAGACACACGTTGCGAGGCGACAACGCGAGAGGACACCGTTAATTAAGAATAATGATTAAGCCAATGCTTTTAACGAAACTAACAATGACCATCACACGAGATTTGGAGATTTCGATGGAAGTAAATTGACAGATTTGCAAATTTGGGAAATAATTCATTTCCCTGCTTTCTTGTTTGATAATCGAAAAACTAATCAACTTGTTCATTAATTTTAAAAGCAAAAGTCACGACGTATTTATTAGCAAAAATGCTCAAGTTTGCACGCAGTTGGGTGGCGAAATGAAACTCGCCATAGGATTTTATGATATTTGAAGACAAAGGTGCGATCTCGAAAATTGAACGGGAGTTTGGCTGCCTCCCGCTAAAATCTACGAGGCTGAGTGTATTCGGGAGAGCGTGCGTGTGACACGCCCATGCTATTCAAGAGAAAAGATTATTCAGGCTGGGCGAGAGCTGGCGGGCGTCGCCCTCGCTTCCTCGCGCAAGGTGCAACGAAAATGAGATTTTTTATCCCGTTCCCCTCCCCTCTCGCCACTGTATATATCGTACGTCATACACGAATTCGAAAGGAGCCAAAGTGCCGCCTCTAAACTCATGATTACTCTCGCCACTCCCGCGAACGTACTCGAGGTCATTTTTTCCTCATCAACCAAATATTATTATCCTTCGTTATTTATTTCATATTTGATTAAATCTTCGTCCGATAATTGCTATTGTCAATTTTATTCAAAATTTTCTTTCGACTGCTTTTTCATCGATTTTTTTTTTTTTAGTAGATTTTTTATTAACAAATAAAAATAAATCGTCTGAGAAAATTGGATATTTCATTTCAAGGCACAACTTTTATTTCAGCTCAAGATTTCGAAGCAGAGATTCGGGCTTATCTCGAACGAGCCTTTTATTTTTATTCATCTTTTTCTCCCACACAAAAGCGCACTCGGGACTGCCCACAGAAAACGCACATATATGTGTATAAAATTGCTATTGAATCCACCTGTTGAATGCCAAGGAATGCTCGTTTTATTCGAGCAGGAATGATCGGAGCCGCGTGTCTCGCGCGTTTCCACATGGCACTTTTTCCACTTGATTCTCTGCTTCTCAACTCCTGATCGGTGTGTTCCTATAGCGATCTTCAGAGTCTCATCAAAGATACCGCGCCGCCATCGTCTTTCCACGAGTTACGAAAAACGATGACGATAACGACACTTCACACTACTGCTTTATACATACGGATATGTATATGTGGATACGAGATCCGTAAAAGTTAAATATTTGAAGAATCGTGGTGACAAAATGGAATAGAGATCGTCGTAAAGATTTTTTTAATTCATTTTCGACTTTTTTATCAGTGAGGTCAAAATTACAGGATCTGGACGTCTGACGTACCATTCGGTAGATTCCTTCAAGGTTAATGTCCCGCGGAATGATTTTCAACTCTATGAGATTGCACAATTTCAACGAAATGTCAGTATTCGATTATTCGAAAGATGGAGAATCCGTTTTTTCGACGCTTCGAAATAGATACGATTATTTTTAAGAATGCTTCGAGCACACGTCTCGAGAATACTTTCAGAATTTCTCTCCGCCTCGCGCTTTTTCTTCTTTTTTTTTTTCTCTCCTCTCCTGTCCTTCGCTTTTTCTCTTTCTCTCTCTCTCTCTCTCTCTCTCTCGTCTTTTGCATCGTTACGTCTGATGATACAAATATTTGCAACGTACAAAAGAATCTCGAGAGGACTCTCGGACCACAACAGCGGAATAATTCATTCTTCTTTTTCATATTCGCTCCTTTTTCTCCTCGCACTGCTGCTCGGGGTGTTCGATTGACGAGCGATGAATCGACTTTATAAGCAACCATTTCGTTGTTGCGTTCAACGAGGCATCCTACCGTTTCACGCCAACGGAATGACGTTTTTCTTCACTTGCTCTCCCTCTCTGCAATTTTCTAAAACGATTTTTCACCAGGATGTTTATAGAACTACTTCTCTCTGCCATTTAAAAAAATTCATTTTATTTCACCACTCAATTAGTAAAAATTGGCGCGTATACAAAATTTTTCCCATTGTAAAATTCAAATATATGTCTGCACCGAAATAATCGCTCGATCGGAATTACATATTTTTGCAGGTTCCATCATTTTTTTTGTCAACGCTTTCGAGGACATTGAAAGAAATCGATTTTGTTCGAAAATTTTCATTTATTATGAACAATTTTTAGTAAACGTTGCCACAAAGAATAAAGTGCATTTGAAGTGCCTCCCCTCGAAATATGATAAGCAAGAGAGGAAGAGAGAGGGAGAATAGCGCCTACCGCGGTAAGAAAACTTGTTGCCTTGGTCGCCGTTGATTCGCGAGACGTTACTTCCACCTTTATTAATGGCCGAGACTCGCCTGCTCGTTCTCTCTAAGCAGGCAAACGTCTTGTTTGCCTTTCCACCCAATACACTGACACAAAGTCTCATAAAACGCATGTGCATCGCTCGTGTATAAATATCAAACATGTGTGAGATTGTCTATAGATTTGTGTATCTTTATGTGCATAGGAGAGTTCGTGTATAAATTCGTAGCTTACCGATACTTTCCCGAATATGTGATAAAACTTAAAACACACGAGCAAATTCATAAAATCTGCAAAAAATCATTTATCCCCTGAACTGAGACGTCGGAATGAGGAAAACTCGAAAACGTTTTTGTTTCTCGAAAAAATCTAATTCTTTCCAATTACCGTCTCGATGAAAAATGTCGCAGAATAAAAATAAATGCTCTCCACGAGTCTGATCATTTTTTTACAACGTTTGTTTCAAGGATCCATCAATTGTGTCGGTCACAAATAACAATTGCAATGAAAAATAGTTGCAAAGTGATAAATTAATGAAACGAAGGAGAAATTGATTTCGAATGAAATTTCCTATGGATTTATAGCATATACATTAATAGCGAGCATAGTCTCGAGATGCTGACGTCTTTCAGGCTAGTCGCACCTGTCCACCGCTCGTCCTCCACCGGCGCAAAGCTTTAAGCCTGTCAGCGAGATTCATACGGACTCATGGATTGATATATCTATGCTCTTCCCGCGATCTCCTGTCGCACTTCACTTTGCGAATATTCTTGCTGCCCCCTTTTATACTATGCTCTTCCGGATATTTCTTATTCCTTTTTTTATTCCTATTCTTATTTCTAGCTCAATGTCTTTCGAGTCTTTGCCGACTCACAGAGTGTTATTTCTCTCAAGAATGATGATAAGTCACAATTGTGACGCCGGTGGTCTCACGAGCATCTTATCGAGCGCGATTGAGTAACAAAAGATTTAAATATAGCCTCTAACGCGATGATCATTTAAACGGAATTCCTTCGAACTGCAGATCGTGGCTCTGAAGTATTTTGAAAAACCCGAAACGTGCATGCCATTGCTGGTAACGAAATGTCGAATTTGAAGGTATGACGTTCCATTATTTTGATGATATTCTTCCAGTTGATACGACGTATCACAGGATTGCGTAATTATTTGCGAAGGGATCCAGGGGAATAATCGAGGCCATGCAGAGACGTACAAACTCAGTGGAAAATTTGCTCGATTCCAACAGATGAGAAGACATACACACAGACACACTGAAACAGGTGTATATATAGAAGAAGAAGTTGACGATAATCGATGCCGAAGAGGCTGGCACATTTGCATACGAGAACCATTTCTACCGTGAACTTGGAACCTTCGCTGGTATTAATTACGAACCGACGAGTTTATTAACGAGAGAGGGAGAGAGAGATAAGTAGATTGAATAAACGAGGAAGCCGAGAGCGAGAGAGAGAGAGAGAGAGAGGGAGACGAGAAACTAGCTGTGGGCAGCTGGCGAATCGAGCGAGGAGGCTTTTCATACGGAATAAGTGAAGCAGGTGCATCATTCTTAAGGTGGGAGTAAAAATGATCGAGAAGATCGATCTTGATTCGATTCGAGAGAAGAAAAAACAACAGCGAAGCCGCCAACACAGCCAATCAAATTTAATGTGCTTCGGTAAATCCATAACACCGAGATTGAAAAAAAAAGAAATATTTGCACAAGAAATGAGAAAAAATGGAAATATCGCCGGATCTTTAATTGTCTCGTAATTATAAATTTTCCATTGCGCAATTAAAAATACGTCAGAATAGTTATTATGACAGATTTGTGAATTTCATGGAAAGAGATCGAGACTGTTTTTGTTTTTCTGCACGCGTCGATGGAAACGACACTCGGTTACCGTATTTGTCATACGTAACATGTCCCTTAATTAAAAGCTTGTTACGAACTGGCACAAGAGCACAGCAATTATATATTTAACGCAGACTGCGAAATATTTCGTGGAACGCGGGGGTGTTTGGCTATAAATTTAGGCATTGCGTCCGCCCTCATCGAGTCAGCTGTGTATTACGAATCTAATAATATCAACGTGGTTAATCCGTCGCAATGTGCGTGCTCAGAGGCTCAGAGTAACTGGCTTTGATGTGCGCGTCTCTAGCATCCTTCAATGTTTGACGAATCCACAGTCGTGCAAACGCGCGCGGGTGAGAAAAACAGATGATGGCACGAGAGGAGTTCTATATAGCGAGCGCTCGTATCGAGCTTGACACATGGACTCGCGTCCAACCATTCTCAGCTTTCAAAGGGCTACGATAATGATGATCAGTCTCGTGTGAACAAAGCATCAACAATAAGACAGCTTTTAGCGAAAATTGAGTACCTTGTGCTTGTTAGGCGATGTGGACGGAAGCTGAACGACTCTGGCGTGCTAGAAAATCCTAGAAAATGACTGGCGAGTTTAAAACATTCCGGGAAATAATTGAAAAATTTAATGAAGCTGCATGTGTGCACGGAGAGAATTTTATATCAAAAATTACTATGCTACCATAGTTCCCTGGTACCATATCGTCCCTCTGAGGAATTTTAGCAAATACATATAGTAATTTTTCATGTGAAATTGGGCCAAAAGTGTCAAAATTTGACGAAAAATATCAAAATTTCCGCGATTTCCGATAGAGTATGAATGAAAAATTACTATGTCTTTGCTAAAATTCCTCAGAGGGACGATATGGTACCAGGGGGCGATTTTTTAATAAAGAATGGACGAAAAACGCTTCGGGATGCAAATGTAATATTATAATTTTTGTGTAAACTTCAAGATGCAAGTTGCAAGAGTTGCAAAAAGTCGTCTTTTTGTTTTGAAGGACGATCGTGATGGATTGGTGAATGTTTGATCAGCGTATCGCTGATTAGACAGGAAGACAAACCAGTGAAATAAAACGCGAATCGTAGTACGTGTTGAAATCGCGAGATCTTGATGAATCTCGAGGCATTGGATGATCGTGCGGTCGTTTTGCGATCGTAATACATGGTCGGCGTGTCTTAATTGACTCTAAACCCGATGGCATGCGCCACAAGATCGCGTCCTCGTACGATCGGACCACGATTCGATCTGCTCGACGACAGATGGACCGATCGATAAAACGCTCGAGAACTTCGAGAGCACGAAGGTAGCTCCCTCCCTCCCTCTCTTTCGCCTTCTCGTCTCGTGACGTTTTCTCGTCGAGCCTCGATTTTCTCCTCCAGACGATCGATTTGCCAGCCATCAAGAGTGACGGACAAACGAGATGCTCAAGCGAACCATCGCTGTCGTATTCGTGTCTACTCTAATGTCTGATCCGAACCAACCACGTATTTTATCTCTTCGCCATCACTAAATGTCCAACTTTCACAAACGACCAAATTCCATGACAAATATTTCATTTTCAAACATTTAAAAGTTAATTTTGTTGGATCAACAAGTTTTACTCTGTTGCCAAATCGTTCCGTTGGTTTGCCCAAAAATTCGATTCATCCGTCCACTCGATGGCGTTTCTGAAATTTTGTTTATCAGTGTGCAATGAATAATTGAAAATTTACAGATTTTCTTTTCCTACTTTTATCATTAAAAAAAAAAAAAAAAACAATTTCGCAGCAATTACGCGTTTGATGAGCGCAAAGAAAACGGTAATGCCAACACGACGATTTCACAAATAAGACTCGAAAGATTGATTACCAGGATTATTGTGACGACCCAATCACCCTGAACGTAAATTGACCTTCGATCATTCATTACCGTTGCTCTCCCATGGATCTGCTCGTGTCGTTATCTCAATATCGCGATTAATCATAGCGAAGGAATAATTTTTAATATTACGAAATTAGGATAGATACGGCTCATTAACAAACGAGCATCAGGAGACGGGAATCGCGAAATGTCCAACACACACACACATGTACACGAGCATATCAATCTCGTTGGGAAAGTGAAGGGGGTAATGACGATCAGGACGAGCGAACGAAACACAGGGAATCGAGAATATGTTTTTTATATCGAATTTCTCAAAGGGAAAGAAGAGATGCAATTTACGGTTAAATTACCGAAGGCGCGAGGCGTGAAGAATTTTGAGAGGCGTGCAACAAGTGGTCGCTATGGGTGCAACAAGTTATTGCTCGCATATGCGGAGACCTTAACGTTAAATCGCTTCACTGACGTATTTAATATTTTTATATATAAATATAGTAGAGAAAAATTGCATAACGAAACAAAACATTGAAATTCTCAAGAAGGACGATTCGGATTAACTTTTGTGCTGCGCGACGGGGGCAAACAGCGTGAATTTTTTCTTTATTCTTCCAGCTTTACTGCTTTTAACTTTTCCTCAAATGCGCCCCGTTGGCACCGGTTACGCGATGTTGTTGGATTTAGAGCTCAAAAATGTTCGAAACGGTTTTGTCGATTCGCTATCGTTTAATGAATTGTTGTAATTTTACAATAAAAAGCTTTTTTTTATCATTTGACCCATCGAACCATCAAAACATAATAATGATTCACAGAATCTTACGAATTATAATAAAAAGAGCGCGAGTAATAATTTCGTTCTTAGAATTGTGTGAGAAGGAACGTTCGTCGTGAAGCGCGAGTGTCCAGAAAAGTGCCACCCAGTGCGATTTTCTCGAGGCGTGAAAATCCGCGAGTATAATGTCGTGTGTACGTTGTTCACGCTTAAGACATCGGTGGTAAGGGGGGGACGAAAATATGCAAGCGACGACGAGGATGCATCGTCGACGCCACCCTGAAATGTCCAACAAAAGTTTATAAGCACACAACCGAAAATCATCGCCCAAAAGGCTCGTGGCAGGCTTTTGGGCTCACGTGACATGAGTTCTGTCCAGAGAGTCGTAAATCAAAACAATACGTGTCTCCTACAATGAGCCAAGTTCGCGTTTGTCTCATTGTTACTTTGTCTTGCATTTTTTATTTTTGCGTCGAGCAAAATGTCTTCACTTCGTTGAGACGGAAGAACCGTGCGTTTCGAGTCACTCTTCATGTTTTTACCGTCCGGCGGGTCAACAAACGATCAACCCAGTCTGTAAAGACGCACGCGAAACTCGAGAAGAACAGGACGACGTGTTTTACAGCCACATCATAAATTATCTTTATGCAACTTTCCACGCGGTAAGTGAACGGATATAGGCGCCACGCAGAAATCTCTGGATAGCAGCGACCACCAACGCTTGAAAAACAAATGAAAAAAAATGTATTTCGCATTGTTCCATCTTGGAATTGCACGAGCTCGCACATACCTTCAACTTCGTGAAACGGGAAATTCGAAACTCACGAAATTCTCGACTAAAAAATGGCGAAAAAAATTATTCTTCAGGGAATTTTTGTGATGAATTTTTTCCCACGTGCTTTCGGAGCGACGCCAGGGACACCCGGTGAATATACATAAAACGACACACTTCTCGATTCCGTCTCTCAACATGAAGAGCGTCTCTCCCGTCGCGAGAACAACGCGTTCTACACGACTCTGTTGTCAAAGAGGGTGAATCGGGCACGAGGCGGGCGTTATGTCGTGTTAGCCGTCGTAAATAACTTACCGTCTCATCGTTCACGAGAGCGCACCCGCGCCGACCGTTGACGGACAATGAGAACCTCATCTCTCTGTCTTTCTTCGATCCTCCTCCTCTTGCCTTTCTTTCACTTTCTCTCCTGCAACGTGCGCGCAATCCTCGCACGTTAATTTCTCGGTTTCTCGCTTATTTGCGTGCCACGGTCTTGTATCGCGTGTACAACCTCGTAGAGCAGTTAAGGAACAGCTATTCATCATTTGGCCATGTAGAATGGCGAGTTTAATGAAAGTTTCAACGCAATACGATACTATTGTCTTTCGGAACAATAAAATATGCTTGAGCGAGATAAAAATATCGTTTTAATGGTTCATTATTGCCCATTGACATTTTTATACATTTATGAACATTCGAAAAAATTTTACCGCGTACGCAAAGCAGTCTAGGTCATTTTTCAATTATTAAATTAACAAAATTTGATTAAAGTAATAAATATTATTTATCGCCTCCTGTTACAGGGGAAATAATTTATTGAACATCTTTCCTTTTGCCTGGACGATGTTGTGAACGGCGAGAAGATTCTTTTGAGTTTTTCATTTTCTTGGTGAATCCAGTTAAAACCCCCGACATACAAAGCGAGCACACGTGTTGATAAAATAAAAAATTTCCACCATACAAAACATACGGTAAGGCACACATTCAAAATTAACGACGCTGTCGATACGTTGGCTTCTTAAATGTTTTTTTATTGTAGCATGACAGAATGAAAAATTACATTAGTACTTTTGTATTTTTATTGCTGGCTGAAAAACTCGGCCAATGAAGCGAAAAACTCTTTTGTCCGTTGAGTGAGACAATCAGCTAATCAACTGCCTAGCACGAATGAAATGCTGCATATTCGTCGCCCAAGGCGTACGGTGCACAAGGATTCGTCGGTATGATAACTAGACCCGTTTCACCTGGTGCAATGTCCGGTCCACCCAAGTGAATGCTGCGTTCACCGACACACATATTTAGAAGAAATTCTTCATCCGATGTACAGTTTGGTCCCAAGAAGCCGATTTCCGTGTTTATAGATTCTGCATATACTTCGTAGGCCCGACTGTGCGAGCAGGCATAACCCAAATCTAAGCCGCAGCCTATCTGGGTAGGGAGACCGTTGAGGTAAAAGTCAATGTCACCGAGAGAATCAGCTACGCCCAAGAAACCTGGATTCGAGTGGATTATCTCAACGTATTTTGCGTCGAATTTGGTAAGTCTCTCGCCAACTGGAGCGAACATGAACAATGGTAGCGCGGGATCAAGTCCTGAATTATGAGAATAACGGAAAATTGAGTCAAGAACAAAATAAAATGTTTCAATTTGATGGAGTTTGTGACTGCAGGTAAGAAATTACCGAAAATTGCCTTCACGCGACCTCCGAGATTGAAACCAGCGGATCCCATCACATGAGCACCCAGTGAATGACCAGCGAGCATAGTCTCGTCTATTTTCAAGTATCCAGTCTCCTCGAGTCTCTTTATCATTCCAGCTATTTTCTCACCGACCGTATAAACTTGCCAGGCTGATTCGTCGTACAGATTAAACGACCCGGAACTCCAATCAACGACGATCACGTTGAAGCCTCCATGCTTCAAGAAAGCTGAGTAAAAAAACATTTATCCAAACGTATGCAACGCATAAAATATCTGTTTTTTGTTTTGCAGGTTAAAAATCTTACCATCGCGGATTTTGGTGCATGAGGCACTGTTTTTGCTGTTGATATATCCATGGGTCACAAACACCGTTGGTTTCGTCTTATCGTAAGACCTTAATGACTCCTCGTTCAAGTTATCACCACGAATTTGAACTCCTGCAGCTCCAGGTGCTTGACCATTACCGTACAACCAAAATTCCACTTCAGTTCCAAAAGTTCGACCATGAGGATTAGGCGTGTTGGACAGTTTCACATCGACCAGTTCACCTCGATCGTTTCTCATCTTGAGGCCCGTTCGGAATTTTTCACGTTCCTTTTTCCATCGCTCAGTAGCAGCAGCCTGGATGCCCAAAATGACTAAAAAGTCATTGAAATATAAATAATTAATAATCTATGCAATTCAATGATGGGCCATTAGTTCCTATCGATTTTACAGAATCTTGTGCTTGAAAAATAATGTTCAAAGGATGTTTATGGAAAAAATCCAACTTACCAAAACCAACAACGAGGAGACACGAAATCGATATGAAGAACCTCATATCTAAGCAGGCAGGAGTGCGATTGAAATTGGAACGCGAATTGGGGCTTTTATACAGAACCAATCTCGTAAACATTCAACCGGACAACAAAAAAGTTCGATAACATAAAACTTGTGCAAACGGGGCTTGAACAAGTCATGCTTATGTAATGTTTGCAAACATTCGGATACTGCGTAGTTGTCTTCAAGAGTCTCTATCAATATTCGGCTTGAATTTATCGCTCTAAAAATTTATTGACAATTCCTTCGATTCCCTCTGGCCATTAAAAACTATTTTCAGAAATAATTAGCGCGTAATTTCTCGGTTAATCGGCCTCGACGAATTAGGTTTTGAAGAATTAAACGAAAACCTTTAATCGTCAACTAAAATAAAGAATTTTTTCTATCCTGACCTGCGGCTTGAGTAATGCTTGCAACTCCGTTGCTGAACAATCGTATTTTTTTTCTTTCCCACCGTGTAATTTCTCTTTATTTCGTTTTGCTTCATCAAATTTCCCATGTCAATGTGCTTGAAATGTCCCAAAACAACATCGATACATTATATTTAAAAAAAATGTCTGGATGTGTTGTGGTATGTGTGTGTGTGTGTGCTCTGGCACTGTAAAATTCAAACGTTGATAACTCCAGAACGGTTTAAGCTACAAGCCCCCCGTTTCGCACAGATGTTCATCTATGAAAGCTCTTCATTTTCTAAGAATTTTATCGGCATTGCTGAAAAAATACGAGTTCTACGGCATTTTGAAATTTTCGAAAAAATCCTGTCACTGCTTCAACTTTCGCAAATTTTATGATTCGATACTATTTTTTTTTTCAATTAATAGAATATTTTTAATAGGAAGGTTGGTATCGGATTTGGGAAATGTCTGTTGAACCGTTCATTTGAGAAGGAAGAAAAATATTCTTATTATTTCGTCATACCAATAAAAAAAGGTTACACTCGAGTAAAAATGAAAGACATAAACAACTTCCGGGTCGCCTTCCTCCTTGATGTATTTTATTGCAACACGAAATAATTAAAAATCCACATACGAAGCTTAGATCACTGAGATTTGTCACCGAATTGTTCGCCCATGGCGTACGGTGGAACGTTGTTTGTGATCACTTCAAATACACCTTTTACTTTACTACCCATGTTGGTTCCACCCATAACTCCTCCTGGTCGACCTACACACATGCGCTGGACTACATCCATAAGTGATGAACATTTTCCTCCCAGGAAAGGTAGAGGCGAGTTAATTGATTCCGCGAATACTTCGTAGGCCCGAGCATGCGAACAAGGATTATCAATGACTGCGTTGCAGTTCGGCTGATCGAGACCATCATTGACGAAAAAATCAGCATGGCCAAAGAACCCATTCATACCCAACCAGCCGATATTCGTGTGGATTATTTCAACATACGTCGCGTCACTTTTCGCAAGTTTCCAGCCAGCGGCAGCGGATCTGAACAGCGGTAGAGCCGGGTCCAGTCCTGCATTCGTAACAGCAGCAGTGGGAATAATCAACTTGAGAACTGAATGACATATCAAAACCGAGCGGATAGTTTGTGCGAACTTACCGAAAATCGCTCGCACGGCACCCCCGAGAGTATAACCGGCTGTGCCCATCACATGAGCTCCGAGTGAATGACCAACGAGAATCGTTTCCGTAATTTTCAAACACTTGTTCTTCGCCAGGTGCCTTATTAGTTCGGCAACTTTAAGACCAACCTCATGAACGTGCCACACAGCGATTTCGTACACGGAGAATGATTTTGAGCCCCAATCGACGGCGATCACGTTGAAGCCACCGTGTTTCAAAAAAGCTGAACCGAAAAAATTGAATTATCGGAGTTTCGACAATCTCTACACGATGTTTCAATCTTTTGAGGACTCGAGGACACTCACCGTCGCGAATAAGGGTGCAAGAGTTACTGGAACTGTTGTTGATCCATCCGTGAGTTATAAAAACCGTCGGAAGGCTCCTATCGAAATAACTTCGTGACTCCGAATCGTTGTCAAATTTGATTTCCACACTTCCACTTGGATGACGGTTCGTGTACAAAAAAAAATTCACTTTGGCTGTGAAATTGCGATTTTCCAGTATGGGCTCCGATGACAAAGTTACGTTAACCAATTCGCCTCGATCGTTCTTCATCTGACGACCAGTTTTAAAATTCCTGCGTTCCCACAGCCATCGTCTACTAATGGGATCGGAATCAGCCTCGACGCCCAAAATGACTGAAAAGTCATTCTCATTAGCAACCAATCGGGATCAAACGAATTTCATAATTTCAGAATCCTTGCTTCGAAAATGACGTTGNAAAAAAAAAAAAAAAAAAACAGAGAACTTACCGAAACTAGCGACGAGCAAACACAAAGTTGACACGAAGGTCTTCATCTTTCAGCGGGCACAAGGCTAATTCAAATTGAACTGTTTTGTTCAGGGCTTTTATACGCTATAGTGTCGGAAAGTTCTGAAGAATGACATTAAAATTTTATGAAATAAAACTTGTGCAAATTAGTTTTAAAATAAACATTTGTATCTGATATTTGAACACGTGTACTTTTCACAGGGAAAGCCTCTGTTTTGAATCTCCAAACGTTCGAGCCTCTTGTTCTAGTACCCAACGCTGCTGACGCCATGCCATTTTCGTTAAAAAAAAATTCAATTTTTCTCCAGCGCTCTGCGACGGGCGCCACCAATTCGATCGAATTTTCTATCCGGACATTTTTTCTAAATATGATTATTCGATGGTTTGGGACATTTTAAACACATTGACATTGAAAACTGGAAAAAAATATTTCACCGTCCCATAGTTTCCTTTATGATGCTGCAAAAACCCAAAAATGACCTTGAAAAATGTATCAACCTGGAAGCATATACTAGGCTGAAATTTACGGTGCGAAGAAACACTTGAGCAAACACCATTGAAGTTAAATTATCTAAGAGAACCGTCCTGCCATTATACCATCTGAAAATACATTCTGTTTACTTTTGACGACAGTTTCGAGTCACTTGTCAATTGAAGTTTGAAGAAAAATTATTCCGAAAAAGTATCAATCGCTAGATAAGGTTGTGTATTTATTTTTATATAGAAATCGAAAGTCAATCGATAAGATCGGACGTTCATTTCGATATTTACGAATTTATAAATTTATACATTTTTCTACCAATGCTCAGTGAATTCGTCGACACTAAACGCAACGTCGAACAAATGATTACGAACGCCATAAGTTCTCCATGTCTCCCGGAAAAAAAAAACGAAAAACGATGATGAATTTCGAAAAAATTGCAACTACATTGTGAACTCTTCGGAATTTTTCTGATTTTTTAAATTCCAGGGACTTTTAACAATGTTGGATATTTAGTTTTATAGAGTGAATGAAAATCGACGAATGTCACACGAAATTTTTTTTTTGTGCTTTGCACTTGAGCAAACATCATTCGTTTGCTCAAAGTTCTGAATGACACCACTCGAATAGTTAATCCCCATCAACATGACGTGATAAATGTTTCTAGAGATAAATTTATTATAAAAAAAAGCAAACAACAAGCAAATTAAATTTTTCGAACGATCATTTAAAACTATTTTCTTGCCTTCAGTCATTCGACGGTATCATTACGGACAAGAGCATTTCCAAGTAGACTTAGAATTACAAGAATTTTTAACTGCGAACACCATACCCGTGGAAGGCAAAATATCGACAAACACAATTATTCAGATAGTTTCAATCTTATCCGTTAGAATGAAGGGAATTTTCGAGCAAAAGGCTGAGAGGAAAAACACTCATGGCAAGGCAAAATGGAATATTTGTCGCATGGAAAAACGTCGAAACTGAGGCCGAATAAATTGAGGAAAAATCTGCAAATCGATCGGTAACCCGTTTGTTGAGAATTTCAATAGTTTATCGTTGCAGTATTGATTATTTCCGACGAATTTGGCACCGAACGAGATTCTCATCAGGCTAAGGTGATCTGCGAACTTTTTCTTTTTTTTCTCAAATATTAAGCAAAGTTGTAATTCATAATTTGTTTGACGTAATGACTAATTAATTAGCCACGACTGCCCCATTATATATTTGCAATAAAAATAAATTGAGTGGAGGATTCGAAGCAACAGGCAAATAATTCAAGAGACACTGATTTATCCGTTGCTTTCGCAAGAATCTCTAATCATGCCTTCCACCCTCTCTTGTGCGTGGTCGCACGTACACACTGGTAAACTATACGGAATAGCCGTTTTCTCATGACGAGCCACTCGCTATTACGCGGAATCCATTACTCGCCACGTGACTTGACGAATATACAGCATGTCTATATATTATATTTGTGTTATTTGTCGAAGATGTGAGAGAGAAGGAAAGAGGTCTCATCACGAAATTCCTCGCGTGCGTTTATTCCCTCGAGGGGACAAAAAGGCAGACCCTCGTCCGCATTCAGAGACTCCGGAAGTCGAGGGGTCAATTTTGCCTGCTTATCCACAAAATACAGACACGTGGTCCACTTTTTCAACAAAAGTGAAATTCTCAACAGTAGCAACATTTTTTAACATCGATTTTTCATTCAAATCGATTGACGAATTTTGCATAAAATTCAATTTGAAAAAATGTCGATTTTTCTATTAAAATCGTCAGTGCGGACTAAATTTTTTTGAGGGTCGTGCGAACCCCACGTGTTTCCTTTCTCAGGACCGTCTCCTTTTTCTTCCAATCCATATATTTATATATTTATATATACGTAGCTTGCGGTAGCGTTAAAAAAAGGAATTCTGTCTCGCACCGTTTCTCCCTGACCCTGTCAAAATCTCGCGAGCTTCCAAGCCCAACATATTTATTTATTACCGTCTGCTGGATGTTACATACCCACACGATCCTCTCTCCGTCGCTCCATCTCTTTCTTTTTCCATGGGACGACGTCCGACGCGAACGCCTCCGCGTTGCATTTGGAGTGTATAATAACCGGGGGCGCGGACCAGACAAGTCTGCCAGCTTCTCTTGATACTAATATATCCCACTTATATATACACACATTTATATTACACATGCATGTACGAAAATGTGGAATTACGCACTTGAGAGCACGCACGATTCAGAGACGACTCGGACAAAATTCTAATTCTATAATAATTCTACGTTCTCGTAATAAATACTTCTCTGCAATTCTCAACTACATAACATTTCAGAGCAGCGAGTTAAAATTTGAAAAAAAAAGATTGCACAACGTAAATCAATGAAGATGATTTTCAAATCGATAGATTTATGGAATAAATCGAAACTCAACGTTACCCAGACACACCCTGGTCCAGAGGACCGACAGCAGAATTATTTATTCACGTTTTTTCACCACTAAGGGTCATAAATTTCGATCAGATCAACATTTAGCCTCATGGATATGTTTGCAGGGTGACTGGGCGATCGATTGATGGTCCTCGATCGGGGGCAATTATTGCGGATCGATAAAAATTAGTCAATTCTCTTTCATCAACAAAATGACGTTTGACACATTTTCGGAAGAAATTCCACGGAAGAGAAAACGGGTATGTGGGTGAATCGAGTTCTCGGATATCTCAAGAAATGTGAGCGTTCCAAAATTACTACCTGGTCGAAATTAGTACCAACTTCTCTGTGTCGGGAGATGCAACGAGGCGTTCGTGCTCTCGGTTTTCGTCTGTAAATATTTTATGTGTATTTCGGAGAGTTCACACACAATTCTCGGAGGCCAACACCAATACTTATTAGTTTCATGTCGCGTTTATTACATAACGCCCGAAGTTTGCCGCATCGCGTAGCCGCCGTAATTCGTCCTCATCCACAATTCCCTCCACCCTCTTGGCCTAGCACACTTGTCCTCAACGTATAGTTGTCTGCAGCTTCGCCATCTCGCTTCCCAGACTAATTTTCTTCGTCGTCCAGGAATGCAACAACTGAGAAAGATCTCTCTCTCGCTCTTTTTCTTTCTCTCGATGTTCTACCCACTCGAAAAATCTGTCGCCTACGACCTTGCATCGTACGTTTCAACGACCAGATATTATTTTTATGGCAACGAATTTCTTATCACCGACGATATTTCCTGATGACTGTGATTCGAACGATTGATTTTCGACAACAATCTCATCACATTGACAGCAGGCGTGGAAGTTTTTTCTCTTTGGTAGTGAAAAAAAGTGAGAACCAGCAGGTCATGTCCACTAGTTCGAGAAGAAATATTGCCAGGAGTCTCGAGTGTTGGTATCGCGTCGAGAATGACCCGAAATTATGCAGATTGGAGGGTTCAAAGAAAGCGGTAAATAACAGGCGAAAGATTACATTTAATAGACACGATTCAAACAACAGCGAGAGTCGTCGAAAAAACACGTAGAAGTGTTCCCCGTTTTCAAGCACATTTGCGAGGCGTGTCTCTCCAATAAAAAAGACCCTACCGCTTAAAAGGACATTTAGTCGGAGCTCAAGATTCCCTTTTTTTGAGAGAAAATATGGGAGGATAGCAGGGCAAGATTTAGCCAAATTATTCGAGATTCTCTCATGGTAATCACTGCATTAAAACAAAAGTGCCTTTGGGTTAAATTTGAATTGTTCAATTATTTCGAAATAATGATAATGCAGCGCGTCCTCAAAATCTCTACCAATTAGTTTCAATGTAATAACGTTTAGGCAATTGTTATAATTCCCCAAGCATTTTAACCTCGTCAAGAATGGACATTAAGGGGGTTGAAACACATTATGGAGTTATGGAGACATTCCATAACAGTAGGAGGCAGGAAATAAAAATAAAGTGATAACAAGAATGCATCAAAATGTTTTGGAATTCGAAAAAAAGTTAATGGCTCACGAGGAAAATTTGTAAATTTGCTCTCATCATGTTCCTCGGTGTTCTGTTTCAAATTTTGCGGAAAATACAGCTACAGGCAATATGCTCTTGTCGGTTTCTCCTCCCACGGAGACATTAACACCTCGTTCCGGATCAAAAGAGGACCGAAAACAGGCAGTAAACGTCACTCGACAATGTGTCGTTTATAGGCGAGGAAGCACCCTCTCGACGTTAAAACTAGAAGACCGCCCGCGCTCATATCCACACATACACACACGCAAATAACACAGCACAAGAAATTATGAACAAGAGAGTGTGAGAATCCTCGCGAGGTTTGAAAGAGCGGAAAACAAACGAGACAGGGTTGAGACACTATACGTCAGCGAGATATAACAGAGAGATTCGTGCTCGACGAAGACGAGAATGACGATGGAGATGTTGGTGCGTTTGAACGAGCTCTCGCTAAATAAACTTCTTCGGGTGGGCAAAATTTATGAATGAATATTATGTCCTCGTTCAACTTTAAAAGCACCAATTCATGTACAATCAACTTTATTGTCACCAATATTTCTACAACGGAGAGTCTCTCGTGCGTACTGATTTATATTACGACCTTTAATCACAACGGGACGATCATTCGCCAAGAGAATATGGAGAGAGTTCCCATAACCGACAAGTTTTCATGGCGATTGATCGAATCCACTAGCAAATAAACAAAAATTACTGTAAATTTTTTTCTCTCATTGGATTTCGTCCTAATCTTTTGTTTTACAAATTTGTGAGATAATTCTTTTTTGCGGACATATTTGAGATCTCGAGGATGTATTTGAAGAAAACACTTGGGGGTTTGACTTTGAACTGGAAAAATGGGTCAATGGTCATAAATTTCCGTCGTGCCATCTTGACACTATAATTTATAAAGGATTTGGATGATTTTTGTAGCTGTCTCGATTTTACTGGGCTCCGTAACTCAGCCAATCCGTAATGGCTCAGGGCAAGGCAATCGCAGCAGTTTTATCGATGTAAACAAGCGCTATGCTTCGCAGTGGATCAGGGAAACGATAAAGATGGAGAGAAAAAGAAACAGAGAGAGAAGGAAAAGGTGAAGGAGAGAAAATGGCGATGAGGATATGAGGCAGAGAAGGAAAGATGATAGTGCGACAGCGTTCTTCTTGCCCCCGTGCCAAAGTGCTGTTATATTTTTAGAAACGCACTCAGCATAGTAACGTCAAACGTCGCCGTCGTCGTCGGCGTCGACGACTACGACAACGACGGCCGCGAAGAGTCGCATCTCACATGTCAGTTTCTACACCCTCACCCGATGGGCCAACACATACACTTACGATTTTCATATCGTCTTTGTAAATCACAATCTAAAAACCAGAGAAATAATTCATCGAATTATTCGCAATCGTGAGCGATAAAGAGCAATTATCCTGCAATTATTATTCTCCAGGTAATCAGTCCCCGAAGTCATCGTTTCATTCTTGTTGACATTTATTTAGAAAAACGTGGGAATAGAGAATCAATCAGCAGAATAGCGAAAATATTAAGTGGATCAAAATGTTGCACTATTTTTTCGGATCGATTGATTAAAAAAATGGTGGCTCAGCAGCAATTTCTCGGTGACATCTTCCGATGGTTCCACGGATGATAAACGTCGCTCATCGAATTTCAAACGCGGAACAAATTTTCTAGAGCGATACGAAATGTGCAACAGGCATAATTGTTGATTTCGGGGAGGCTGGTGGTTCACCTGGACAGTGTAATGATCGGAGGTTGGCGTAAATCAGGGAATTCCGAATACAAGACGGAACGAGGAAGAATTTAGCGTGGTGAAGAAGGAGAATTTTCTTCCTCGGTCTTTCTCGCTTCATCTTTAATCTGTAAAGTTGGGTTTTCGCTGTCTTGATTTCTCTCTCTCCCTCTTCCTTTCTCAACTTTCTGACTTTGGGTCGAAGAGGTCGGTTATAATACACGGATGGGATGGTGGTGTTGCAGTTATTTACGACATTCGTGGATGAGCAGTGCGAAAATGCTCGGCTCACGCATTGACGCAAGGCGGGCGTGCAATGGTTGTTCTTCTATACGCGAGCGCGCATCTACGGCACAGAAGCAAAAGAGCTTCTGCATTTTCCCAAGCGGCCCACTTTATACACATAATGAGAGAGATAAATTGCGAGCCATTATTATTATCTGCGCCGTTCTTCTCGCCATTACGCCGTTATTATTATCCTCGCCTCGTGGACTTTTCTCTCTCCTCTATTTCTCCTTCTTTTTCTTTCCCTCCCTCTCTCTCTCTCCCTCTCACTGTCTTTTTCTCAAGTGAGAACCGAGATGAATTCAAGTTACATTCATAGACGACGCTAGAGAAGCCTAAATAGCCAAGTACAAGCAGAAGAGAGAAGGAGAACGAGCTTTGCGGACGACGTCGACGACGACGGACGAAATCTGTCCGTTCACTAAGGTGGGATCATGGACGATTCATAGTCCGCGCACCGTTCCATTAATGAGGGGGTCCCAGCATCCCTATCTCACACTCTCGTTTCTATTTCGTCTACTTTCTCACTCAACTACTCCCTTTCTCTCTTTTCTCTTCTAGCAGAGATCTCTCTGTTATTATAGCTCTTCATAATGGCTTTGGAGCAGCGATGAGAGAGATCGAGCTACGACACTGCCAAGACGCAGCAGCATCACGTATTAGACCAGATCCTCAAACATCTCGCCCGCGAATTCATCCGATTTACATGCATACACAACTATAAATATAAATACATATTACATGGCTTGATACACCCTCAAACTATGACGGCATTGAGAGTCTATTTCAATGATGAAACGAGACTAACAAGAATTTATATTGCACGATTATCATAGTACCGAGACTTGTATCGCTACGAAATAAGACCATCCTCTCTCCACTACGACATACGAAAATGATTCAAGAACGAAGCTTTCACTACACCGAGTCTCACAGCGAACCGGACTAAAATTATGAGCAATAAACACTCGGCCCTCCGAGCACTAATGGAATTAACGGACTTTCAGGCATTTTTCACGCAGGGAAAAAAGTTCACATGACTTAAAAAAATTCCTCGATAATTGTTCTCCGCTTTGCCTTATATTTTCATCTTATTATTAATACGAAACCTGTGCATTTTTTTCTCCTATCATTCTTGTTTTCAACTTTCATCCTCATTTTAACGAAGCCACGTATTCTATTAGGCCGCATACGAAACTTTCAAAGCCGGTTTTATTACAAGTCAAGAAGAGTCAACGACTGCGATCGAACATTCACGATTTCCATCATCCTCGGATCGAAGATATGCTCGATATATAAATTACTATCATCCAGGGAGATGGACGCTGTACTATTATCGGGAAATTGATATTAACGGCTTGTCGACAAGAATAAAGTTTCTACATGATGAGACATCGAAAATTAGCGACGAGCTTAGACATTTCACATCAATTTTCCATGACGTTACTATTAAAACGTCTGGCACTGATTGTGAGATTCATTCTGCAGCGTTTTTCAAACTTTTGCTTAATGTTTGCTGTGAACTGTTCAAAATTGATAGAAAAAAATGGAATTCATGACACAGTCTCTTTTTTCCTTTCGAACCTCGAGAGGAACCTGGAGAAATTTCTTTTCAGCCACTTTTTGAAGTTTCGGAAGGAGGATGGAGAAAAGAGCTGCTTTTTCTTCTCGAACAGATTTTTATCTGGAATCGCAATTTATCGATGTATTTGTTGAAATTATTCATTGAATGAAGCTCGGGCATCCGTTGAATTTTCACGCGAACGACTGCATATCATGCAGCAATGTCGATGTATACGCGATTACTTCGCGTGGTCCGGGGATCAACTAAAGCCAAGACTCTGCACGGCTCGTTATTCATAACTCTAGGCGTTTTGTCGCGAACAGCGTTAGCCCTTGTATCGTAAGTGCCGGGCGTCGACGTCTCCCGCTCGTAATTAACTGCCGAGTGAAAGGAGATAGAACCTGGTCTACCCACACGCCGAGAGCCACGAGAGTAGTCCTCATCATCGTGATTCGGACGAGCAGGAACAAATCTGCTGCGCTCTTTTTTTTCATTTCCATCTTTTTCTCTGCTTCACCATTTCTTACCGTTTATTCATACGCTTTTTTCCATGAGTTTTTTCCCCTTTTTCTTGATATTCTTACATTTTTCTTATTTCACGAGCTCGCGGTTCAAAATTGATCATTATTAGTCGTTCAAGTTCCGACGTTACTCTGCGAGATCAGCGAGGTAGAAAAATCAATGAAAAAAACTAGTCGCGATAGCCAAAAGGAAAACGTTTGCAAAAAAGTTGAATAAAGCAACGAATTGTCTTAGTCAGAGCTTTTTGGTTTTCTCACCCTTGTCTGGTACATCGGTGAGAATCGAATAAGAAACAAGGAGCCAGAGAAGTCGGCGGGACGTTTTTTCTCGAAGCGAGGACAGGAAAATGAAGACCCTACGAATGCAAATACGTAAGACACAAGGATAGACATCCAGCTGCAAGCGAGTGGATAAAAAAGCGTGGATAAGCGCTGAAGAAGTAGAATAAGAAGGAGAAGACGAGGAGCTGGAAAGAAGCAAATTAATTTAAGCTTCCGAAACGTTAACAGAGAGTCTGCATGCCGCCTACTGACAAAGAGTATATATTTAAAATATATGCCTATAGACGAAACTGTCGAATATAGTTACAAACAAAAGGGCGAAAATGCAACGATAATGAAACTGAAAGCGATGCACAGCTACGCCTTTTTGCTAGCGAGATGCAGATACGAGAGAATAAAGAGGCAGAAGTAAAGGAACGAAGCGAGGACGCGAGGAGAAGCAAAAGAGCAAAAATCCACGGAGCAGAAATCAAGTACGAGTGGCCCGTGTTCTTTGTTTTGCACTCGGGAGCTTCTCTCACATGCCACGGGAAAGGAAGTAAGAGAAAGAATGAAAGAGAGAGAGAAATTCGCGCCAGACAGTGGAGGGCGTGGGAGATACATTTATAAACTCTTCTGTGAAGAGCTCCTGCTTTCCCTTGTGATCGCAGCACACTGATTTACTGGCAAAACTAAACACGAACGGCTCTTTTTTCAGCCTCGGGACTTCCGAATCGTGTGTAATGACTGGCAAAGGTGAATTCATCGATTTGATAATGAAATATGCTTTATTGATGACGATTAATCGCATTTAGTTCGTATCGACAATCGTTAATTATATAATTCGAAATGGTGGACATAATATTTCGATTTTCTCTTTACTCGCGGCTTTCGTTCGCCTCGTTTTATATTGTGGAAATTTAGTGACACGTCGTTTCATTCCACATTTCGTAGGCGTTTGTCTGCTCTTCTCATAGTTGCCGAGACTTGTCTTTGAGATCTTCTTGAGACGTAGTCTGGTGCACGCACCCGGAAATACCGGAGCGAAATTGCGTGCAACGAGACCAACGGCAACCGAGGATGAGGCTTAAGGGGGTTATTTGTAAGAGAAACAGAGAAAGAGATAGAATGAGAGAAAGAGCGTGTCGGGGAACGTGCGCTTTTGCTGGCGAACGTGCTCTCGTGTGCTTGGCTGTAAGACACACCGAAGAGATCGGCCTGCCGAAAGTCGCACCCCCTCCCTGTGTGTCTCTCATACCTAATAACGAGATGAAGACTGGACACAGCCGGTCTGCTGTCTATCTTGCTCTCTTTCCTTCCTCCATTTTCCTCCTTCCCTCGCCCCCTCGTTTGCTTTCTCTCGCACTGTTTCCATTTTCACTATACTGATCAAGTTTCACGACTGGCCAACCAATTTGTTACTTTGTTAGTTTGTTACATCGCGAAATACAATGAATTAACAAAATATAGTCATTCAACACTCAATTCGCAATTTATTTCATTTTTTTCACTTGAAGTTTCCTCTCAATTGAAATTCAATATTTTAATTATACTTTTTAATTATTTAAACAATTTTGATTTTTAGTTAATTAGTGGCTTGGCTGCGAGTGATCGCTTGACCATACAAACGTGTGGCTTTCGTATGTCAATCGCTCAGTCGGAGACGCGGAAACGATTCAATACAAAAAAACAAGGATTTTCTATTTAACTTGGCACTCGATACTCGCACGACTTTTGGCATTCTTCACGATCTTATTCTGCATGTACAACAGAAATTTGTAACAGTTTTGAAATAGCTGAAAGCGTGATAAGCGACGGAAGAAAAGGATAAAAAGAAAAAACGAGAGCCGTGGTAAATTTTAGCGACCGAGAAGCATCTCACAGCCGATGTAAACGCATCTGGACCAGTTGGGATGCTGTAAGATAATTTCCAAAGACGCTAGTTATGCTGCTCGTCTCAGAAGAGAAACTGGGGACGCTCCTCTCGTTATTTGAAATATGAATTATGACGCCTAGCTGATTAATTCCGGAGGCTAAATTTTGAGGATGCTCGCAGAGATGCTGCACGATGCATCCAACCGAAGAGAATGAGAAACGGAGAGAACGAGGGAGAGAGAAGAATACTGGAGTGAAAAAAGGTCAATGGAGGGAGCGACTTTGCGCTGAGACAAAATGCGGCCTAAATGCTTTCCTGAGAACCCTCAGCTCTACGCCTTTTGGTTTCTCAAGTTTAAGAGCTTGTGAGCTCAAGTGCGAGAAATCTGCGATTCTAGTACGCGGGAGTCGACACGACGATAATCCGCGAGTTTCGGAAAGCAACAGCAAAAACGTTTCTCTCCTGGGCTCATAGGATGCTCACGAAAATTATTTATACGTCTATGTCGGCTCGAGAGATACTTCGCATAAACGAACTTCCCCCTCCACTCTCCACTCTCCCCCTCGAGGGGAGAAGTAGACGACGACGAAGAAGAACTAGGACCGCGTGCGAGTGCCTTCGTGTGGTCGTCGTCATCATAGCCGACGTCAACGTCGTCTAAGAGCGTGTTCGCCCGGTGGGTGGAACGATTTCAAGATTTCTCTTCTCTCTTGAGAAGCAATCTCGTATCTTCTCGTTGCTAATATAACACCACATGCTGCTGCAGCCTGATTTACGCTTGCCATGGCATCGTTCCTCTCTGCAGCAGCGAACAAGAAATGTAGAGGGAGAAGGAACGATGTCCCTGACCTTCTCAACTGCGACCACTGGAAAATGCGATTTGACTAAATTTCTCCATATTTATTCCAAGTTTATCATAAATTCGCGCGCGAAATGATTTCCCACGTGAAGACAAACTTTTTCTCCATCTCCCATTGAATGCAAAATGCTGCTTGATGGAAGGCTCCAATTTTCAGTAAATACTCAACAGCTTCCTCGATACTTTTCCAGTATATTATCGTCATTTTTCTACAAACATCAATAGCCCCGAGATCGTAGTATTTGTGAAAATAATTCACGGAGCATTCGTTCGAAACATTGACGAAAACACCTGCAAAGTCTTAAAATCCGAAAAACGTAGGAGCGAAGTATCGATATTCGAAAAATGAAAATTTCGAAGACGAACTAAAATAATTCGAGTTTTGCGTGCCGCCGTATCTTTTCTGGGAGACTATTACTCGGCTGTGTTTCGAGAGCGAGTACCGTAACACACAGACACACTTAGACATCGACATACATACACGCAAGTCGGGCGCGTTTCAATTTCATTCTCGCTACCTCGAATTCCGTTCCGCGTTCGCGTCTGTCGTGCTCTCGGTCCGATGGTTGTATGACGACGTGTCTCTTTTGGTTTGTGGCGGGTTGTGTGGGTGTTGGTGTGCTTTGGACGATGATGAAACGTTGGATACACAAGCCTTCGTAAATCTTTCGTGGCTCTGCTCTTCGAATTGGCCGCTCTTAGTTACACGTCTTACTTTTACATAGATATGTGTACACTTTGCTATGTGTGCGCTTAACTCTCTGCGAGAGAGCATTACGTTGATGTACTATTTATAAACATGTGACACCGGTCGAGAAGTTTGTGCGGGTGGTGGCGATGAACAAACAGAGATGGAAAGAAAAGAGGAGAGCAAGAGAGACTGCGAGAAACGAAAGCAGAGACCGAGAGAGTCAGAGACAGAGAATTCTCGATGTTTATTTAATAAACCTGCGACTACCAAAACGTCTGTCTCACTGCATTGCTTTGCCACTGTCACGCTCCACTAGTAAAACTTCATGAAATGCAACAACTATGTGCATCGAAACTGCTACCCAAACATCCTCCTCGCGCGTATAATCCACCTGCTCGCTGCTCCACTAAAACACGACAGCAGTCTTCTTCTCCTTTTTCCCTTTTGTTCCATGCCAACGATATCACGTTGTAGCTCTAATGTCGTTCTACTTAGCACGACTGTTTCTATTCTTGATATACTCTCCGATTCATTGAGCCGTAGCTCCAAAATCTCAATGGAATAATAATGCGACATCCGTTAACTGTTTTGTTTCGAGGTTCCATGCAAATACGAATATTTTTTATAGAGTCTTTAGCAGCGGCGAGTCGGGCTTCGTGCTTTGAAAATAAATACGAAAATGCGAAAGTCTGCAGAAATAATTGAGCGGGGGATGATTTCATTGAAGGAACTCGCTCGAAAAATTCGTCGTTCCTTCCTTTCGGCCTCTTGGCAACGGCGAGGGAGAACAAATCGACGATCGTCAACAAGCTCTCCCAGTTATTTCGTAATCGCCATTGGCAGGCAGCCCTTTTTTTCCTTTTCGATTAACCGTCTCCGCTCATTTCCCTTACGTTGCCATTTTCGCGGAAATCAGCAACAAAAAAAATTGCTTCCAAAAAAATCGGTAAAAAAAACGTGAGAAATTCGTACGAGTGCAATGACAATTGGAGTGACACGATGTGTTGGCGATTAAAGAAAAGGCCGATACGTTGAACGGAAAATATAATAAAATCAAATAAAAATTCAGACCAGCTGCGCAACACAAATTCTTGATGGTGCAAATTTCGCGACGGGTTCCTCATCTCAACCCTGCCGTTCCGAGGGTCAGAAGAAATCGAAGATCCATGATAAAAATAAAATATAAATACATGCAGCCGTGAACAAAAAAAATCTAAACTTTTTCGAGATTTTTTTTTATGGAACCCAATCAACACGAAAATTCTGAGTTTGTCATCAGTCTCAACTTTTTTCACGTGCAAGTTTCTAAAAGTCACTCAATGGCATAATTTTCCAACGATCCTTCCGAGTTTTTTCCTTTTTGTCAATCTCGACTGAAATTGAGTCTCCATCTTCCTCGAGCCATTTTCTCATGGAACCGACAGCTGCGTCATCGTGAAAAGCCTCGAATTTATCGACGGTCCATGACCTGGTGATTTGTTTTTTTTTTTTTTTGTAATAAATTTTGGTGCACGTGATATAAAACAGCAAAAATGGTTAAACATCCACCAAAAATGACGGCCCTCGTTGTTTCGGCGATTCGAAACTTACGCGAGGTTCAGGGCTCGACGCCAAGAGAAATTTTGAATTATATCAACTCCGAGTACAATGCCTCAAACACAATGAACGACGGGACTGTACAACGAAAAGTAAGTACAAATATTCGAGCTGAAAAAAAGACGCGAATTGAGCGAAAGAAATTAAATTTTTTAATCGTTAGATAAATTGTCAATTTTGCAAATGTCATCAGCGGCGTTGGGTAAACGAAAATCGACGGACCAAATAATGAAAATAAAAATTTATAATAAAATAAAATGATCGGAAAGTTCCACGAGATTGGAATTAATTGAGTTTTTTTCTTTTCAAGTTGTGCACCGCTCTCAAACGTGGATTGGAGTACGGAATATTGAAGGAGGTCCACGGTCACTACAGTTTAAACTCCGATCCAGAGATAACGAATACAACGGAGGATTCGCTGGTTCCCATGGAGAGAGGGGGTGGCGGATGTGGTTGCAAGTCTACGAAGGGAAGGTCTCGGGCTCGTGCTCGGCGTCGAGCTTCAGGTCGAAAGGGTGCGGGTTGCGGAGGTCGTCGAGCGAAACGTAGTGTTCGTCGACGAGGCCGAGGTGGAGCAGGTTGCGGCACTCGAAAGCGTCGAAAAGGCGCTCGCAAAGCTCGTTCGAGAGGCGGAGGTTGTAAGAGTCGAACTCGTCGAGCTCGTCGAGCAAAAAGTCGAAAGGGTTGTGGAGGAGGGGGCGGGGGTGGACGAAGGAAGCGAGCAAGAGCGGCTCGACGAAGCCGGAGACGTCGTGGAAAATCGTGCAACGATCGACGAGATGATCAAATGGAAATGCTTGTCAAAGAGCCAACCGAGTCGAGCAGACATCGAGAAAATACCGGAGACGGAGGTTACACTTACGATCGAGAGCAGAGACGAAGCCAAAGTCGAGGAAGACAGAGCGCACCGAGTCGAAGTCGAACTCCGAGTCGCAGCCGATCTTCTGGGAGTAGCGATCGCGAAGGAAACGAAGGAAATCGAAGGGATCGACAAGCCGAGTGACTGCGACCTTCTGTTTACCGACCAAATTCGTCACGTCATTTTACAACTATTTTTTACTAACTTTTTTTTTATAAACGACACGTTTCTTTTCGACTCACTCGCACTCCTCGGTCAAATTTTGCATTATTTGTAATTTGTCCACTTTTTTATTTTCGTCGTTCGGTGATTATTCTGCTGTTCGAGAGTGCAATGGAAATTAATGTCTTATGTGCAAAATAAAATTAATACGATGCTGCGATTTTTTATCGAGCTTTTTGTCCAGAAAATTGACGTCAATTTGATTCTTGTCTTGCCTCATGCTGAAGGGGATTTGGAAAGCCAGCAATAGAATGAAACTTCGTAGCAAAGCATCTCGAATTGGTACTCAATTTTCAGTCCCTCAATCCTTAACGGTACCGCCCATGGAATCTCTGATATCTCTTTTAATCTACCCACCGAATGTAATCTCCTGGTTTATTACGAAATCATGTGTGGCATGGAAAAAAATCTCCCACGACTGAATAGACATTAACCGAAATAACCGTTTAATTATGCGATAAAAACTAAATTTCATTTGGTCTGCTTAAGACAACTTCGATTCGAATGAAATTTCGATAAATCACAGATTTTCATCATTTCATTTATTTTTAAAAATCGGTCGAAACTCCCAATATAATGAGAATAACTTAATGAATTTTTCTCGCTTTATTATTCGGATTATGATGAGAAACTCTGAGAGTTGTAATTAAGAATTTCTTCCCCATTCTTGCCCGTATTCCTTTTTCAACTTTTCCTCACAGCATTTTAATAGTTGTGAATAAATTAAGGGGGCGGAAAATTTGATCGCTCAGGACTGTCGGTTTTCATCGATCATTTTTTCTGTTTTAAAAATCTACGACGATCGTGTATAAGTTTCAGAAGCTGGGAGTTCGAACGAAAGGCTACGACGACAACTCCTCGGCTTGCGGGGTCAAGCTGCAGGTTATAGAGGATCGAGAAGCGATTAGAGGTATTTACCAGGACGGAGCAATACATTCTCCACACAGAGGTCGAAGCGTCGAGGAGAAAAAAAAAGAGTCAAAGAAAAATTCGACTGACGAGAGCCTGGACGAGGTGCAGGGAAGCAAAATTTTGGTCCGGAAACGTAAAACGTAGTTCATTTTTCTCGATTTTCTTCCACCAAAGCCAATCGCTTTTTTGTTCTCGCTTTTACTTCATAATGAAATAAATTTGTTACGAAATTTTTCTTGTTCTGCTTCGAGTAGATTTTTATTTAATTCGACACATGTGGCCAACGGGGAATTTCATACGCTCGTGTTCTCTTGGTAGTTTGGTCTCACAGCATGTGATCTATTGTGATCAGGTACGCAAGAATGTATTATATATATATTTTATTCTATCAGGAAGAAAAATAGAGAGGGAAACTGAAGCTAAAAAAAAGAGACAGAATGAAATTTAGTTTTTTTTGTTTCTTCTCTCGCAAACGCGTTATTACACATTTCGTACACGTGAAATATCGTGGATTCGAGAATAGTGGTACGCAGTGTGAGAGGAAGAGCGCAGGGAAGAAGAGGGAGAAAGAGAGCGAGAGAGCGAAGAGTTTGGACTTGGCGGGAGGGCTCGTTGGTCGTGCCGCATTTCGTCACGGTTTACACTTCTCATCTCTACCGTGTTCACTTCTTTTTCTGCCGCGGTGGCTTTTCTACCGCTGTTAATGACCCCAGGAGGCGAACATGGCCACGAGAGAACGAGATATCGGCGTTGCAAGACTTTCGAGAGTAAACGACCTTGCTGCTTTGGACCTCGTAAGAAAGGATTACTTTTTTTTCTCCAAGTTTTTTTCTCATACAAGAAAATTACAAGAAATAAACTGGCGTGGGTGGAGCGTAGAAAATTAGAGAGAATGATTATTGTGGGAACTTGAGAGCGAGCCTTCGAATCTTTAGAAACTCTGGACGAACAGCCTCGTCTTTTACTAATATCAATAAATAAATTATTCAAATTGGCAAACAAACGATTTATGGTCAAGCCATTTAATTATGAGTCAAAATTAAAGAGGCTGCGGAATAAAGACTAAGCTGGGGAGGGCCGCGCTGATAAGATAATACTGGAAAACAAATTTTTTCATCTCTTACACGCTGCATTGAGACGTTAGTCATTATTTATTGGCCATAACGAGAGGAAAGAAAGCCTCGAGGCATTATTCTTTCTCTCTGCCTCTGTCTCTTGTTTTTTCATAAGTTTTTTCGCACGGAGCTTTTAAAACATGCACTGCACAACGGGACGGTAGCGAGGTGAAGCGATAAGAAAGTAACGTACAAATTGAAAGGGGATAATTTGCGAGAACACAGAGTGTCCGAAGCAAGTTCGAGTCTCTTCTGCACTCGTGTACGTCTGTCCGTGTGTCTTATGTGCCGCGAGAAAAATATGCACATATATCGCGTGTGTAAGAGGCGAGATGGCCTACGAGAACTGACAAATTTACGAGAGTGCAACACAACGGCCAAACGACGCATGTTATCGTCTTGGCATAACCGCTGCATGGTCCCACGTGAAAAATTTATTCCCGAGACCGCGTACAACTTTTTACATCATTTTTCTCTATATTATTTATATCGTACTATAAATATATATACAAATCTCAAAAAGACTCAACATTTTTCCTGATCATATCGACCGCGATAACAACGACAATAAAAACGTGGAATTCCGACATTCAAATTTGCAGGTTAATTCCAAAAATCATGAAATTCCGCTCTCCTCCTCGCGCTTTGTCTTTGTTAGTAATTTCTAGTCTCTTATTCGTTCCCCTAGATACAGATAGTAAAACACACACACACACGTGTGTCCGCTCTGGACGATAAAAGTTGGTGATACGATCTTGGGCTGCGCGATTTAATTCCCAGGAATGGTCGAGAATAATCTCGCTCGTGAAACTGACGAGAGCGAAGAAAGAACAAAAAAGAAAAGGTAGCAGTAGGAAAAAGGAGTTGAAGCGCGAGAAACGAACGAGGAGGAGAGTACGAAACAGAGTGATGAGAGGGAGGCAGAGAGTCGTGAAAAGGTGTCGAGAGCTTTTTCTCACGTGTAACTCGAGGCACGATAGCGTCATATCGTCGACTCGGCCTCGTCTTTCTCTCGAGTGATATCTCCGAGATGTACGCGCGGTGCCTGTTGTGTACGAACATTTGAGTAACAATCGCATACGGAATTACGAGAAAGGGAGAGGAACAGAGTGAGAAAAAAGGGTTGGCTCATATTCGACATTTGAATTTCGTGTAGGTTTTCACAGAGAAAATAAAAATGCCCTCAAGCTATATCAAACATATACTACACATCGGTTCTTGAAAAATAATCAGACGTAACTCCCACGATTGAAAAACTGATGAGTCTCTTGGAGTCTTATGTTTGCTAGCATCTGTTGATATTTCTGTAGCCTCTCTCTTCGTTTTCTTCTAAAGTCTCTCTTTCTCTGTGGTACTCCTGTCGGGCGGATTACATCATAAATAGTGACTGAGACTCACCGAGACGAAAGAAAGAGAACGTGTGAACGTATCTAATCCACCGTGGACCACACCAATGGACGAGGTTTGTTAAATTCAACATGTTCATTCAAACCTGTGCACGTATTCGTAGAAAAATTCTATTTTTATAAAAGTATCATGTCGTCATTTGTATATACCACAGTTATGTGTTTATACGTGCTCGATAAAGCAGGCGAGAGAGAGAGAGAGAGAGAGGGAATTTAAAGAAGAGTCGCGAAGGAGGGACGAGCGACAAGAGGTGGAGTTAATTAGCACCAAGATAAATAATTATATCGGTAAGTTGTTTGGCGCGTTTCCGGCGCGACGAGAGCCGGCTGAATGGAGAACAAGAGGGCGACACATCCGGGGGTGGTTTACCAGCTGCCACAAATGTACACGTTCCCTTGTTGCGACGTGTACCCGACGCTACCTGACTTCTTACGAACCTTTCGGCTGCTGCTGCTGCTGCTGCTTTTTCACGAAGACAAATGTCGCATTCGTTCTCCTTTCTCTTCGCGGTCAACGTGCACATATTATTGCACATGTGTACTCCCCATGCATTTTTGTTTCTTAGGGCACTGCTGTATTTATGTATTCGATGCAATAACGAGCGAGTGCGGCGGTTCTTTTCATTTTTTTTTCCTTTTTTTTCCCGTTGTACATCAAAACTTCCGGAGCGCCAACAGATCGATAATGGCGAATCAAAGGCTTCACGTATCTCGATACTTTTTCCTGTGCAATGTTCCCATTGCTCCTCTTTCAGCACAGGACACGACGCCGGAGCTTAAATGATTTTATATATTTAATTGGCTTTCATCGAGTTTCCACAAATTACTCAATAAAAAATTCGTCCACGATAAAAAGTATCGATTCGCCTATTGGAAAAAATGACATTTCTGTTGAGACATTTATGTTCATTCAATTTTCTCGACCCAGACGTTTTTCTCAACGTTACACATTTGCTATGTTACAGGAACGTAAATAGGAGAAATCTCGCAAGTGGCGAAGACTCATAAATTATCGAACTTATGTGCCACCGCGTCGGTGCTTTCTCGCCGCGTGGTCATTATCGGTAAACACACTATTAAAGAGACTTTCTGGATAACTCTTCAACTTAGTGTCAGTGCGTTTGTATATATAGATAAGTATATTATATAAATGTATATAAACGCGTAGATTTTTATGATTGTTACTGTACACGATATACGTATCTAATTCCGACGAAAACAGAGAGAAGAGCCGTGTGCGATGCCCAGACACATCAGCAGGAGCTGCGAGAAGCAACGCTGGCTTCTCGATGCTCGCACGTACGTAATGTAACGCGTTTCCGAAGACAAAGAGACACGAAAGAGAGAGAAAGAGATATGGCGGCGTTTCTGGTACATGCGAGTAAGAACCCCGTGTACCAATCTAGGCCCATAAAACTGAAGCTCAAGAGTATGTCCGTCCGGTAATAACGTGCGAACGCGCTATCCATCAGCTCACGAGGACAAAACAGTTAAGCGCCTCTATCCGCGTGCGGTAATGAACACCGCGCCGGTTTTGTGTCTTGTGTTCAACTGACTGCGTGTCAGTCTTGGACTTCTTTCTATATAAATATACAAAGATGACGATTTTTCATGAACATATATCTATATATTTTTGGACGAAGTATTCTTACAATGTTGCGAGCAAACCACTGGAAAGGAACTGTGAGAATCTTGACAAAGTTGCCATAGAAATATCGATATTCTGTTCCCCTCGCACGCAGAGTCGTGCTCCGATGAAAAACTAACCTTTTTGTGTTGGAAAATATTTCGTATGATTGATTACTAAATTATTAACGATTTTATTGAGCCCAGAGCGAGGCAACGATCACACTCGTGGGAGGATCCACTTCGTACGCAAGAAAGAGAAAATACGAGGAAATATTCTTATCATTGCATGATGCAGAATCTGTAGCGTGATCGAATTCAATTACTCAAGTATTAAAATCATATTTTTACGCGCTATAAGTAATGCGAGGATTTATACAACTCTACTCTGCTTTCCTCTCTCTCGCTCTCGCGGCCCTCGGAGCCTGCGGTTGCCAAGACGACGTGTGCGTAAAGCACACGCCCGTAATTAACCGTGATTAAGTGTTGCCCCGGGGCTGGAGCATACATTCGTTGGGACGGTAACAAACTTTGCCACAGAGAGAAAGCGTTTCTGCGAGAACAAGTGAGAGAAATGAATATATATCCGAATATACATGTTTATATTGTACAACAGAGAAATACGTTGGCATCAGAAATTTTCATGTGTCTGATTCACACGAGCTTCCTCTCCTTTTCTCGCTCTTTCGCGGTTCCTCTTCCACTTTTTTCCCTGCACGATCTCGAGTTGCATTTTGTTTCTGATTTAATTTGAATGATCACGCTTTGTCATATGCAAATATACACTTTTCGGACGGAGGGCGAAGGAGTCGAATGAATGACAATAAATCGAGAGTAAAAAAAAAGCCAAAAGTAATAAATTCCCAAAATTCACCCACATGATAATGTTCTTAACAAAATAAGCAGAAAGCAGACCCGAGAATCGCGTGACCCAATCCTCATAATGCCAAGTTCGGATAAAAATGACACGAAGTTTGAAAAATAAAAATCGTCCAGGACGGAAGAGATGCAGCAACAGAATAATAGGAAATCTTCGAATTGTCCAAACTCCCAGGCCCATTCTCTTCCGACATTCTCTGCTGCATGTGCAGCTCTCGAGTATCTCGTTACACATGGCAAAAGGATCCCGCACTAGTCACTTCGTCCTCTCGCTGTACTCGCCAACAGAAAAACATATACAGGGTGTCTGTTTTATTTGCCTGTCGTCAAAACGTCGCTATAAACTAAGAAACAAAATTTGCATCGCGAAACGTTTACTTTAGCAGCAGCTTTCGAGCCTGTAATAAGAAAAATCTATCGAGTCTCCACGACTCGTGTCGCTCTTGTTTATCAATGATTTTTTAATTATATTCCCTTCGATCGTGCATTTCGCTCCATGCGAACACAACGGGCTTCGTAAACAAATATTCATCAGCTAGATATTTTGAAATTGATAAATTCGTGCACTGAAAACAAAATTTTGTTGGAAAAGATCGATTCGTTCGATACGTTCGACTAAACGTTTTTTTTTTTTATGATTCCAAAAATTGTGTGTCTGCAGCAAGAAATCTTGTAGAAAGTCTCTTCGGAAGCAAATTTGACGCATTCCAATCGTAAATTTCGCTGACGATTCCGTTAGAAACCAAACGTACTGCCAAAATGACGAAAATTTTGAAATTATCCAAAAATGTTTAGTTTATCGTGTTCAACTAAATGTTGACGATTTTTAACAAAGTTTCATTTTTAGTGTGAGTTCATTAACAATCGGAACACCCTGTACGTTGTGCGAGAATAAAATCGTCGAGTGGATCACCCGGCGAGAGAAAGATCGAGGGTTGATTTTTCAAGACACGGACAGTGTAAAACCGTATATTATAAATACTCTATACATATTGCGAGTTTGTTGCTTCTGGATTTCTCTGCCGAGATAATTGAACAACGGTCCGATACACGAGACGTCCGTGTAGTGTGTTCCCTCATAGTAAACAGGGGGAGGGCCAGATGTTGGACGACAACTAGTGTAGATTATAATTTATGATTCGATCATAAGCAAAGCAGACTTATTGCGCACAAGATAATGAATAAAAAGAAGAACAAAAAAAAGTGAATTGTCTGATGGGGAATAGAAATGAGCGCAAAAGAGTGCGCGTCGTCGATTAAATTTGAAGTAAAATATAAACGAGAGAATTCAACAAGTTCATAAAAAAAGCTGAATTTTTTTTTTGAATTTTGTTTCGAACGCATAACTTGTAAAAAAAAACATAAATTTGCTAATGTGGCACGTGGATTTGTTATGTGAGTTTTTTCTAAAAGTAAATGTGATACTTGAAAAAATAGAAACGATAAATTTGAAACGTCAAGTCTCGCGAAGCGAGAGGAAAAAACCAGAAAGACGAAACGTTTGCGTGTCAAAGCTTAGAAAATAAAGTTGGTTAACCGCACTTCTTTTCGTTTCCGCGGTCTCGGGAAAAACGGCGTAAAAACAAAAATAAATGGCTTGTTAGTTGGAGGCTGCGTGGGTGGCACGTGAGTTCGATCGTGTTTTACTGCACTCGTGACAGTCTCTTCGTCACTTTGGTACTTAGCCACTCAAGAAAAACTAATGGGTTTAAAAGAAAATCAGTTGTCGAATGATGGACGGGCCTCGCCTTGGGGCTCGTCCTCGTCCATTTTTTTCGACTCTTCCTTTCTCTCTTCCCTCTCGCTCTATCAATCTTGGCAAGCCCCCGAACACTAAAGTTTTTCTCGGCTGCTACTACGCGTCCACGTTGGCAGCGTGGGCGAGCGATGGATGTCTCACTCTTTTCTTCTATATTTCTCTTATTTTCCTCTCAAACCACACACCGAACACCCACGTATCTCTTGTAAATCAAATATCGCTACGGAACACACCGAATCCAATATTTTCCGAGATCGTCCTGATTCTCGCCGACAATTCTTCATGCAATTTTTTTTTTTAATTTCGTTCCAACAAATCTTGATTTTGCGAGTTGTTTCGTTTCATTAACGGTTTTCCCTCGACGCTGTTCCCCATTATGACGAAGAGTCTGGTCGCCAATGTCCTGAGGAAGGTGCACCAGGTGGCCGAGTAGTCTCGCTGTATCTCAAAATAAATGTTTCTCCTTTTTTACCATGTGACCACCATTATGGAGTTTCAGTGCAGCCAGCACTCTCGAGCGTATCAATGCTCGGTGAAAAATGAAAATTTGTTCTGGTACTTTCTGTACACAGGTGGTGGAATCTCTATGACTTCCTCATGCTCCACGATTAGCTGGGTTCATCGCCTTTCCAAGACACTAAACGCGGGTAATCTCTGCCGGCAATTTTCTTCGTTCACGTCGGTCGCGTTGGTATATTTTTCTAGTAAGCGAAGTTGAAATTTTTTAGCGTGTATTTCAATTTGGTAATTTATTTTGACTGCACCAAACGATCGGATACTTTTTGTCATTGTTTGACGTTCGAAGGGCCGTGGGAATCTTGCGGATCTTTGGGAAAAAACTGTCTGTAAAAAAAAAACGGTGGAAACGATTTAAAAAAAAGGGGGAGAGATGGGAAGAGAATTTTGCCTGGAGAACTAAACGCGCAGACGGCGATAAAACCTGTGCATGATGATTGGGCAAATAATCCAACCTGTGCACACGACGTCTGCGATCGTCTCTTCCGCGGGTGGACAATGAAAGATAATTAAGGGACGTCTCGTTCCGCGATTAAGGTCGTACCGTCTCTCGCATTTCTCTATGGCGTCAATGATTAAAAAAAAAAAAAATTGGCAAAGAAATATTCGTTCTGGTGGTAAACAATCGTTCGATGCACATGGCAATTTATCGATAATTAACATTTTTCAAGATGACACTAACAATAAGAGGCTCAATTACCGTTGCGTATTTTTAAACCCATAAAGTTCATCATGTTGAATATGAAAAGGAAAAAAATGATTTCTTCCACATGTTACCGAGCTCGATAAATTTGTTGAAACGAAATATAGTCAACAATAAATGGAAACTTTTCGTCCTGGACATTATTCTCAACATGCATATTTATTCATTTAATTTAAATCATTTATTCTTTTTGCAGGAATAAATAAAGCTGGAGATTGTGTGTGCTGCGTATACCAAGCAGCAAAATAGCGTACGAAAGTTCTCAGTGAGTACGATCAGGAGGCAAGAGCCGTGAGCTCGCGTTGCCGGACTTGTAAGTTGTGGCCACTGAGGTCGTAGGTCGTCGCTAGGCCGTCCGCGTACGCCATGAGAAAACGTTTCGTAGAGCTTAACCTTTTGGCGAGGTCTCCACTACGAGTGCGCTTTAGCCTCACTATTTCTTCAGCCTCTTTTCTCTCTTTTTTCTATCATCTCGTATTCTCTCGCTCTCTCTCCTGCTCTCGCCCGGCAACTCTGGCAAAACTCTTTCTTCCTTGGGGAAAAGCCGCGACCCGCCAACGTTTTGTGTTCTGTGTGCGCTACGCGCTTACACGGGGCGACTCTCGTTGATGAGCATCGTCCACCTGACTCGTCGAGAACGAGAGAGAGAGAGAGAGAGAAAGAAAAAGATTTATCGTTTTACGCGCGATACACTCTCATCCGCTCTCCCGGTCTCCTGAACTCGCCTCTCTCACCGCGTGCCTAATCGTACTCTCACTATGCATCACATGTATCTGCCTATATATCAGAGTTTCCTCTCCTCAGCCTTTTTTTCCTCGCGCCTTTTTTCTCGCTCCTCCATCCCAATGTGCAACAGTAAAAGAGAGACGATTGCACTCACAGCTTTCGTTCTATTCTTCCTCCGTTTCGCAATCTTCCGGTACGGAGCCCCTCTCGAAGAAAGAACAACCTCCACTCGTGTGTAATTAAACTCTTGGCACTCTCACGACTGTTCTGTCCTTGAATCTCAACGAAAGACGACACATCGGTCTCCGAAGATTCGCGAATCTCTGTCGTTGCTGCTTAGCCGTCGATTTTCAAATACCAGCGATTTTTTCTTCCTTTCGAGCGGCTAATTTAGAGATTTTCCCAATGACGAAAAAATTAAGCGATAAAACACCAAAATCGATCAAAATTTATGGAGTAAACTCGGAGCTGTAGCGGATGCTTCTCAATCTCGACGAAAGACGACACATCGGTCTCCGCGAAGACTTGCAAATCTCTATTGTTGCTTCTTCGTCGTCGATTTTGAAATATCACCGATTTGTTAATGATTTTTTCTTCCCTTCGAGGAGCTAAGTAAGAGATTTTCCCATTGACGAACAAATTGAGCGGCAAAACATCAAAATCGATCAAAATTTATGGAGTAACCTCGGAGCTGTAGCAAATGTTTTTCAGTCTCAACAAAAGACGACGGATCGGTCTCCGAAGATTCGCAAATCTCTATCGTTGCTTGTCAGTCGTCGATTTTCAAAAACCAGCGATTTTTTAATGATTTTTTCTTCCTTTCGAGGAGCTAAGTACGAGATTTTCCCATTGACGAACAAATTAACCGGCAAAACATCAAAATCGATCAAAATTTATGGAGTAAACTCGGAGCTGTAGCGGATGCTTCAATATTTCTATTCTCGAATACGAAATGAATATCCTGTTCCACTAAAATAGATCGCAATAAATAATGGTGACTTCCTGCATGGAATTAACATCTCGAGGGAGGAGCTGGACTCTTTATTTCGTTTATTTACCGACGACCGGGACTAAAGTATTGCACAACTTTCGCCCTACGTTTGCGACACACTCGCAGCCATACGCACGTGTAGAAATTTACACATCGAAACGTTTATATCAGTTTCAGTGGTTGACGTTTATGTGGCGGGCTTCGCAGATCCTTTAAATTATCTTCCAGGTGTCCCAAACGTATTTGCGCATATATATAGAAAATAAGAATAATAATAACAATAATATGAATCATCGAGATGGTCAGTAGGTCTCGGCGCGTATGAATCCTCCTCCCAGGCTGTTCGTTCGCGTCCCAGACATCTGGGAATCGTAATATATAGGCTGACCAAAAATTTGCCTGGGACGCGCTTAGAACCGAGGGAAACGAATCAAATTTTTCGAATTTTTCATTTTCTCATCAACGACCATTTTCCCTGAGGATTTAATTCTTCAGTTTTTTTTTTAAATTATTTTATTTTTTCAATTTCCACTGATCAGGAAACCGTTGCAGGAAACAGGACGCGATTCAAAATGTGAATATTTACGATTATGAAATTCTGAAGAATATTTTCTTGCTCCTTCGGGGCAGATCGATGACCACGAGTCGGAGGCAAGAAGAAATCTTATTGCATTCTACTTTTGGTTCAACCTGTACATTCACGAATCTTGCAAAGATTCTTTTTGTATTAATTCAGTCCTTACTCGCGTGCAAAGTTGCAGATGTCCGAAGAGAGAGAGAGGGTTTGTGATTTACGAAACTTTAAGGGGACGTTATCTCAGTCCGCGTGTCAACGACAATTTTCTCTTCTCTCTACATCTCTATCTCACGAATTTTCCACACAGACGAAACACGTTTAATCCCGTGTAATATTCCAGGCGGAAGACACAGTGTTTATAGCTTTTTCGAAAGAGAGCACGAAAAACGAAAATTTCGAGAGCGAAGAAGAGAGCGAAACGAAGAAAGAAGAGAAACGGTCGACGCTAGTCAAGATGGCAGCTCGCCTTATTTAAAACATTACACGTCAAATTTATCTGCAGCGATGTAAAGCGCCAGCGCAAAATGATGTCCTGCAGAAAATTCGCATCCAAACGCGATAGTAAAACGGTAATTATTAACGAAATAGTAAAAACTGTACCAAATGAAAAGGATGTCGAGTAATGATCATCAAAACATTGCGCTCATTGCATAAAATATATATCTGCAGCATACCGTGCACCACGCACTGCTAGTAAAAAGAATTAATCATCCCTCAGGTAAAACATAATGATTTGCTACTATTTATCATAATTCGCTCAATAATTTTTTCATCTAATTATTCTCGAGCACATATAAACACAAAAACGTACGATCGGCATGTCTCTAAATATAAATAAACCATAATGTCGATCTAGGCGCATAGGTACATGCGATGGAGATCTCAGTGATAGATCTCGTTTGCGATAAAGCGTGCTATATCAATCGAAAGGGAGAGTTACAGTTTCCGTGATTATTACACTTGTTGTATTTACTCACAGTCGTACGTATAGGTGCAGAAAACTTTTCTGAGATTTAGCACACGTGTGTGCGTGTGAAGGAGAGGGAGAGAGAGAGAGAGAGAGAGAGAGAGAGAGGGAAGGAGTGAAAAAGAAAGGTAGAAGCTCATTAATCGGGATCTCGCAAGAATCTTGGAAATAACGTTCCATACGCCATCGGCTAATCGACAATTATATGAGACCGAGTTAATTCTCCGGGTGCCTCTCTATATCGTCGTCGTTTTCAGGCCTATATCTCTCGCGCTTTTGAATTATCGCGTAATTACATACGTCGTGGCGCCGACGTCGTCGTCGTCGTTGTCGTCGTCGGTGTCGTTTGCTCTCTTTCTTCCTCTCTTTCTCACAGAGGCGCACACACACGCAGATTCTGACGAGCCTTTGGATCACGTTGGTGTATAATAAGGCAAAAGTAACACCGACCGTAATAAAATAGACGCATCCTGTAATAAAATCGCGTCAATATCGTTTATATACTCATTTATACGATTATATATTTTTTGCACTGTATGCAGAATATTTAGAATATATTTTTGTCTCCCTCGCTCTCGGTTTTTCTCGCTCCCCTTTCGCAGCCAAAAACGATAGAGCATATTTCAGTTTGACAGGCTAATCGCGGCCCAATTAACATTCGTTATTCTCGTGAGACTGGAAAACGAAAGGAAATTTCGTATACGTCGTGGGACCAGAAAAATAATTAATCGCTCCGCGACTATTTATTCGCAGCTTCCAAGACTAATCTTGACCGAGGCTTTTGCTGCCTGCTATGCATTCTCCCCGCAGCAATCATTTGCCAAGATTGATTGTAATTAACATTGCAAAAAACGTAACGGCCCGTAAAATAAATGCAGCAATTTGCTTCAATAATATTTTTGATTCCATTGCGAATGAAATTCTTTTTCGAGCATAATTACACTTGATCGAAATTAATTGTTACCCCTAGTGACCACATCTGAATCAATCGGCACGAGACGAGAAAAAAAATTTAATGTTCGTACTTCGTTTGCTCGATTTGTGAATCACGAATAATGTTTTTTTTTTTTTCCCATCAAATCGCTCAAGAGACAAAATTTCAAGATCCTCCGCAAATTTCGCTTTTCGGGAACTGCCGCCCGAGGCAGAGAGAGAGGGAGAAAGTTATAATTTCCACGAAGTCGAAAATTCTAGTCCTCACCAATCTTGGCGATGTTAGAGGAAAAATCTATATGTGCAAAATACACGGACAGACAGGCACACGTGAGTTTTGGTTGGTGAAAATTCGAGCGATCGTGCCGTGTTACGCATTTGTCAAGAGCCCCGAACTCTCGCAACCCGCGCGATATAGCACTCTCTTCTCGCGGGGACGATTCTCTCTCGCGACTCTGACCCACGAGATTAATATCGGTACGCGTATTTTCCATCTTGCTTCGTGCTCACCATTGCACTAGCCCCTTTTACCTCACCCTTCCCCTTCGTGACGAATTAACGTATAAAATACATTTACACGCTCTGCCACGCCAAATATATAATTGTTGTTTCTATACTTCTTCGCGTGGGTATGGCGTCGCTTTCAATTTCATTTTCCATTTTCAATTCTCGTTGCGCACGAAGCCCGCGATGTGCAATCAACGAGAATTTCAAATATTCCTCAGATTTCGATTAATCAAGAAATTTATAATAATACATCAGAACAATCGAGATTCCAACATTTTTGACAAAGTGTAGAGCAAAAGGAAGGCAGGTCTGACCTAACGATGCTTTTTCTACTGAAATATGATTGTTGCAAAATTTTTCTTACAATATCATTAATTCTTTCCTCTCGATATAACGATAACGCAATTATCGTTATCGTCAGAGCTGTTTTGACACGTACGTATTATTATATCGTTACAAAACCATTATAATTATTCATCCGAGAAAGTATACGCAACGATGCTGAGTTGGAATTGCATTGCTGTCCTTACGGCAATGACAATTAAAATAAAATAATTTATCACTGGAATAACATTCATGAATGTTCAAACTTTCTTGTATTTAACTCTAGGCAGCTTAATGACGCCAAATAATAAAGCAACATCGAGCCCTTTTCTCGGCGCAGAATTTTTTGCAAACTGAAGAAACAAGCCTCGGCAGGAGGAACTCGCGAGGAAAAAAAAGGAAAAAAATGGTCGGCAGGAGGCGAGAGATCGAGGAACAGCGTGTTGGAGATTACGACGTTCTGATAAGGCAACGAGTAAATAGATATCTGTATTAATGAGAGGACAGGAGTCCACGGTTTGTGAAACAAGTTGGAAGGTGCGAGAGGCAAAAGAGAATAAGAAAGTTAATCGAGGCAATCGGAAACGAAAATAAGTTGGAACCTCATGAACCAAGTGATCGGAAATCTTTCCTTCTCTCTCGCCTCCCTTTTCCCTTCGAACACCCATTTCTCTTCCTCTCTTTTCTCTATACCTTTCTTTCTTTCGCTCAGTCAAAGGTACACACCCTTTTTTCTCGCGGTGTGTTTTCATCCTCGTGACAAGAAGAATACGACGAGAGCACCAGGGCAGCAACACGAGCAGCATCAACGCGCATATTTCTATAATTATTGCCGGTGTCCCTTTGATCTTCCTTTAACTAAACGGCCTCGCCACTTCTCGCCCTCCCAGCACCCTCCCCCATTCTTCCAGCTCGCCATCTTCCTCGTCCTCGCAGTGTTTGCCAATCGTCACTTCGTTCATCCCTTTTTCCGACTTTCAACAGTGCTTTTTATCTATTTCTCACTTTTCCTTTTCGTCTATGTCCCAACATATAAGGGGTGTTCGATTTTATTCCAAAAACAAAATTTCGCCATCACTTCGATCTCGTCAAAATTGCACGAAAAATTGGAGGGCGAAAAACTTGCACGTCCGAATCGAATTTTCTCGTCCCCAGAGTCGAACTCAAAGTTTCCAAAAGCTTAAAAAATTCATTTCGATCTCTCTTGACGAATTGGGCACCCGTTATACATAAATCGAGAGAATTAATCAACAAGCGTGTATTTTACTAAATGAGAATATGTCTCTAGCAAAAGGACAAAATTTCAGGATCTCCATCGCCTTATTTTATTCCACACAATCCTGATTTCTCTCTCCTTTTCGATTCTCGTTAATTCTCATTCCTGGCATCTGCCTTTCTCTCTCTCTCTCTCTCTTTTTTCTCGGCCTCTCTATACCATAATTTCTCGATCTGCTGGTCGATTCTCTCTCGCCTGAAGGAGAGAGTTTCGTTCGTCCGATTACAAGAGTGAGAAAGGACGAGAGATAGAGTCGAGTGCGTGGATATTCCAAGAGATAGAGGTCTCTCGATATCATTGGAATAAGCGGCAAGGAGGCGAAGAGGAGCCCCGATCGCTGAGTTGGCGATAACGGGATGCCAAAGAAGCCAGGATTCGAGAGCCTATGGCAAAGACGACGTCGAGAAGCCGCCACTTCGCTTTTTATATAAAAATATACAAACATACAAACGCATCTATAGATATTGTCACACATGCGCAAGGCTGTTTCGCGGGTTATCTCTGTCCAAAGTAAGAATAAGAGAAAGCCAAAGAAAAAATAAACATATCTATACATATATTTTATTTTCATCCACATTATACGATTGAGAAAGAGGGGAAGGAAGAGATGCTGTACAGATCGAAGCTTCGGGCCCCGTTTCAGCAGCGCGTTAATTGATATTTTGATTTGTTGCCAGACTCAATGCGTAGCGAGGCTTTATATCGTACTCTCTCCACAGATTGTTCTGTACAACTTTGTACATCTATAAATATACATGCATCAATGCTAACGATCATTTTTTTTTTTTTTNTTTTTTTTTTTGGGAATTCGACTCAACCCGATGTTACCACACTCTCAACGCGAGTCTACCGCCTTGTACGTGGCTGAGATTGCGTCTTGATTACGCATAAGCTACATGTGTATATTCACCTTCCATTTTATATACTCACCAACATTGCATTATAGTAAAAGTTCAAGTGCTCGGATAACGAGATACTTTCAGCCAGAAGTGTTAAGGACTTTGAAAAGAATGCGCCGACTCATCAAACTGGAGTTTCAATATTTCCGATACTTTCGAGTTTTATTTCGTCTCCACGAGATTGCATAACGGTTGAGACCGAATAGCGGCTCCACAAGGATTTAATGAGTGTTCAATTTTCACGCACACTAAAGTTTGATAAGAACTTTTGATGAATAACGACAGAACTAAACAATAAAGTGCGGATCAGTTTTTTTTTTTTCAAATGGTTTTTAAAATCCTTGAAAAATTCACGTAAGAACTTTTGATAAACCATAAACAATAGCAATAACGACAGATCGAAACAATAAAGTGCAGATCAGTTTTTTTGATGCACACTGGGAATGGAATTTTGTTAAAAATCGTCGATATTTTGTTAAATACGATAAACTAAATATTTTTTGATAATTCCTGAATTTTCGTTACTTTGGCAGTATATTTTGTTTTTAACGAAATTGTCAGCGAAATTTACGAGTGGAATGACTGAAATTTGCTTCCGAAGAGACTTTCTATAATATTTCTTGCTGCATTGACATTATTTTTGGGATTATGACCAAAAAACGTTTAGTCGAACATATCGAACAAAATATTCATCTTTTTTTTGAAACCCTGAAAAATTCACTGTTATACTTATTCTTATTTCAGTTATTCCTTAGAATCGATAAATAACAGCGTGTCGAGGCAATTAAATTGAATATGTTAAGGGCGTTCGGTGGCGTAACCCTTTCTCACGAGCGGAGAGGAAGACTATTAGGGTTGCGATGCGCGGCGAAGAGGTGTTTGCTTTCGTCGGGGTAATGTAGAGAAATGGACAAAGTCGTCGCCTCCAAGGCGAAAGGTATGTGAATTTAATTGTGTGCGTGTGCGAGTAGCGAAAAATTCACCTGCCTCGAGCTCGAAACAAGCCGCAGCTGCGAGTATTTACCACCGACGCGTTCCCTCCCGCTTTTTCTCCTTTTTTTTTTATTTCCGAAGACTCGTATATCTACACGAGTCGCGAGACAAGCATCGATAATCGACGATCGATTGCTCTCGTTCCGATAAGGGACTCGTTACCTCGTTTCTTATTATAATAACTTTGACCAACGAAAAGAATTAAAACAACCGAATGAGAAGTTAGAGAGGCCGGAGGAGAGACGACAGACTTTTGGTTTCGCGTTCATGTTGATGAAGAGCATACACGAATCCGCGTCGTTTATTTATCGTCCCACAAATGTGGCCACGGCCAACAGCATCGTTTGACGATCCACTAAATTTCACAAGCTACCGCATTTCCTTTCTTTATCTTGCACTGGTACTCGCGAGAGTTCGTGAAAAGGAATAATCAATGCGAGTCGATTATGCAAGGTGTAACATCTGGTACGACTACACAGTGCGAAAGGATGGGATGAAAATGTACAGAGATTCCAGTGCAGGAAGGACCGAAGTATTCGATTTTCGTTAATATCGTAAGGATTGTATAAAATTTTATCTCCTAATTAAATCACTGGATTTGATTAATTTTGGGCGATAATGAATTAAAGTTCTTCAATTTCAAAGTAATTAACACAGAATCTATAATTTTGATCCAGACTAATTTAGTTTATTCTACGCACGTACCTATTGAACCCTCACACGGCCAGGCTTCAATTTTTCTGCCAAAACAAACGGTGAATTTTAGAAAATATACAGCGGTGTCGAAGAATCGGATCATATTTATTTCACGTGCACTTTAAATTAATGGGAAAATAACTAAATCACAATTGTTGAACTAACGTTTTAAATTTCGTTGATAGGCGCGTCAAAAGTTCCGTTCGCGTGATCATTTGAGTCTGAGATCCGTAAAACACGCGTGTGTGAAGACTGAAGCTTTTCCGTCGCGGAACCCTCAAGCGATCGGGTGCGCAGTAGCGCAAACGTCGCTAATAAGTTCGCTAATAGGCCTGGACGACGTGTGTTGCGGATAGGCTTGTATTGCGCCTGAAGCTCTCTTTTTTCTTATCCTTTCTGTTTTCTTCCATCTCCATCTCCCTCCCTAGATATTTTTCTTCCCCTTCGCACTCTTTATTTTCTTCGTGTTTCGATGCTTTTTATTTTGTCTTTCTTTGCTCTCTTCGTTCCGTTGCTTCCAACCCTCTGTCCTTATGTCTCTCTTTCTCCTGCGCTCAATCTCTACGAAACTTTCCTCTCTTTCCTCTTTTCCTCGATTCCCATTGCACTATCTATCGATCGATCTCTTTCTATTTCGTTTTTGTCTGTTGCTGTTCCTCCCTCTCTCTCTCTTTTTCTCTGTCTCTCTCTCTTGCCCACTGTCGTTGCTTCTCTGCTTGAAGCGACGTCTCCTCGTCGGAGCTGACGTCCTTCGAGCTAAACGAGAGAACTGGAGGAAACGCGATGCCGCTTGGCGGTGGATTATTCGCGCGGACCTCGCCCATCCTTTTGCCCGTGCGAGAAGATCCTCCACGTACGTGACCATGGGGCACACCGGAGACGGACGAGAGCAGCATGCAGCGGCGGGGTAAGAAACGTGGATGAAGACGACGGAAGAACAAGACCAAGAAAAATGAGGGAAGAAGAGCAAGAAGAGAGGAAGCTCGAAGAAACGCAACGAGTAACTACCGCGACCGCTCTATGGCGAGAGAGTATAGAAAAACGAAAAGAAAAGGAGAAGAAGACTGGCGAGAGTGCGTATACTAAAGTGGAGGCTCGAAAGACCGGTAGAAGGAAAACCGGAAGCCGCTGGATCACCTGCGATCACGTACATATAGGAATACTGCTCATTCCTTTTTTTTAAATTCATTTTTTATCATTCATCCTCTTTTTGAAAACAAAACAAAAAGTAAAAATAGTTTGTTCACCGGCCTATCTTTTACCTGCCTAACTGAATTTACTTGATCACATGCTCACGCGCGGGTGACTTCTTAATGCCACACTTGTCCACGTGCAAATTATCCTCATTTTACATACGCGACTTAGTGCGTCCCTCGTTTCATGTGACAATTAAAAAAAGATTTAATAAAGCATGAAGAAAAAACGTCGTTTTGCTGTGGATGCGAGAAAATCGCGTGACCTGCCAAGCCGCCAAACCTCGGCGGAATTTATGTATCGTCGGCGATTTATAATTGTACAAAATATATTTATGTATCGAGAATTATTTGTGCTAATACAAATGTATCTCGCGAGGATACAGACACGCGAGCAAGCATTATTGCGCGCACTACCTGGCGACTGGCAAATTAACTATTGCGGAACTGCATTTTTTTTCCCCCTTCGCCGGAAGCAATATTGTGTTTCTTTATTTTTAATTAGTCCACAAATTGATCAGAGTGATTCTCACAGGCGAGCAAACTGAATTGAAATTAATTCAACAAAGACAAAGTTATTTATCTCCAGTTTTCATATGGCCAATCGTTAATTTTGTATGATTTTTAAGGGGATGCGAATGGAAGGGACGTTGATAAACGAGCGACGATTAGGCACGTAACCGCGAGAGTCATTGCGTTACAAACAGACAAAGAAAACGAGAGTCGACGAGTAAAAGTGCAAGACGAGAAGAATTTGCGAGAGAGAGAGCGAGAAAGCGCTACAGGGATGCGAGGGAAATGAGTGAGAATGGGATAAAAGACATTGCGCGTATACGTGGCACATTGCTTATGCACCAAAGGGGCAATTGGATGTTTGCAATGACGAAGGGAAGAAAAAAAGGTGCAGAGGAAGAAAAATGGCTGACGGTGAGCGCACTTCTTACTCAGACTCGGTACATCTGTCAGGCAAGTCAGAGGCGAGTCACCTTAAGCCTTCCTTCTTCGTCGTTTCCGAGTCCCAGCGACGATGGACTTGAAAGGTTTATACTTGCCCAGTCCATGGTTAGTTGAACATTGCAAATTGATAGTCGTACAGTCATTGGCCATTTTGGTAACCAATCAATCCCCGGAAAACAAATCAATGAATAATTTTATTTCATACCAGAAAAACGTAATCATCGCTGGAGGATCATTCGGTTTCATAATGTTTCTACAGCACGCTGCAATTAGTAGATAAGTGTTATCCAACTTAATAACAAAGTGCCAGGTCTCCATGGACCGTGTGTTTACTCAATTATTTATTAAGTGGCTAATGGTTGTAAGATTTTATCCGCAATGAGGATTTCCAGTGGACGACCCTAACATAAACCCTCGAGGCGTGACCAACACCGCGCAGATTCTCGAATCATAATCGTTTATACATTCGTCATGATCTCATGCACAGCGAGGATGAAAACGTATAAGTCTCTCTCTCGACTCTCGCTGGACAAAGCTCGTAGCAACTTACACGCTGGCGCAAAACTTTATTAATGCTCGAGGGTAGATAATACCTCGTTTTCATTTCGTATTTAATAAATATAAACACATATCATTTCCCTCTAAATAACGTACGTGAATATAAATACACATTCAAACGAATGAAATAAAATAACTGAGTGAAATGCGCCTTATATCACGTCAGGGTAGCTTCGGAAGAGAATAAAATCATTTGAATTCCCCGCACAATTTATACGTCTCCTGCGACCTCGTAATTCTTTTATTCGAACCTCGCGAATGCCTGACGTACCTGCTTCCTCGTACTTCCTTCTTAACTTATAACTTATGTGGAATTCATGAAGCGCGGGTGCACATCTGTCAAATACGTGAATAACGTACTCAATGTATGCGTAACTTACTCCTGCGACCTATTGCAGAAGACAGCAGTCCACGCGACGTATTTTAAATCACGAACCCGGACACATTCTCGTGAAATCGTTGAACTACTTCGCTAAATTTTCCTGTACTACCTTTCGAATTAATTCAACGAGCAACAACATACGTGAAAAAAAAAAACGAATAAACTGTAGAATTAACAGGCTCTTTTAATCATTTAATTTTTTAAATTATGTTTTTATTTGCGAATGCAATTGAAAAGAATAAAATTTGGCTGTAGCCTTTTCTCCGGTCAAATTTTCTGAATATTGACCCAGAGTTTTATCAGAAAATGATAATCAGGTGCTCAACGTCTTGGCGATTGCTCTTTCCTCAATAATTGACGAATTGGCCTGCAGAACATTTTGAATTCCATTTCCTTTGGAATTATTCGCCATTGAAGAATTTTCTCAATGGTGGTTGTTCGCTACTCGACCTTCGGGTGCACGGCTACTCCGGGGACTCATTAATATACATCGTATTACGGATCGAGCAATATTCATTATAGCTCACACAACACAAATGACTTTTCTTTCAACAGCGCCAACTATAACCACATCTACTATTTATTATCTATATCAACACATATTTCTAACACATATATAGACATTTATTTATAAGTAATGGGCAGAATGTCCTACACACATATGAGCCACCATATACAATTATAATATAAGTCAGCATCATCAGGCACTCTCATCCATAAATAAGTCCGTACATTGTGTGTACAAACACGGACATATGTGCTCGTAGTACATAACGAGAATCTCCTTCCAACAAGATCAAAGATACTATCTGCGTGATTGCGTTAACCTACACAACAATATCGAGTCTATATGTGGAGCGTCGTGTGTGTATAATTAAAGACACGGGAGCAAATGGATTCGCGAGTGTCGTACCGATGGGCGGCATATGTCGGAGGCACGACACGTATTCTCTCAGTCGAGTGAGTGTGTTGCGGAGCAAGGTGTGCCATGAAGTTAATTCCCCGCCTCCTTTTGCTTATCGCTCAAAAAACGCGCGAGCTGCATATGTTTGTATTAATTCACAATAAACGTGCGTAAGAAAAACTTCGCGGACTAGTATTTTTACTTGCGAGTAAGAAAAAGTTGCAGTTAAAAATTCTGCGAGAACTATTTTTCAGTCATTTTGATTATGTGATAATTTTTATTTCCGCATCGTCAAACGATCATCGCGAGGATATCCGAGGTTTATATACGAAACGAGCACTGCTGACCCATGAATTGTATATCGATTAGTGTATGAATGAAAAATATAAAAAAACACACACAATCATACAGCACGTTTTTTTTTGTAATGGAACCAGTCGTCCCATAGCAATTTCGTCATTATATTACACCTGAGGAAGGGGCTTGTAAAATTGCTAGTATTCGTCACGCTAAATTATCGAAATTTCTATTTTATACTTGTGAGACTAGGGACGTGTGTGCTTGTGTGTTTGTACTCACGAATGATATTTTTTATTGGCGATTACGCCTGAAATGATATTACGCCCATAACGATTATTTTATTCTCAACTATCTCATTATATTATCAGGAAATATATATGTGAATAGAATACACAAATTAACATAAACTTTCTATATATTATTGTGTCTACATATGGACTGAATATTTATATCAATATTTGGCTAATTTTTTTGGGGATTTGTAGCTCTGCATACGGGACTTTCTCTGCCAATTCAGACACTCCGAAATGTTACTTTTATGGAAACTTGGGTAAACAATCATTAGAGATCGTACTTTGATGACACGTTTCATTTTTTTCCTCTTCCGAGGAAGTTGAAAATTTTTTGTTTTCGAAATATTTGGAAAATAAATCCGCACGGCTGCGATAGGTTTTTGGAAAATCGAAAAAATCTTCCATCAGCATTGGTCGAGTCGACACGGAACGCCTCACAGGAATAAGAAGAAAAAAATTCGTGAAAAACACGAAAATATAGGTGGTGTTGGTTTTATCATAAATTATATCGCAACGACGTAAGATGTATTTTGAATGGTTGAGATATTGGAGAGAAGGTGCCATTACCTGCCCAAGTGAATTAGCTCCGAAATTCCGTTGATCTACGCTAACCGCGTAGTCCTGGTCGTACACGAGAGTGACTGAAAGAAATGGAAGAAAATATTCACAGTCGCGCGGCTCGTTTGTGGCTGCTCGAGACACAAAGTTGTTATTTTTTTTATATCGCTTTTGAATTCTTTTCCTTTTTGTTAAGTTTATTCTTCGGGAGATTTAACGATTTACGTATACGCAAAGTGTATCCCGTTGATATGGCTCACCCGCTCGTTTTACCAGACTTTTTATCGTTGATGATGATCATTTACGGGTGGAGACGACAAACGCACCGACGATTCGATCTTAACACGCGTCTCTCGCGTTTTATTATACGATCCCGAGACTCTACTCCGCCGAAGAATCAGCTGAGGCCGAATGGGACACGTGATAAAAAACCAAACAAAATATCCCAGACTTTCGATTTGGAAATAATCGTTTGCAGTTGTTTGCATAACGACATTCACGCGCAGCTTACGATTTATCTTGCCGAGAACAGCAATGTCATTTTTTCACTTATTTTCGCATTTTTCTTCCCATTTTCGATCTTTGAGAATTTTACGGAGCGCGATATGCTCACTGGCTTCAAAAAATCGTGCCTGAATATTCCGATACAGATCGAACGATTAAAAATTATCGAAGAAACGGAGAAACAGTGGATAAAAAATAAAAATTCATTTGTATAAAGAGAAAGACAGAAATATAACAAGGATAGGCAGATAGAGAGAAGAAGCAAGAAAGACTGCGTGTGTGTGTGTGAGAGAGAGAGAGAAAGAGACATAACGACGACGAAGAGGCTGGAGCACGCTGCTAACAGGTATCGACTAACAGGTCGCCCTGTTTATGGCTTTATGGCGTCTTCTCGAACGGGAGTGCCCGTTGACGGTAATGGGACGCGAGGTCTCCGCAAAGCTCGCTCTCTTGGCTGCTGCTCTTCGTCACCGAACAGGGATAAAACGCAAGAATCGTTTTTCTCTCTTTCCTTCTTCGATTTTTCTTCCTTTTCGTCTTTGCTCGTCTCTTCGACGTTGTTCAGCATCATTTTTGCTCTCTCTCTCTCTCTCTCTCTCTCTTTTCCTCTCTTGTGCTCTGCTTCTTTTTCCCACTTTTCTCAAAGACTCGTTTACAATGTTTCCTTCCGTAGACTCCTTCGTTGACGAATAGCCTTTATGAAAATGATAAAATAATTGTCTCGAATCTTTCCACTTCCGTGGTCAATGCAACTTTCGAAAAAAATTTACGATTTTCGCTCCGCAATTGTTCTGGAATTTACGTGTCACGAAGATCATGATTCGCGAAACGCATGCACCGCGAGAGTTCGACGGCTCAATTATTTCGTTCACGGTCGAGAGTAATTTCAATGGGGATTCCCGCTGTTTAACGAGGATACGGCAAAGATGCAGTCTCCTTCTCTCTCTGTCTTTCAGTCCGAGGGAATCGTGGAGTGGAAATCACGCTCGTGCTCATAAATCGAAGAAATAAATAATTTTTATTTGTCATTCGCGAGATGGTCAAAATTTCATCAAGCATCCCAGTTGGAATCAACGTTTTCCAAATGTTGGGAATCCAACGAAATGGATTACGACGAATAAGAAAAAAAAAAATAATCGAATTCGACTAAATTTGTGATTGATGATTTGAAGTGAGGGGAAGTGGCAATTATGAGAAGGAGACCGTGAGAATAAGCTTCAAAAGTACAGATCGTTGACGCGGGACTTTAGCGGTGACTTGATGGTAACTCTCCAGGTACAAGGGATCGTTAAGCAACAGCAATACGTCACGATAATGAGGGAGCAGGCGTTACATGCGTTGTTCGCTGTCCAAGAACGGGAGTCGATTTGGCTCTTCAGCTTCCTCGGCTCTCATCATTTGGCGCATTAATACATATACGTAAGAAAAAAAAGCTTAACGAGTAAAAGGTCTGAAAGGTTGTGATTCAAGCTGCGAAATGTTGGGAGTTACGTCCTCTTGAATGTGAGAAATGGCTGGGTACATTTGTGTGGACGTCTCGGGAGCGAAGCTTCGCATGATTTACGTCTCGTGTCCCGAGGGCACACGTGTCAAAACCAATACCGAAGAATTATTTAAAAGGAAATAGCTCCTGGCCCGTCGTCCTAATTTATCGATTCCTCAACTCGCGAACAACTTCCCTCATTAAAAGCCTCATCAAGTTTTTCTTCCTATTCGAACACGAATCATTTGATTATTTGTCGCAATCGTATGAAAAAATGTATCGCCCAAAAGGACTTGTCGAGGATACGAAAATGAAAACACGAAAACAGGAAGAAATTGAGAGAAAGGGATTCTGCTGGTTTTGTTGTCGCGTGTCTCTTTGACATGTGTGCCAAGTGATTTGACGCTCGTGCCGCTTGTTTCACCAAGTCCTCGCGCGATCTCTTTGACCCGCAGCAAAGCCTCGATTCGCACAGTTGGAACACCCGCGTTATATTATTAATATATATACATGCGCATATTCATGTACGCGGCGAACGTATATACATATTGTAACGGTGCAGTATAGTGCAAAACGTCCGCTCGTTTGAGCTCGACTCATTTTATATATTCGGGCGATATACATACTTATATACATATAGGGGTGTATGAGAAGAAGGCAATTTTCGCAAGCAGGCTGTGCGCCGGTGTTGCGTTGATTGCGGTCGTTCATCGCGTAGTCTTTGCCTTTTCTTCCCCAGCATCTTTCCAAGAGGTCCTTACACTATATTTTCCCATTCCCCTTTTCCTTTGGTTTTTTGCTTACTATACGCTCGTACGTACGCGTACGCACAAATGTGAATGTGTATATAGCTATGTATATGCGGACCTATATATTAGTCTTACCCTTGGAACTTTTTCTCCTCGTCATATTTTCCCGGGCTTCTTTCTTGCCCGCGCAATTTTATTTCCCTTTTTTTTGTCTTTATCTCTTTCTCGTTTTTTCTCCTCGTACTTTTTATTCGCGTTTCTGTACTTTTTGTGAACCCGATGATCATACTTCGTAGTGCGAATAAGGCCTGTGGGTCTAATTTGCGCGCAGCAGGAGCGACGCGAACTAATGCGACTGTTGCACGCCGGGAGGGAGTCATCTCTTTCATCCTCCTCCTCCTCCTCCTCCGCATCCTCCTCCTCCTCACATCGCCTCCTGCTGTCCTCTCGCGCGGCTTCACTCGCCAGGATCTTTGTCTTCGTGGAAGCAACTCCCGCGCTAACGTGCATTCATCAACCAAACGGCCACTACCTTCCGACGCATCAGCCACGCCGAATATCCTGCTGGACCATTTTCGAGAAAATTGTAACCTCAAGCTCGTCCTTATTCGCTTTTTTTTTTTATCTTTCATTCTTCGTTCTTGTCTCTCTATCCATCGAGAACTCAACCCTAGTGATTATTATTTCTCATCGGGAGATTAGAATTCAACGAGGAATCAATAGCTTTTCGAAAACGGATGCTCGGAAGTTGTTGTATTCCGGGTTCTCGTGCCAGGATCCATTTCTGGTTCCATTCGAATTTCTCTGGCCAGCCGTTTGGTCCGTGATTATCAGAAGCGGATCGCGCATACACACAGCCGGATATTTCCGCTCGTTCTGTTGGCTGTAATTTTTGCAACTTGTTTTGTATTGTTTTATGCCAATTTTTGTTGCGTTTTCGTCCACGAAGGTGGGCCTTCGGAGTATCGTTGGTTATACTTTTTTGGCCGGACTACCTCGAGGGCTCCTGGCACTTATGTATTGCTGTGGCCCTGCGATCAGCGCACCTCTCTTTATTTATGCTTTTCTTTTATTTTTCAACTTTTTATCCTTTTTTTCGCATAAACAGTGCAAAAGTATTCTGCACTCTTTCTCCTCCAGCGCGAAATAACCGCAGCAAACGCCATATCGCGGATATATATGTATATTCGCCGTATATATATTTGTATATGTATGGATGCGTGACTCCCGCGTTTAGCGCGGACGAGCGGAGAAACGATGATGCGTGAGCCGACATATGCAACTCGCGCGCCCACAGCCTCAGGCGAAAACTCATCGGGACCCCGCGAGGATGCGAGAGAAGCGCATCTCTCGAGAACATATGGCCCTGACTGCGTGTACTCTCTTATTCGTCAAAGCCGAAAAAGAACATAACGAAAAAGCCGAAAACAGGCCACAAAAAAACTCGGTCGTCTCTCCACCTCTTTGAATTTCGCTCCACACATGAATTTTTCACCAAATCTTTCTCAAACGCATTTCTTTAGCTTCCCTGCTTTGCTCCTCTCTTTTACGATGCAAACGTTTTTTTTTTTTTTCATTATTTATGCTGCTTTTCAGACTTGACCACATTATTACGCGAGTTCGTTCTGAGGGGGCGAAGATTTTGAAGGCTTACGTATTCAACGATGCATCGGCCCAAACCATTTTATACTTCAAACCAATCTTCCGCAATTTGCGATCTTTATCAAATTTTCGTTCAATTAATTCGAAAGGAAATGGAATTAATGAAAATTGAGTTGCGCGAATTGCGTGAAAATGTAATTTCTCTGAATTTTCCTGCATACAAATATGTGTCCACGTGCCCGGAGGCGGACGCAGTGCCCGCGGTGATGGTGCGTTCGCGATTGGCCGCTCAACGATCCAAAAGTACCGGGAAAAATGGTCGATCGAGTTTCTGCTGATTGAAAAAAAAATCTTTAAGAAGAAATAACAATAATTTGCAAGGATTTCGAAATGGTTAACATTTCGCAAAAATCGAAACGAAGGACTCTCGTGAAGCACGTACTCCTCCCATATATAATATCTCACTCCGTCAAAGCGGATACAGAAGGCCAAAGGAAGTGAAAGATCGGGGGATGAACTCGAGAAAGTGTCTATATAGTTCGATCCATCGAAGTAGAACGAGATGAGAGATCGGAAGGTGCAAGTGGTAATAATTTATCCAACGAAGCGATGGTGTTTCTGCCATTGGCGTGCGTGCCGAGAGATAGAGAAATATAAAATAATATATAGAAATATAAACCATCACATTATTATATACATTGACACGATCGACCTTGAAGCAGGAAGAGGGAATGAAAGCATATAAAGAGAGAGAGAGAGAGAGAGGGTCACGGTAAGAACGAGAAGGGCGTATGTCCGGAATTCCGTAACAGGTGTAACTAACGAGGTGATCGTTTTACACTACATTTTATATTTCGTTTGTTCCCTCTCTTCCTGCGTGCATATCACGATCTTAATACAGAGTATCGCTGTATTTCGCAAATATAATCCGCCAAATATTCGGTACGCCAAGCGTAGGTTATTAATATTTTGAAAAAAAAATGGCAAAGTGGAGAGTGAGAAAAAAGTAGGGAGAGAGAGGCGATAGGTCGATAGTCGAGGATTAATGGTTTACGGTAATGTACGCCGTTATCCTGTTCGATTGCTCTGTGCTCCTGATGGTGTTTGCTCTACCATGGCGTTCGAATATTGCTTTGAAATTCGATATTGCCATGAGCAACAAAATGAGCTACATATGCAGGCGCGCGGTGTGTATCAATGTATTCATGTATGTGGCGAGAGAGACTTCCGGTCTGTGCGCGTAATCACGCGCCCTCTTTAACCAGCATCTATACGTATACATCGATAGAACGTTACTGAACTCGGGTGTAATTTAGATCGTTCGTTTTATAACATTACATGCCATCGAGCAATCGCCACATCTGTGCTATTTGCAAACAAGAAAACTGCTGTTAACATCAAGAAAAATATTCAATCTCCCCGCGTCGCTTAATTAAAAAAACTCATGTTTTCACGTTAATTGACGATTCAATTATTCCGCCTGATATTCCGGTAATTAAATCAGCGAATTACTTAACGCTGATTTCGTGCTACTGATTAGCAAAGGTTAACGAATGAGAAAATTGTTATTTTAACGTTGCCAATATTAATTATTAAATGCTTCCCCTGTAATATCGATTATTCACGTGTTTCGCATGCCCACGATCACAGGCACAGTGAATTAAGTTTCTATTATTAATTGGTAGCATGAGCACCTCCGTATTTTTGTGCAGAATCATCAAACGTCCAATTGTCTCGTTCTGCATGCACAAAAAGTTGGAGATTGATCTTCGTGGACTGTAAAAATGTTATGACAGAATTATATCATCTATGCACCACTCCATCCATAACGCTCAATGCCAGAGGCTTTTATACACACGATTCATCCGCATTGACTGTGAAGATCTTATTAGTATCCAAAAATAATTTTTGGCACGATTTTCTTCTATAAACGTTCGAATATCTATTAGCATTTGAACGCACATATATATGAGGGTATTTAAATCATTAGAACAACGTTTATATCCACGTAAGCGGACACAGAAAACTATAGACGTATATTTTTCAGAGGAAATGGGTATAAATAGCAAACGAGATGAAAAAGAGAAAAGGTGTTCGTGTAGAGGATGCATAGAGAGTGGAGAGACACAAACCGCGTGTACATGTCGAAAGGGAGGAATTGTGGGGAGAATAAACGGATCTTCAGTGGGTATTATATACCTGCATGTCCTTCTGGCAGAGTGGCCGTTATATGGCGGTGCTCGTCGCTTCGCTTGGAAATTATTATCTCTACCTCGTATTTAGCGAACGAAAATGGCGATCGAAATGCGTCTTGTCCACTTGCATATAAATATGTGCGCGTATATGTGCACCAAACTCAAACTGCATACCCACACGCACACGCGTCCACATTTCAGACAGTCGTAATGCATTTCCACCGCCACTATAACCATCGACGGTGCCCCAAGTGGGCGGAATATTCGCCAACGAGGCATATACGAGGCGAAGAGCCAGGGAGAGACCAAGAGAGAAGGAGAGCGCATTGCTGCCGCGAGAGATGCACCTCTTCGGGAAGTCAACGACGACGACGACGACGACGACGATGCAGAGTTTCAGATTTTATCGGGGTGACGCACTGCGTACGCACCTGATACCGGATTGTGCGTTCTCCTCTCTCTCTTTCGCTCCTCCATCTCATTTTCGCTGGACAGCAAAAAAGCGTCATAGTTATTGGCAGTTTTTTGATTTTCCATCAAATTTTCATGTTTTTCGAAATGTCTCTATTCGAAAAACGAATCGTTCCTGTCCTCTTACAAATATTCTATTAATTAGGCACGACGAAATAATTAAGTTCTCGTCAAAAAGGCCATTGTTCGTTGATTCGAAGGCCGGCCGATCACTGTATCAACTTCTCGTGTCACGTATTGTTAGTTTCTCTCTCGCACTCGTTCATCGAGTTATTCCACACTGGGAGCTTATTTTAGAAACGCAACGACTCGGCCGCCGGAACAGAAGAACAGAAGCTAGGCGGCTTCGTAGAGTGAAAAACGTATACGAATATAAAAATCTGCATAACAATGTTTTTTTTTCTTTCGTTATTTATATACAAGTATAGAACACGCACATAACCTGCAGGCACGACCACCTAAAAGAACATGCAGCATCTCACTCCTCTCTTTTTCTCGAGCTACTCTCAATCTTCTCTCCATCTCTCTTTCCTCAGTCTTTCTTAACGAGAGTATGACTCACGAAGAGTTAAATGAACGAGATAGGCATAAGTTAGTCGAGTAAGCGAGAAAGAGAGAAAATCGGCAAGGAAAAGAGAGAGAAAGGTGTATGAGGAATAGAGCGTTGGTGATTGCGAGAGAGTAATTAAAAGTAAAGAATTGCCTCCGAAAATAACATTCAAGCTCATAATGATATCAATCCTAATGATGTTTTCTTGACAAGACTAAAAGTCCCTGTTTGAATAATAAACAAATCAAAAGGATTCATTCTCTCCAACTGAATTTCTTTATTTATTTTTTCAATATCTTGTAATGAAGAAATCTGCGATTTTTATTTCTGATTCGATGCAATCTCGATAGTCTTGATAAAGCTCATGATAATCGAATCTCCACGATGTATGATCAAAATAGAACGTAATAATATGAATCGAATATCTACCTTAATATTCAAACAACCTGATAGAAATACGCGCACACGTGTCGGTGTGTAACTGTTCAGTCTCGCACTTTTGCATTAGGATAATTGTAAAACGAGAGGTAATATACAAGCGTCAAAATGAGGGGAAATCGATTTTTTTTTACACCGCAAAAGCAAGGCAACAACGAACCAGTAAACAAAAAAGTAAACAAATGAATTTACGCGTGCGAGTTGGTGTCTATGTGTGAAGCTCGGAGAACGAGAGAAGGAAGTTCGTACCGCGGGAGGAGCGTGCCAATTCCGGTAATTACGAACCGCAGGTACACTGCATCTGAGACCGCACTGAATATAAGCCAGTACATACGTCGGGAGCAACAGGTATATTATTTATATATACAGGGTGATTCAGAAANTTCGATTGCCTACCATTTGAAAACTACCTTAAATTTTTCAAAACGGCTAAGTAGGAATTCTTAGAATATTGCTCCGAACCCGAGGCTACCCGGACGGGAAGTCTTTCTGAATCACCCTGTATATACAATACGTTATTATATATTATCTGTACACATATACTTCGGTATGTATGTATATATTCATATATACATAAAAGTGGTCTTTTACAGCCGTTCACCCTCGCACATTGCACATACAGACACCGTATTACGATCTCGCACCGGATAAGTTAATGCTTATATAGCCGAGAGCCGATACTTTCACGATCGTTAATAAAAATAAAACAATATTAAATTTAAATAAAAACAAAAGCCATAGGCGTACGGAGCTCGGTGTGTTCCATTGAAATGCTAACCACACGACTGACGATGCAAAAATTATCGATTTTCTTTGTCATTTTTGTGTGTAAAACTAAAGTTTGATAATGCTAAATCGATAACGATATTTTATCATTAAAGTCCGATCGCAATGAACTTCATCACGAAGACCCGACGAAAAAATGAGGAAATAAGCGTTTTAGAAATTATAGATAATCCATCAAAGATATCGGTATTGTTTGGTAACGAGCCTTAAACACGATTCACTTCGTAACATCGGAGATCGCGGAGATCGATACAGTCGGATTATCATCCGGCTGCGCTTCGATCTTTATCCCCTACCGATGTTCGGCCACGCTCGCACAACATAATACACAAGTATTAAAAACTGCAGCCGCGTGCTGCGCCTTTTATTCTCCGCTGATCTTTTTGCAGACCGATGTATATTCGCTGCGATAAAACGAACAATAAACTTTATCCGTTCAATCGAAATTGAGATATTAAATCTATTACGTTCAACTATAATCTTCCTTAATGCGAAATTCAGGAACGTCGCATGAGAGAATTTATTTTATGGAATTGTGATCATCAGACTATCGTTTGATTTTATTCAAAATTCATTAAATTCAACGAAAACGTCATACATTTTCGAGATTTATTTTCAAGCACCATTCGCACGATTGCAAGAATATTTCTCTCAATAATTATTCGATATAAATAGACATCAACTTTTTCCAATCGTGTTTGGCTTCGTACATCGATGCAATATTAATATCGCAACAATAACGCTTGCTCGCCATGTCACGGAGAGACCGTGGAATGCCGGTATGTTCGCGATCTCGAGTTCATGCGCGTGATTCGTAAATGCAACCAGACGCTAGGGCTGTTCCAAGAGTTGGAAGCAGCACATCGCGACTCTCTCGATAGATCGCCTCAAGAATGCCGATAGGAAAAGTCTCGATCAACTGTCATATCCACATGAACGAAAGATCTTTGTGAGATCGAGAACAAAGTTTTGCAATCCGTTCGTTCGACGGATGAAACGAGGACGTCAACGTATAGAGAAAATCTTTTAAGGATTTCCAAGAGAATCGAAAAGAATGAAACTCACAGAATAATAAACAAACAACCGTCGATAAAGGCTGCTTCGTTTCTTTTTTCCTGCGACTTGAAAAACATAAAAACATGAAAATTCATCGTTTCTTTCTGGATCCCAACGACATGTGCTGGCAACAACAGCAAAACGCCGATTGCGAGACGTCATTCGCGAGAGCAGACGATTGACGATCATTCCGCTGCCGCCAACGCCACCTCGCAGCCGAGTGGCAGGTGTTCCACGATTTTACATTATCTGCCTTCGCATACACGAGCCTCGCGGTGGCGGCGAAACAAACGGTCACGACGTTCATTGTTGCAAAAAGTCTCGAGTCAAGGGAAAATTGACGTGTGCAACGGTAAATATTCCCCATTATAACCCCACAGTTGGCTACATCCACGAGCGTAACATTGTAACACAAACTAATGGGCAAACTGAGTATCGTCCTCGAAACGAATCAACGAATCCGCGTACCGGAAAGTCAAAAGAATCCCCAGATCGTAAGCATCGAGAAATAATGTGGCGGACGATTAAACGTCTCCATGGAAACCTGCAGCACGATTGTGAGAGACAACTTAATTAAAAAGAAACTGCAAGTCGTCACGAAATTGTCTAGCAAGTATCTCTTTGCGAGGTTCATCCTCACAAACAGCGAATGTACAAAATGAAAGGATTAGTGAGAGTAAAAAAGTGACATTTCCATCGTGTGGAATGTCGCGAATTATTGAACTCGTTAAGATTTCTCGCGTGGGGCGAAATTTAGGATGCGCACACGCAGCAGCAAGGAAAAGAGCATCTCGCTGGCGAACCGAGCCTGGCAATGAGCAGGGACAGGTCCGTGGCAACGATGCCATTGAATCTTTACTCTCGTTACAGTGTGAGAACGCGAGGTATACATGTCCTTAACAGGGTGAGACAGCATCAACATTCGAGCAATTCTCTTTCGTGCATTCATATATATAAAGACATAAATGTACTATATAGAAGAGCTCGTGGCTCTCGAGAGTTCGTATAAAGAGCGGGACGACAGGCTCCTCGTGATCTTGGGACGAGAAAAGACTTGCGCGTCCCGGGACGTGCCGGGGCACTTTTTTTCCTGTGTCCCTCCCGCCCGAACACTCTCGGCGAAGCATCGCCAGAGAATTCCCCAAGTTTACCCGAGTCCCGGTGAGAAACCTCACGTTATTATGCGATTTTTCCGGAGGAAAACTTTAATCTTCGCTCCTGTCATGAAAAATAAAAATAAAAAATAAAAAATTGCAGCAGCGTAAAAAGGGGGGAGGAGAGTCTTCTTATTGCTTCATTACAAGTCCGCGATTGGAGCGCGTCGCGCAATTTCTGGATTAACATCTGCGTACACGATTGTTGGATAAAAAATCGGAAGCGCGAGTTGTAAAGTGCCGAAGATTATTGCACTCGACTTGAGAACACGTGCGAATGAGGGAATTCTGCTAAATTGGACGATCCTCATCTCCTTCACTCATACGTGAGGTTTTTCTTGCTCGGCGCGAGCGCAGTTCCATTTTTAATCGAGTCCAATTATTATTCAAGGTGACAAAAAAGTTATGCGCCTAATGATCATGCTCCGCACAAGGGTGCTCGTGATTATCTATAATTACCAAAACTTTCGTCGCAAGAATCAATTGAATTAACAGGCGTTGGAATGAAACTCGAAATATCAGGAACCGAATGCATGAGCGCCGCTCCAAATGAAACAATTCGCATAACGAATACCTTCGTTGAATTTTTCAATTTTTTTTCTTCACCTGTAATTAATGTCTCTTTCCTCCACACTGCGGTAATTGGCTAACGATCTTCCTCGATCGGATCAATTAATTAAGCGAGAATTCCCAAAACGAAGCTTCACTGAATTTTTCATAAAACTGCTTCATCGAAATCGTGCTCAAATAAGCGTTTCCAATTCTTTTCGTCACACGTTTTCACAAGTCCTTTAATTGAAGATTCTCCGATACAGTGCCACTTTTTTTCAATTCAGAATCGTTATTCGTTTTTAATCATTTTTATTGTCAATTATTTTTTGTATTATTTTTATTGCTGGCGATGCACGCTGCTCCAATTCATCTTTATCAAAGTTTGACGTGATTCCTCGTACGGGATGGCATGCAGGTAAATGCGGCATGGTCGCGTTTAAATCCCGAAGCTATCACGTTATATTCTCTTTATAGTGCATCTTCATATGTGTGAGCGATATGTATGTATATGTATAAGAGGGCGAGGCGATAAATAACGCGAAAACTCCGCCCAAAATATAAATTGAACGCTACCGGTGTGTGGTCCAGTGCTCTTGGTGCGTTGTCGAAGCGATATACGCTGCGGGGGGAATAAATAAGGTAGGCGAGAAAAAAACAGACTAAAATACGCGTAGCCAGCGGAAGAAGAATAAGGCCAGCGTTAAAGACGTACGAGTTCGTGCATCCTCCTCGCATTCTATGACTACATTATTCGTCAAAGAGTGTGGAGAAGGGTTTCTTGCTCGAGATGCATCGTTTCGAAGATTCACGAGGATCTTAAAAAAATCTCGAGGCTACCGCGTACTCCGGAGCCGATAAACAAATGAAAAAAAAAAGAATAATGATGGATGCAAAAAAGTTGCGACTACGTCCTTAACATTCTGGTAATAGGCTGTCGATTAAACGCTCGAGCAAAATGAAATTGCAGCGAGAGATTATTTTTCACGGTTGAGCGAGAAAAGCGAAATCGTTGGTTGATCAAGTTTGTAGTTATTCAAGGGAAATGACTCTTTATGTTTTTTTAATCGAAGATCCCAACGGTTTGTTGCCCAAAGACACAATCTTTTTGAATCCAGAAAAATGTGTAATTTGTCTGTAAACAAACAAGCGATTGAAATAATAAACTTGGCTGCATGGTCGCGTTCGAGCCTCGAATATTCCGTAGAATTATTAATCGTCAGGTAATTCGATCGGCAGTACAAAAAATCGGAAACTATAACCATTGAATCATATGCAGTGCATGTTAACGAGATGCAATTTTTATAGTTGGAAAAGCGCAGCACCTATGGGAATATACAATTAAACGTCAATAAACCAAACTAGTGCGCACCTGTCTCTCGTAAAACCGCACACACGCATCAAACGACCTGAAAAAAATGCATTTACCTACACACGCGCCATACACTGGCAGGAATTAAGATGCAAAGTCCCATCGACAGTTTTCTAAATTGCTAAGTCGCCCAGAAGATTTTCTGCGTCTGTATAACTCCCGATAGTTGAGGAAAATCATGCATCGCACGCACGCATGCACGCACGTCCCTCCGCCGCAGAGATCGCGGGGCGTAAGAAACAACAAAAAGAACATGCGTATATCGACTTCCTTCATTCGCGCGAGACGCAGTTTCCTCTCCTTAATTACTGAGAACGCTTATTAGTACTTGGGACTTCTGCGCCACGGTGCACACACGTTGAGACTTATACCTACCGACCATCCAACTCCGCATAGCTTCGCTTCAATACACTTTAAACCGACAATTTTCTATACGCACTCCACATACAGCCACCAAATTATAAGGGACATGTGTGCGGTTACGTATAGACCGTCGATAAGTGATTCGTATTAAGATCTCGCTGGGCGTGGTGATAAATTACACAGTGACTTCGAGTTGTTCTGGTAAAACGCACGCACGGCTCGCCCGGCTCGCTGACTATGTATCACACGATTGTAATACCAACGGAATAACTAAATAATGTGCACACATAAATACACACACGCTTATCGCACAGATCGCGATACACAAGTCTGTACTTGGCAATGTGTTTGTGTTATAAATATGGGGGTGAGAATAATTACGAGAAAAGCATGAAAAATCGGAGCACCGATAAGACCTTTTATATGCTGTGCAATATATATTAATATATTATTTGCTTAATCTATAAATACATGTGTATATCTATACGCAGAGCCAATGATTGCTACCGTACAGAACGCCCTCATTTATGGCTATCTTCAATTTTTCATAATCGATTCGTTTCACTCGATTCTTCAATGTACCACAGTACGCTACGGTGCAGAATTTATCTGTGTCAATTCTGCACACTTCGACGAGTACAACTTCGTGGCTTTCATTAGTGTTATCGATCTGCTTCTCCATTGACGAATTTATTTGAAGACGAAACTTTATTTATGTACTTTGAGGATCCTTTTAATTTTCGAGAAAAAACGAACGATACACATTTTTTATTTATGGGTTTTAAAGATTAAGGAGCACAAACATACGATGACTCGACGATTCGAGGAGGACGAAAGTTTTTTATTGTCGAAATATTCTCCTTTTTCAACAGTTGAATGAACAAAAATTTTCGTGATTTTTAACTCTTCGAGATTAGAATTTAAATTCGAACAATTCATCGAATCTATAAATTTGATTTATTTTATTGTTAAATTAAAAGAATTTTCCTGGGAATTTCCTCTAGACCATCACTTCGAGGATGCTTTTAATTTTCAAGAAAAAACGAACGATACACATTTTTTATTTATGGATTTTAAAGATTAAGGAGCACAACATACACTCGCCAATTCGAGGAGGACGAAAGTTTTTTATTATCGAAATATTCTTCTTTTTCAACAGTTGGATAAACAAAAATTTTCAGGATTTTTGTTTGGAACGAGTTTTTACTGTGGAATCGTGATTTTTAACTCTTCGAGGTTAGAATTTGAATTCAAAAAGTTAATCGAAGCTATAAATTAGATTTCTTTTAAATTATTAAATTAAAAGAATTTTCCTGGGAATTTCCTCTGAGCCAAGCGATAGACCGTCACCTCGAGACATTGTTTACACAAGACGTGCAAACGAAGCTCGTTCTTATACGAAAACACCACCGAAGAACGCAGCCCACAACACACTGAAGAATAAGGACAATTCTTTCCGTCCTGCAGAAACTTTCGAAAATCTTTAACGTCCACTGTGATTGGCACGTGGAACGAGCTAATATTTCCACAACTCAGCTCGAATTGGCTCTCGTTCATTCCAGCCGTTTCCCGGAGAGGGCAAACCACACTCGACCGGAAGTAGGAGACTGCGAAGAGTGATAACATCTTCGCTTCCTTCAGCTCAAGTTTTTCGTACTCCAGAAGTATCGATTTTTCTGAATTTTTATGAAAAAATAAAAAATAAAAAAAATAGAAAAATAAAAAACTTTCGTCGTTTATTAATTTCCGCAGTTACAGCAATCCGTTTTGCTGGTATTTCGCAACCAGGTTCCTGTGAAGGCTCCCGAATCTTCGATCCAACTGAAAAAAAGTCTCTCACCTTCTTTGGTTAAGATTCTTCTGGGTGGGGGCGAGTCTTCTTCATTTCGAGAGGATGATTCGTCAGAATCGGGTTTTTGCTTAACGGCCAACGTTGCTGTACAATTGGAATAATTCGGAATGATCGTCAACGACAATTTCGAAGTGAAATGGATGCTCAAGCTCTGTGTGAATTATTTTTATCAAAATGATCGAGAACTTTGAAGAAAATTGATACAATCTCGTTTGCGAAGATGCAACGACCAATTGGAAAGTTGGTGACGTATCCAACTGAAAATATACATTATCAAATGAAAAATGTGAACCTTCGGTCTTCACTGGGTTCAATGCTGCCCGAGCCAGGCTCAGGATCCCGTGATGGTCCCTCGACACGTAACCATGTATGGTGCAGGCTTTCCATTTTCCCTGCAAATCTTGACTTATTTTTTCCCACAACGGAGACCCGGATTCTGGGATATTTTCGAGGCCCTCGGTCCCCAAAATTTTACGAACGCTCGCTGCAGCCTCTTCGTCGCTTACCGTGGATTTCCTGGGCATCTGGAATCAATGGAAAAATTATGAGGATTTAAAGAAAAATGTGGGTTCGTTCTTTTCCCTGTTTGACTGGCTCCAATGGGTGAGCGGGTGTTCGGCCGCTCTCCGGAGCCCGTTTTAACGTCGTGGTAATTAATGCACAAGGGAGACACGTGCGATACGGAGTCTCTCTCGCTGCAGGTGGGATCGTCGCTTTTTTCTGATGTTTCGAGGCACAGACAGCAAAGAAGGAAGAAATATGAAGAGACGGAGCGAACGAAGACGAAGAAATGACGAAGGGAGGAGGACGAGGGGAGAGAAAGATAAAACTTATTTTACATGGACATAAAAAAAAAGTTTACGTCTCGTGTAGAGGACTTTTGTGTTTGTTCTCCACCGCCTTCTCCGCTTTATCAAACATTTCATTTTGGCTCATTTATTTTTTTCATCAAATTTTATTTTATTGCTTTTTCCTCCCTCGATCGACTCGTCGTTTATTTTACCCCTGCGAGTATATGTGGCACGTCATTTTGGCGTCTGATGGTTATATGACGCGCTGCACCTGCCAGGCACAAAACGGTCACGTAAGAGTGCGTGACTCGAGTCCGTTCGCTCGCGTTGCGCGCTCGCTTCCGATCTTTCGATCTTCTTCACCCTGGCCAATCATTTCCTTTCTTTTTTCTTACTTCTGATGTTCGTCAGAGCGAGGGAGTCTCTCGCGATTCCGACAGCAGCAGGAGAATGCGACGATGCAGGCTGGACGAGCATACGAAATGTTAATTCGTCCGGAGATTGATGGATCGCATCCGTCAACAATCGCAAATGGATTTAAAAAAAAAAAAAAACAGCAGCAAATCGTGTTCACCATTTTTTTCCAAACACACATCATGCGTGCTCCAAATTTGAGGAAGTTGTGTCGTTACGTCAAACTGGACATATTTGGATACTTTTCATGAAATTCTCTGCAATTTCTCGACATCGTTGCTCTGACGAATAATTTTCTTCGAACTAACAACGAAACCGAATGGAATGAAACGAAATTTCAACAAAGTATGAAAAAATGTTTCGTTCCTGCTCAGAAAACGAAACGATTGGAATTCTCACGTCAACGGAAAAGCCCACCGGTTTCTCAAGCGATGCCTTGCGAGAAATTAATGTGTGAAAGGTCCACGCAGAGGCGCCAGACAGTTTCCATAGCCAACGGTGGACTTTGCTCAGGTGCGAGAAAGAGAAAAGCGACACAGTAGCTGAGCATCATGGACCACACACCGATTAATTTTTTTCTTTCATTAAGAGTCCCTCCCACAACGATATTAATTAACTCTTTGTCTCTTAACTTATCGAACATTTCTTCCTGTCGAGAACCGACTATTTAATGGCTAATTACAACGGTCCAGCGTCCGAGGCTGATGCAGGGCTTTCTAAGAGGAACTCCCGCACTCTGAAAATTCCTATTCATCCAGATAAAATCGTCGAATTTTCCTTTTTCATCTACGCGCGTAGATCCGACGATATAGATTCATATGCGTCCACAATGTGAACCTGTGTTTATACGAACTACATGCACGCACGTTGCTCGACAAATATGCCCATATTTCTATGCGTAGAATCTCAACGAATATTTCCCATGCGCTTACGATTTCCAACCGAATTAATTTCTATGGGGGATTCCATAAAAAAAAACCGATTCAAATTTTCTCTCAAAGTTCTCGGGAATTCCTTCGTACAAAGTTTTCCCGCACTTCGTACGATTTTTATTCATGAAAATTATTGCGTTAGAAAACTATTTGACGCGTCGAGTCTCACGAAACTCGTAAAACTAAAAAAACATCGATTCGCGCATCGTTTAAATTTAGAAAAATCGTTGAACGATGAGCTCCCACGAGTACTTTACTGTAAAGATTTTTAAAATGGACAATTCGGTCTGAAAGGCCGCATATAAATATCAATTTAGACGAAAATCTTGACATTCGATCTAAAACGTTTACGGATCTCGTTTACCGGAACACGAGTATCGAGAGAGTAGTTTATGCATAGAGAATAGAGATCGAGGTAAAAAGGGCACCTGCCGCATGAGCGCCGCGGCGTCCCGTCTCCCTAGACAAGAACACCGCGATCGTTATCGCGCCTAAATACTCGAGTGTATCTATCAGTCTGGGAAGAAAAAATAATAAATAAGAAAAACCACACACGATGCTGATATTTTTTCTAATAAAGTGAAAATGATTATTTAAAAGAACATTAAAAAAATCTTTATAACTGTGAACGTTTAAGAAAATAGCCAATAAAATTTCGAGAACCCATTTGACGGAGAAATCTTGTCAACTGATTCCTCAAAATTCTTTTTTTTTTCGTAATCCACAATTTTTACGACTCGAAAATATTCTTTTTTGATTGCTCATTAAAATTAGAATTCTCCACGTTTGGATAAAATGTTATGTTTGTTTATTTTTTAGTGCTCCCTCGCCTACGCAACTTTCCAGACATTTGCTCGCCATACACGCGTATCCTTAATCATTCTTACAAGTATTTTTTGTTGTTCGTTGGTATTTTATGAAATCGAACGCGGAATATCGTCGATACACTGTCCTGGGTGACTTATCGCGGTATTTTCTATCGCGTCCGCGAGTGGCCGCCGGGGAGGCTTATTAAAATCTTGTGTCTACGTCTGTCCTTTATGTCGAGTACACTGGCAGTAAGTTAAATGCCTCGGTGGCAATAACGTCACTGGCATTATGTGGTTTACCAAAGAGACGCGAGGGAGAGCGAGAAAAGAGGCGCGTTCGGTGTGCTGCAGCGTATTTCTGCGGGAGCGACGACGGCGTGCAAACGATCCTGGAAATTCTATATTCTCAATTATATCTGTGTATCCATATCTCTGTGTACATACAAACGTATAAATATATAAATATAATATCTACAAGCGCGTGTGCCCGGCACAAGTGCTCGTGCGACAAGTGACAGCAACAAGAAACTCTCACGTACCGTTCACTCCATTTCAACAACGCACAGGGTGTCCCGAACGAACTAGTCATCAAAACTCGAGCCACACGTACAAAAATCCAGTAGCAGAAAAAAAAATCTCGACCCTGCTAAATTAATTGGAAAGGCGATAGAAAAATTGAGTTTTTGAAAAAAATCTGAGAAAATCGTTTCCTGTATTTTTTCGAAACGTTTCAGGGGACACACACGTTCGAAGATGTTTTTATTTTCTCTTTTGTCCATCGCAACAGGTTCATTATTCTTGGGAAATTCGTCCAAGTCACCCGGTACACGCAAGTCCATGTTTCTTTGGACGTAATTTAGAGTTCTGTATAGAGTTCCAAAGGCGGTGCGCGTCGTGTGGCTCGCGAGGCCCGTGCCCGCGCGTGGAATCGGGATCATGCAAACTGGATTTAATTAACGACCGTCAATCAGCCCATTATGAAACCACCGGGAGTGCGATCAAACTCGCGTGCACCATTTTTCCGCCAGCAGGCTGCTACAGAAACGTGTATACAAACGGAGGTGGACGCGAGGGGGAGGAGAAGAAAGAGATCTGTATGCGTACAAGTTGGCAAAATGGAAAAGACAGGCTCTCTGGTAAACGGAGTCTATTTTTTCTTGTATAATAGAACCAAGGACTTTGACAAGCCTCGTAATTGATCGAATGTTCATTGGTGATTAAGAGGAATCATGAAAAACATTGTGCACTTACAAATCGCATCGATATTATGGTAAAAAGTCGATATCATTTTTTGTCTCCAAGTATTTTGGGTTTCGCAGTTCTCCAAGAGAATCCTTTGCAAAAGAAAACAGAATCAATATATCAAGAAATCCCACATGGAAATGAAATATACCGGAAAATATCTTTTTTACTATTCGAGACATATTTTGTCCGAAAATTTATGGATCACAAATATATTTCAGATACACTTTGAATATATTTTATATTTTTGACGAAAATGTGTATCTTGATGCATCCAAAATATATTTGACATATACGAAATATACATTTTAAACATCATTTACACGGAGAGAAATTTATATCAAAAATTACTATGACACCATAGTTCCCTGGTGACATATCGTCCCTCTGACAAATTTGAGCAAAAACATAGTAATTTTTCATCTGAAATTGGGCGAAAAATGTGAAATTTTCGCTATTTCCGATAGAATTTGAATAAAAATTACTATGTTCTTGCTAAAATTTCTCAGAGGGACGATATGTCACCAGGGAGCTATGGTGGCATAGTAATTTTTTATATAAATTTCTCTTCGCGTAAATATATTTTTACGTATATCCCGAACAAGTATTTTCCGGTCGATTGCGTTTCCGTGTGGGATAATCTCAACAGTTTTGCAAGTACCGATGGAAAACTACGAAATTTTGACACAAAGTTTTTGTGATCAATTAATCGATAAATGAAATCGACGTTTTTTTATGGTCAGCGATTCAGCACCGTATCCGGTGACCTTAAGAGCCTCTATTCAGCGTGTCCCATTATGCGATTTCTGATTCTGGATTCAGGCTGCACCGTGTAAACCCTTGGAAAACCATTTACGTTCGCTGTCTCTGTTTCTCTTTATTATAAAGTCTAATTGTATACCGAGTTGGAGGTTGTCGTGGTCGTAGTCGTTTATATATTTTATAAATACAGGAAGAAAGGACCCGTGAGGTCGGCGCACGTGTGTATATGTATAGAAATTGTTAAGGAATATATTCGATTGCTCTTTCCGCAATAAATTATCGATGCGTCGAACATATTCGCGATTCTTCGATTCCACCGCCCACGAAGAAAGTAAAAAAAAAAGGGTAAAAGACGCTGGACGTCGCGAAAGTCGAAGAGAATCGAATGTACGGTAATCACTGGACCTGGAATCTCAAGATATTAAAAGAGACTAAATAAAAAATAATTGCTTCCCATGATAAAAGAAAAAGGCATAAATAGAAATAGCTCAAAAAAAAATCGAAATAATAACAGATACGAACGTAGAGGAAGAGTGAAAAGTACACGAGGTTCGTACGTAACGTTTCAATTGAATTCCAGGTGGCAATAAACTCTGCTTAAGCAAGGAGGCTAAAAAGCTCGGAGAGCTCGGCAGCACCGCACTCACTATTTTAATTAGCTCTGCTCTGGGCAGTGCGCGGCGGCGTATTACATGTGTTGAGATTTTCCTCGTCGGCTTTTCGAACGTGGGCGAGAGGATTGCATCCATTCGCCTATAGTTTCTTTCCATTTATTTAATATCTATTCATTTATTTGTAAAATTGTTTATGCTTCGTAACAGCTCCGGCGAATCTGTACTAAAAAGAGTCCGAAGAAAAGCCTTGAATTCCAGAGCTTTTTTGCACGAGCGAATAAAACACGTTTTTGGCATTAAAACTTTTTACATTAAAATGCGTTTATCGCTGGTAGCGCGAGCAACTGAAATTTTATGGACACCAAAAGTGCAGAGTATTGAAGAATCTTGAATGATCAAGGCGACATGACACTAACGGTGTGTCATTCAAGTGGCTGTCGGATCGTTTGAAAAGCATATATTTGCTCGGCTCAAACCTCGCGCGAATTATAGAGAAATAAAATTCATACACGAGAATAAATTGATTGAGAAAAATTTTAAGATCGTTCGTTTAGCCACCTCGTTCGATATTACATGCTCCAGTGCTGCGATAATTAAACTTGTGTAGGGTGTAAGTAAACAGGAACGTGTCTTCGTGTGGGGAAAAATCAAACCTTTCATCCTCGATTTTTTCAGTCAATTAGTTCGAAGGAAAAATCGAGGCCAAAATCGACGATAAATAATGGTACGAAATGTCTTCGGCGTGCTAAGGATCATTCTTATTCCCAGTACTTAAAAGCCGAGGGAAGGAAAATCCTGTATTCGGCGACAAAGCCTCGATGAAAATCTTTTCATCCGTAAACACGTGGAAATCTCGATCGTATTAGTTCGTCAGCGTCATAAAAGCCGATGGCGCGAATCGCCTCAATAAATGACGAATAAAATGAAGGTGAGTGGAAGAAAGAAGGATATAATGTCGTTTTTCTTTGGGAGAGCTGAGCGACAGTGAGAAAACGCGAGGGGGGAGAGGGATACAGAGGAAGAAAAAGTTGAGCAGCTGCTGTCGTGCGTCCCTTCGAGTTGGTAAGTGTGGAGCTTGAGCAATTCTGTAAATTGCAGCAAAGCTGTACACACTCTCTTGGTAGATCTGGGAGATGCTGCTCTTTCTCTCTGCAGTCGCATCTTATTCTCTACTTCTTTTTCTCTCTCCCTCGCGATCTCTCCCTTCCCCGAGTGAAAATATCCCAAGTTGAAATTTACGAGAAAACATGCATAGTTGGCTTTTGCTACTCGAGTATATTCGCGTGGCCATGGATACATACGAAGAGCTCGTACGCGTAAAACTATAATAGCAATGTTGCTGTGTGCGTGTTGCTGGCATCATTCGTATTTCGTTAGTCGTGTTGTTAGCACAAAGAGACGTCATTTTACGACAAAGAGTGCGACAAACTACAACACAACACAGTGTCGTATAGAAGTAAAAGAGAAAAACGTTTGCCACTGCTTCTCTTTATCGTTTCCACCGTTTCTGTGTGTTTTCCTCCCTCGCCACATTTACACCCGCTACAACATCGCTACTGCTATTATATTAACCAACTGACCATGGCAACTCTCGTATCTTGTACGACAGTAGATATTTTACGTTCATCCACCACAAGACAGAGCGAGAGTCCAACACACGCTGTTGTACGCTCCTCCAACAGTGCTCTCGAGACTCCATTTGTCACGTCGCAGAACGACCGTGTCCAAATATTGTTGCGAGGGTGGCCAAGTCTATACTGCACTGAATCTCGCCCTCCCTCTCTCTCTCTCTCTCTCTTGGGCTGACTTCCTCTTTTTCTTTTCTTTTCGCTCGCCTCAAGAGGAGACGAACGAGATTGTGAAAGACTTTGTAAATGCCTTGTATAATTCTCGGACCTCTGTTCAAACGACGCAATCTCACCACGGGATATTCCAGCCAAGACACGTGTAGCTACAACGTGCTACTTTTGTCATTATTTTCTGCTCAGCGACTCTGCCCCCGATGTCTTAAGAATCAAAATTCAATGGATTTATCAAACGATCAATCGATTCTTTCAATACGACGTCAAGGTACAACGAATTTTATGTCAAACATGTGCAGCAAATTCCAGTAACATTCTTCGGGGAAAAAAAAACTCAAAGCGAGAGGATTCGTTATGTGAGACAGCCGAACGTTGCGTGGTCTAATTAATCAGTCGAATATATTGACAGTCTGCAAGTGCACGCACTGAAGCATCCAGGAGGCATCACCATTTCCGGTTTCCTTTTTATCCTTTTTTTTGTTTGTTCAAAAACACAGTTTCGGTTCGACTTTTCCATTTCTCTGAATTGGTGTAATTTGATTGTACGCATTCATTAAAATGATTGCATTCATTAAATTGAGAATCGTGTTTTTTGGCCGGAGAGGCGTAAGACGATTGTCCCATTTATTTGAAAAAAAATTGAGTTTCAATTAAATCGAGCGTGACCAACCGTAACTAGTCATTTTAATTTTGAGTGTAAAAGGCTTTTCAAAGGGTCTTGATGAGGAAATCGAAGATGCCGAGGTAGCTGAAGAGTCGTTAATGTTTCCGGTAGCACAAAAAGTTGAAGGTGTTAGTAAACGCGTTGTGCCTTTGAGCAGAGAGAGACCAAAGCGCTCGGTGGCTTTTTCCACTGTCTTTCGACTCGCCCTGCTGAAGATTGGTGTTCGTGCTCCCTCTCGCCTTGACCCTTTTCAACTGACACCTCATTGCCGCTGTTCCCTCTCTGCCCCTGCTTTATTCATAGCAGGTACGGCAAGAGTACGTTACGGGTGGATCGACTGTTTGTCTTCTCTGTCTGACTCGCAGGGTTTCTCCCTCGCAGGACTATGAGGTCGTGGGTCCCTGTTGGAGCGGGCGCTACGGAAAGAAACGACGAAGAAGAGCTCGGTTCTCCCTTCTCTACCTGAGACCAGCGGTGCAATAAAAAAGGAGGAAAAAAAATGCGGAAAAAAAGAACAACGAGGGATGGCACGCGCCAAGGAAGCGGGAGAGGCCAAAAGACCGATCGTCCCGACCAGCTGCCTTTTCCCTTTCCTTTCTCTCTCACCTCCCTTACCCGCTTTTATTTGTCTTTTTTTTCTCTCGTGACTCTTCTCTTTCACTCTAACTCTCGCACAATGTTCACTCGATCTTGGAAGATGATCGCCGCGCAAGATCGTCTGCTGCGTGCACTTTGTGCGGGTGCCGTCATCGTTGTGACTTTCAAAGTGAGACCCACATTTCCATATTTCATCGACACCGTTTGCCGCCGCCCGCCAGAAACATCGCACAATCAACTTTATTTCTCTTAAAATCGATCTCTTATCAGTTAAAGACGAAACAGCTGAGAAACGTCGATTTCATAACGCGATATGACGCATGCTCATGGGGTGTGTGAAACCACCGACGTTCGCGTATACTCAAACTTTCCTCTCTCCCCTCTCGATCCATGTACAAAAAATATACGAGGGTTGCGAGAAGACTCAACGGTTCCACGCGCGGCGGTAAGTCTCTTCGGAAATCCGATGTGCGCATAAAAGAATCTTGTCCCGTGCCTCGTCTTCTTCCCATTCAAGAGACGCGAGGCTCATTACAAAGCGTGCCAAACACACGGATATATGGAGGGGGCGAAAGTGTAAGCCTGAAGGGCCAAAAGCAAAGCCAGAATTTCGGTTACGGGGACCTACCAAGGGGGAGTCCCATATTTAAGTCCATATATACAACGAACGGAGATAAAATTTCTTAAAAACGTATATATAGCCGAAGGAGAATTCGTAATATATACGAGAACTCCGAGAGCATGAGGGTCTCATCTCCAAGGACTCCGAAACAGATGATCGAGCAAGGGGCCAGAAAAGATACATTATAGGTAGCCCTCCACATATAAATACATTCAAACAAGAATTCACAAACATACATATGTTAAACGTAACGAATTTAGATTCGCGATTGTCGAATCTGTAAGAAACCAGTCGCGAGAGATCCATAAGCGCGATAATTAATTAAGAATGTATATCCTTTCCTTTTCGCTCTTCCAGCACACTTGCTTTCTCGCTTCTTCTCTTTCTTTCTCTGACGAATAAATGGAAATTAGTCTGAGCCGCCGCCCTCTCGACGAGAGTACGAATTTCTCGCTACTAAATATACAAGTTGATAAAACTCGTCCGAGCAGGGACGCCGTGAGAGACTCGTCTCGCCTCTGTGTGGTACCGTATTTTTTAATCTTTTACTTTTTTTAATTATTATTATAGACGTACGCGTGTGTGCATACGTCGATGTGGCTCTGTGTGATATAAGGATGAAAATTTATTGCGTCCATCGATCGCTAACGAGAGAAGCGTCGTGAGACGATACGAAAAGATAAAACCAGAATTACAGATGTAGAATTATTGTATTTATATCTCGCAGCTTCTCCCTCTCGGTCTGTGTCTTTCTCACTCAAGTTTTTCGTTTATTGCATGTGACTTCGACAAAATTTTGAGCCCAACCTACGAGACAAACGAGTCAAGAATAATAACGTCACAAATTTTCATGGATCGTAAAAATCGTTGGGCCCAGATTTTCTCACACCCTTAACCATCCGGACAAAATTTTTGAACCTCTATCGCACTCGAGAATGATTAATCACGCAACACCTTTTGCCAAAGTGCGAGGACTCGAGGGCGAAGAAGAAAATTAGGCAAGAGAGTACAAGAGGAAATAAAAAGTCGTACGGAAAAGAAGAAGGAGAGAAAGGAGTAGAAAAAAGAGTTAAAAAACATGGTGGACTTGTCGAGAAGGGCCTGGAGAAGTCGTACCAAGGAATAAGAACCGGTTGCCTTGTCCTTTCCGTAATCTCTTTTTCCTTCCTTCCTTCCTTCTTTTCTACAGCAGAGGATGGCAAGAAAGAACGGAGGGGAACCGTTGCAGAGGGAGAGGCAGTGAGATAGTGAGATTCAGGACTACTCGTTTTTGGTTCCCGACTCTACTCCCATTCACTGAAAGAGCTCCCGGGGATGCTCACATCCTCCTTTCGCAAGTCGCTCTGAATCCAAAATGCCCCGCGTACGACCGCGTAACGGCTACCTGTGCGCCCAGATGCGCTCGCATACGTTTATATACAGATTCCTTTCCCTCGCACGGTTTTATTACAAAGATAAATAGTCTCTGCAATGATTTTGAAACGAATCACGTTACGCGCGGAATTTCAAAATTACTCGATGCCTTTGGACTATGATTTTTAATGGCACGATAAAGATTTCTTATCGTTGGTCAAACGTTCCGAACCAACGGTGCTCCAAATTTGTATTAATATCTTCGTGGCTTGGGAAATTGACGGAGCAATATTTTCTGGGCGGCACCTTCACAATTCGAATTGATGAAAAATTATTTTTCTCTTGACTCTTAATATTTTTTTGTACATTTGACGTCCGAGATGGAAAGCGACGTCTAAATAAATTAATAACAGTTCCAATTAACATCGTGGGAAAGCAAGAGACTGTTATATGAAGCACTCAGGATTTTCTCGTCGCTCTAATTAATTCAAATCACTCTCATCGTGTCCTAATGTTATTCCCATCAAATAAATCACTCAAAAATAAAATCAATCTCCTTCTCAATCGACCAATATTGATCCCATCCGTTTGAACACCCGAATGCGAATCATTTGGCACCGGAAATGCGGGATAATTGGTGCACAAGCGATTGAGATCTCCCTCGGTAATTAACCTCGCTATGCAATCCATTGAGAATCAATCACAACACAAAATTGATCCCAATTTCAGATTCATTCGCGTATTATTGTCTGCCATGGGGGGTGACCGTATTAATGATTATGCCAATCGCCAATAATTTTCGATTTAAATAATTGCATGATACGATCTCGCGTTCGATAGCTGCATAATTGAGGTAATAATTATGTTACCCCGTCCGTGAAGATTTTAACAACAAAAAAATAAAAAAATGATGAACGAGAATTTTTTCATGATGCAAAGATCGCGAAATTTGAGAATTTCTGCAGAAAATTTCTTCTCCTTGTGATAAAATTTCGTAAACGCATATCTTGACGTTTTATACTGAAAATAATGAACAGAACTGTATGTTTGTACACGTGGATCGTACGTTTGTGCTCATAATCAAATGTGCCCGGAAGATTCGTTGCTGGAAATGGTTCGAGCTTGGGTAATAGGCACGATGAGGAGAATCGAGTGTCCCGCGGGGAGTCGCTTTACGGGTTGATCCATAGAACGATCGGTTTGATTCTGGGAGCGATCTAATAGCACGAATGTGTGTGTATGCGCGTGTGTGGTCGTTACACAGTGATCCACGTTTATGCCAACGTTCAGGTATCGAACGAACCTTCTCGGGACCATCATCGATTGCAATATTATCTCGCAAATATACATCTGTGTATAATATGCGTGTATAGACACATAAATGTTGCTGCAGATGGCCTAATGGAGAAGGAGAGCGAGAGAGAGAGAGGGAGAGAGGGCCCACGCATGTACGCTATCCCCGTAGCATCAGGTCGAAGCTAATATGCATATCCGTACGATTAATACTTAATGGTGCGATGGCAATGTTCGTCCTATGTTCGTGGAGAATCTTCTCGCTCCAAAATATATATGCAAGCAGTGTACATAAAGGTGTTTTGTGTGTACGAGTAATTCCAAAGGTAACGTCGTACGGATCGCAGCACGCGCGTGCATGAAAGCAGCGAGAGAGAGAGAGAGAGAGAGAGAGAGAGAGAGAAAAAGGATAATGTCACATTGGGAAAACGACGAGAGAGAGAAAACGATGAAAAGGATGAGAATCTTACATGCTCATCGTCCGAGCCACGAGACCACCCTGTGTCGAAGCCATTTGCCATAATAAAACTTTCGTTTCCTATCTCTCTCTCTCTCGCTCATGCCTCACTTCATTCTTTGAAGATGTGTGCTCGTTGAATTTCGTTTTCGAACTTTCCTGACGTGCTACCGTGGAAAATTTGTAACAGCGACTAATTATTTTGGGTCTAAATGACCCGGTATGTCGAGGAAGGGTTTAAAAACTTGACTCGCAATGAAGCAAAGATACACACACCTAGAAGATTGGAGAGTTTTTGGCTGTCCCTAATTTTAGAGCGAGAATCGTTCCCCGACCCCGCGAAATCCTCTCGAACACAATCGTTCGTCTCGCAGCATCGCTCAACGTCCAAAGCTACAAGCACCGATGTCCATACAGTCGTCTTAAAATCTCATCGGTTTTGCCTTTTCTCTCGCGCGTACGCTTATAAACCTCCCTCTCGGTCTCCCTTCCTCTTGCGCCCTATTCATACGCCCTATTCCGTTGTATCCGTCGACGAGGATGTCGACAACGACGAGAACAACGACGACAGGTCGGAGTTGATGACAAGGGTGGTATATCGCAGCGGAGGAGTGGAGAAGAGCGAACAACCAGACAAAACCGAAGAATAATACGCTGCTTTCCTTTGAATCTCATTTCCACGGAACGAGGCCGAGCCATTGCGTAAGAATAATCGAAACATAGCCACAGTTCTCTAAAGAACAAATTTTTCCTCTTTTCCCTAACTCACCGCGAATAATCTCGCGTTTCGCATTTATCAAAATTCCCATTCCTTTCATAATATTTCCAACTTTTTCATGGTATTGCCAGTTGAATTTTCATACGAACCAACCAAATGTTTATTGCGTGCATAAAAATCAGTGAATCCTATTTCTCGACAATTACACGAACACTGAATCAGGCTGTACGAAGAACAACGAAACGAACAGAAATCCTTGCGTTTGATATTTCGATGTTTTCTCCTCAAGTATGATTACAGAAACCTGGACAAGATCGCAACGCGAGGCTGCTCGGACGATTCTCGTATAATAGTTTGCCAGCCAGAGAAAAGGAGGGAGTCAGAAAGAGTGAAAAAGAGAAAAACAGACCGAGAGAGGGAGAGAGAAGAAAAACGGGGGTTATATGGGCGAGAAAACGGGCATCTCGTGTCCATTGGGACATTATCGTAGATTTTCTCGACATTGCTTTACTGCATTTATCCGCACCCCTGGCTCTTTCTCTTTATACGTTTATATATGCATTTACATACGAGCCCATATACCCGGCTATTTACATATATATATCTATACACATACGAACGCGTTTAGTCTCTCTGCCTACGCAAGTTCTCCGAGTTCGAGGGATCGTCAGATCATCAGTCTCGCGAGCTCAGACACATCCGACAGATGGAAATTCCCCTCCTCCCCCAGCTCATATGAATTCACTCCCAATGACAAAATCCAACGTACTCGTGATAATTAGTGCTAATCTTTAAACGCCAAACCAGAGCATGAGAAAATAGCTTTACCCCGTCAAGCATATACTCTCGAGAGTGTAAAAATAAGCCACGGAAAGATCTCGGGTAAAAAAAAAGCTGAACCATTATGAAAATTGATAAATTCTTCATAAATCATCCAATTAAGCCAACTGTGCTCTCAAAATCCGATCCTGATCATGTACAATCTTTTCTTTCTCCATTTTAAACAAAAAAATCGCCAAGAATTTAAAAAAAATTAAATGCACGTACAGCAATAATAATGCTGTACAAAAAATTGACATTTTTAAATGGGAAATAGAAATTTCCTCAATAAACTAACAGAAAGGAAAGTGCATGTGGCTCGAAGGGAATTGCCAGATATTTCTGAATTGGAGGACTGCAGAGAGCGAGTTTGGTGGGCGCGGATAGAAAGATTGTTCGAGTGAGAAAACGAGAGTCAGAACTGATATCAATCTACATCTTCGGCGAGTCTGGGTCCAGAGCTCGAGAGTCTGCATTCGTATTCGTTTCTATCCGTATATAGCTATGTAAATGTAAAAAGGGTTAAAGTCGGATGAAAAAAGGGTGGTGGGGAGGATCGAAGTGAGACGGTGAAGAAGGACGTTCCCTCGAGCATTCATCATCTTTATTTTAACCACACGACGAGGTAGAGCACACGAGAGGGATCCAGGAGGCCTGTGTATAGCCGCGGACTATCCGAGTTGCGATCTGCGCTAATAACATTCGCGTTATGAATGGGCAAGCGCGGATCCACGAACACCGGGAGCATTAATTCGTCGAGCTGGAAGGTGCTGCGTTGCTGCTGGGCATCACGTTCTCGATCTGCTTCCTCGCTCTCTCGATCTTATGAATTTTCACTAAGTTACGAAAGAGAGAACGAGAGATGCATAGAGAATGAATTAAATAGAACGAAAGTCTCGAACCTGTGGAGTGCATCAAGCGAGAATCGTACGTACGGGGAAAATGAATCTTTCATGTGGCAGAGGTTGAAAGGAAAAATAAAATTATGGGGGCAACGTCACAAAAAATTCAGAGTAAGATGAACGATGTGTGAGCAAAGTAATGAGATTTTTTTTTTGCGTTTCTGACTCGGAATAGCGATAACGAGAATCGAATCTATGCTGCTTCGTTTTGTTATTCAGTGCGTGCGATCGAGTGCCGCAAAGAAAAAAATGGAAAAAAAAATATTTCCGAGCAATTTAAACGAAAATAAGATTTTCTCAAAAGTCCGAGATGCTTTCAAAGTTTATTAATGCCACCGAGGAGATTCTGCCGCACACACATTCCGCCAAAACGTTTGGAAAAAATCCGTCTTTCGGCAGATTGGCGATTAACAAAGGGAAAACTCCGAGGAAAACTCATTAGAGCGTCGTTTATTTCATTCTTGAATGGTTACACAGGCTCCACCGTTAAGATTGTCATTCCAACAAAGCGAGAGAGGAAGAGAGAGTGTGAGGGTATGAGAACAGAGAACCGCGGGACTAAATTAGTCCTCGGAAAATCGCGCGATCTATTCTCCGTGCGAGGCTTTCTTTCCTCGCGCCACGTCCCGAAATAATTGGCAAAAGAAAAGCCTGGAGAGCGACGGTACTTCACACACGGCCATTCCCGACGGACAATGTGAATTATTCGAGTTGGCGGCGGCGGTGGCGTGGGGTGCATACTCGCCACCATCTCTAACCGACTTTTGTGCACCAACAACGCCGCAGAAACCAAGAGAACCAACGAGACCAAGAAAGCCCAAAAGGAACAAGGAGAGCAGAACGAGCTTTTCGCTGTTTGCACTTGTGCTCGATGCGACGCGAACTCTCCGCGACCTCGCGACTACCAAAACCGAGTCGAGCAGACAACGCTATTCCGCGCTATATGCGCCAAACCAAGATCGACCAAGAAGGAGGGAAAGAAACGCCAGAGTGCTCAAAACGACACTTTTGCGACCACGAGATAATACACTGTCGAAGCAGGCGAACAGGCAATCCCTGACTCATCGTCCACGCATTCGAGATTTACTCATTCCTCGACTTTTTCGACATAACATTTTTATTTATACAAAAATACAAAAATATACTTATTCGTGCTCGCGGTGCGTTCTTTCGTATCAATGAGAATTCCGTTCCATTGCTAAAAAAACCAGCGATTTCCACGGGAAATCTTCATTTCTTAACTATTTTGACTATTATTTTTTTTTGTACATTACGAAGTAATCAACTAGCTCGAACATTATTATGAATTATTTCTGTATTAACCTTGAAAGACTAAACTTCCTGTATGTTGCTCGTGGATCGGTGGTTCCAGGCAGGAACGTTCGAGAACCAAAAGAGACGGGAAAACAGAAAGGACGAAGAAGCGGAATCTCAAGTTCGAATGCATCTCTAATAACGGGCGGGGATACGCTGTGGAAACGGCGCAGATTCTCCAGTGGAAAGAGTATATACGAGAGGGCGGTTACGGACACGCGCAAAAGCTCTCGCATCAGCTTTTCTCGTTTTCCTGCAACGAGTCAGGCTACTGTGAAGTTTTAACGATCGTTTTTTGGCATTGTCCTCGCAGGCTTTCTGTAAACGACCTTTCTGTAGCTCTGCCTGTCTTTATTTTCTCCTCTGTCTGCAATTCTCTTCGTTACGGATCGGCTGCGTGATAACTTACTTTATATATACTCGAAAGAGCAATGCGAGTCTCTAAATTACACGCAAATAATGGAATTTCTCAAAAGCTCCCCAAAGATCTGGCAATCTTACAAAATATTCTGTTTTTGTTCATATTCTTAATCATCGAGGAACGTAGTCGCTTGAATATCAATTTTTTCACACATCGTCCGAGCGCAATGATTTTAATTGCGATTAATCGATGTAAAATTAAAATTTATCACCAAAGAAAAATTTGTTCGAAAGTAAACTTGGTGATTGTGAACGTACTAGAGATTTTGAATTCCACGTTAAGTCTTCCAAATTGGGAGAAAAAGAGGGAGAAATATCGAAGAGACTCGATCGAAATAGATCGTCCGAGTCGAGGAGAGAAAGAGAAAACGAGGAAGAAGAAGATTGGTGGAGATTTAGCAGAACGTCGTTCTCCCAGTAAGCGTACACGGGGCAAGTTGATCGTCGCATGTCTTCGACGCAATTATCCCAAGTGGGCGAGATCTTTGAGTGCGATCCGTCGAGAAAGAGAGGAGAGGGGACTGAAAAAAGGACAAGGAGGCCAAATATATGCAGCACGCCAAAGAAAATGCAACTAACTCGAAAGATTCTCTTTCTCGATTCCATGATCCGCGAATTATTTGAAAATTTCAATGTAAATCTTTATGAAACTATTGAGCATGAAGCTGTTTCCTCATTTTTTTCTTATTCATCGTACATCGCGATGAATTATCGTTTTTTTCTGATGGTGACAAAACAGAAGTTGAATACAAACGTCTACAACGGAAAGTGGGAGTGTGAGTGCTCTCCATTGTTTAGTCTCGGAACTGTCCGCCTCTTCTCAACGCGAAAACCCACCCGGTTATCTTTCACCTCTTTCGGTATGTCTCATCGCGATTATTCTCATCGTTTTTCCATTTTTTTTTCTTTTGTTGTTGTCTCTTTCGTTTGTTTGTTTTTCTACGTCTCGTCTGTTCTTTCCCCGGGTCTACCACACCCCAATTTCGGTTTCTCAACTCCGTACAGCGTGACGTATACTTTTTGCAATCCGTTAATTCAACGAGGCCTTTTGCACAATAAATGCAGAGTGCGAGCTTGGAATCTTCGTTATAGTCTCGAGCAGGCTCGTTCTTCAGACTGCTCGGCGTATACGGACAGTATTATGACTACAAGCTTAATTAATGCTCCCTTTGGATTATATGCCTTATAGTCTCGTGGAAATCAACTTTGCTTTCATTTTTCTTCTTGCTTATATACATTAAGTGTTTTTCACACTTTCCCCGCGATAAATAAGCCAGGAAGCTGTTGTATGCAAAGTTCGACGACCATCCCGAGTTCTTCAACTTTTCTTCGTCCCCAAAACGTAATAAAAATCTATATCTTCCGGACACACGCGATTGATTGCTAATAAAGTAAATTCTCGGTACCTTATTTGCACGAAATTCCGAGTAAGATGATCCATCGGACGCAAGACAATCTGTGGAAATACTTTGTTTACTTTATCGTGGCACGTCGATCCTTATCACTGTTGGGTGAAATACTAACTCGCTCGGTGCTCGTCTAGGCCCGAAAATCACTCCTTTCTCCCTCTCTCTCTTTCTCTGATCGTCGGTTTTCGTATCACAACGAAAACTCTCGATTTCTGGACGAAATTTACGATTTGGAAAAATAAATAAAATCAATACACATCAGACACGAGAATTACGTTTCCAAAGTTTTGAAAATTCATTAATCTGAACGCAGAATTGAGGAAAATCGAACACCTCAATAGAATTTGGTTTAATATTCAAAATGGACGACGCTTTTTCCTTCGTTTTCTTCGATCTCGTGAAAAATGAAATTCGCGTATTGAAACGAAAATAATTTCCAATCAGCCCTGAAGCTATAACCTGCATACGAAGAAAAAACACTTTCCCACAGCATCGCAAGTGTAGTTATTCAAGCCCGAAGAATCATAAAAATAGTGTTAAGAGAGACGCGACGAGGGTCTCGTGAAACGAGTGGGTGAACGCGTCGTGCGAACCCCACGCGAGAATAAGACGTGCGTGCGAAACACAAGCAGCAGCACAACGGTGTATATAAATGTATAAGTATCCGAAGAGAGAGGAGTCGTTGATGAGATACGAGACGAGCTATAGAGAGAGCGAAGATGAAGACGCGACGAGGTCGGATCTTCCGTAGAAGAATCTCCGCAAGGAAACGATTCCATCGGCGTGGAAGAGTCATATCTCTCGTGCTTCTGAGTCGAGCGTTTCGCGCGGTTTACCGCGTGTGTCTTTGCTTGCTCCGGAGTGCGGGGGTGTGCAGCCGCGTGCACTCTGAGAACAGTAGAAAAGAGAGGGAGGGAAAGAAACAAAATGATGATGATGACGAAGAGAGAGAGAGAGAGAGAGAGCAAAGAAGGCGGCGAGGAAGGGGGGGGGAGTGTATATTCACTACAAATATATATACGACGTCAAGCAATTATTCATCGCGTAAGGTTGGGAGTAACAAATCGCCAGTCAAGTGGCAACACCGTCGTCGCCCATCGTTGCGCAAGCTCAAATACGAATGCTGCAGTTTCGCAGCGCTCTGAAAGTCACAAGAACGAATCTCCGCGATTCGAACAACGTGAAACGATCTCTTCCCTCCGTCCTTTTGCTTCTCAGTCACGCGTCTCTCAACATATATATTTATGCATTTACTTACACACACGGAACTGAAAAGAGCGTCGGGATGAGCACGCGAGAATTGCGCGAAGGTGAGAGCCTTCGCGAACTCCTCCCACGTACGTCTAGAGATGCGAGAGCGCGCGCACGTCTCGCCGAGTGAACGTAAATTTAGCACTAACGCATTATCCACGCTCGGGCTGACTCGCATTGGGCGTGAGATGCGCTTGTGTGATCACAGCTCTACTGTGTATACGTATGTACAAAAGTACACGATACCAAGTTATATTTCGTTTTCACGCACCCGACACCATCTCCCTCCATTTCTTAAGGGAGCTAAACAATGAAAAATAAAATCAAAACCCATATCACTATGATACAAAATCCACTGGCCTCTCTTCCAACTTATATATTTCTCAGACGAGTCCGTTCCTCCGCCGACCCATCACGCTTCATTACATACACGTGTCGTTGCTCTTTTTCTTCTCAATTTTTATACCACCTCCGCTGTATCAACCTCATCGCTATTATTCTCCGCGCAACCTTGCCGCAGGCCATGCAAATAAGCAACCAGAGATTTAATCTTCTTTCGCCATATTAGTTTTTAGAAAAAGTCTTCCAATATCTGGGTCATTTGAACTTTCGGAATGCGATCGAGTGAACGATGCTCACGATCCATCGATTTTTTCATTGTTTCCCTTAATTATGTCGACTCATTATCACCGGATCTTCAAATCGCATATGCGTTTAAATCGTGTTTAACTTTTTAACGACGTTACGCAGCATTTCAAAAGGTTTTATTGCTAAAATAGTATTTCACTCGTTGGCTACAAGGATCTACCTTAATCAACATTATCTGGGACATTTAAACTTTCGGAATGCGATCGAGTGCGAACGGTGCCCACGATCCATCGATTTTCTCATTGTTTCCCTTAATTATGCCAACTCATTATCACCGGATCTTCAAATCGCATGCGTTTAAATCGTGTTTAACTTTTTAACGACGTTACACAGCATTTCAAAAGGTTTTATTGCTAAAATAGTATTTCACTTGTCGGCTACAAGGAACTACCTTAATAAACGTGTATATCATTATCTGTGTGGGTTGTTCCCTTCAGGCTCAGCAGTGTAATAGACGATCTCGGGAGACGAGTGTCCGCGAGTCATTAGCCGGGCAAATGGCGTTCCGGTGCCTGGAGCACGCGCTATGGATCTCCCTGCTTGGACGAGAGAAAGAGGTATCGCTTATATTACCCATATAGAAAGACCGTGTGCCAGACGCTACCAACATGTCATAATCAGCTGGCTGTAGAGCCCCCGCGCGACGGGAGAAATGCGAAGCCCATTAGGAAGAACAACGAATGCCACTGTACGATTCCCCACGTTTCTATACACGTATACACCCTCGGTATACGCCACATATATGCCTCCACACATAACATGTATTTTCTCTACTGCAAGTACTCGCTCTTAATAAACTATTCGCATTTATTCGTGTCGCAAACTTTGTTGCATATTCCAAATCCTGTCACTCACTTTTTCCTCGTCTTATTTCCTTCGCACAATGATCAACTTAAAGAGTAATCAACCAGGGACATTGCCAATTATTTGCCGAATTCGTAACGCAATCATAATTGCGTCTTTACACACGCGCAGTCAGCACAACTCGCCGTACGTCGCGTTGGCTTTTGTATTCATTAAATTGCGGACTTCCTCGTCAATCTCTCGAGGTCCTTAAATAATTTCAAAGTGTCCACGTAATGGCAATGCGATATCGAGAACGAAGGGGAAAACCAAGAGAAGGGACTGCGAAAAACAAGACACAGTACCAAAGGATATGTCAAAATCAGGCGAGATTCGGAGACTGATGTGAATTCATGCCAACCACGTGACCATCAATATCCCCGAATGTTCGTAATTAACGTTGTGAATCGAGAAAGTTTAACAATGATCCAGTTGGCAAGCGGTGGAAATATATTATTCAATATTCCCGCAACGTCGATGCTTCATCCGGTTCACCTGGAAATCTCGGAAATTCGGCTCAACATTCTCCGCGATATTTTGCTCGGACAATTGTTTCATTGATCATTATTATCGCTACTTTTGTCCCAAGCATTATTGTCCAAATTTCAGGAACACCACTCAGTCATCCTCCTGCAGAATAATCGACTCGAGTATCTTGCGATTTCCATTCGAAGGCATGACATTTGTCAAGACTAATTCTGACATTCGTGAAAAACATTGAGCGAGCGTTTTCTCACGGTTTAGCAGTTTCGTTCGGATCTTGCGAAACTCATGGACAGCGAAACGGGCTAATTTGTATTGTCAGCATCCGCCAAGGAATAAGATAATGTGGCTGCGATGACGACGACGATGTATGAGACTCATAGCACAGACCCATACGTAGGTGCTCATTAACCTAATGAAGCGAATTACTTTGACAAGGAAAAACATCGATGCGCGCCCCCGCCTATTTTTTTAAGCACCAAAAGTATTTACTTTGCTTTTTGATATTGTACATAGATATATACACTCGTGGAATAATATCACGCGGAGGAGAACTCTCCGGGTCGTGTGCCAAACTGACGAGAATCTTGAAAGCCAATCGAACAGCGCGGGGGTCCACTGGCTTTTACTCACATTTATATAATATGCAAATATGTTTATACAGAAAAGTATATACACACGAGCGAGCATGTGCGTATTTGAATAATTAATTCAAGGATTATAGCAGGCAACAGCTAATAACTACCGTTAACCAACGTCGAGCAATCTAGTCGAGGGATACACTCTCTCGAGCAGCAGAGAGCAGCATACATACGATCTTACAAAAACATGAGCAAAGGCAAATCGAGGCTGATTTATCGGGCGAGTTAACGCGCCCGCACGGCAAATCGCCGGATATCGATTTCAGGGAGTATTATATATTCCAAACTATACACATGTGATATAAAGTGAACTCTCTTGCTTTCGTACGAGTTGCTCCTGCTGATATGAAGCTCCAAAAACTTCACCGCCATAAGCCCGAGCGATTAAGCGTGAGAGAGAAAGAGAGCGAGAGCCAAGAACTTATTCGTGGCTGTGATTTTAATCGATCCTCCAAATCAGCGTAGAATTATTTTAGTAAATGAGTATAATTAAAAAAAGATATCCCAAATGCCACCGAGCTCGTGTCCCAAACGGCCTCTCATCATAGACTTGCTACAAATACTCGCGAGTGTCTTAACTTGTCTCTCTTTTTTTTCAGCGGTTTTGTTCCTCGTGTTATTTTTCGAAAATCCTTTGCGCATTAATTACGAAATCGCAGTTGAGTTATTTCGTGGATGCGAGATTAATGTGGCAAGATAAGAAGGACGTTTTTAACCTGGTGCCCATTGATATCCTCCCGTCTCCTGCTTTTTAAAAGCCACTAAATTCTCTCCAATTATACATCATTTAGATTTATATTAATTAAGAATTCACTCATAAGGGATAAAACTAATAATTAAATGAATTTCGTTTATTTTTGTCTCGCGAAAGAGACTGAAAAAAATAATAAAATCCTGAGTACCAGGGATGCATTTTTTTTCTCTCTTTTTCATATCTCTTCCCTCTCCGTCTGCATATTTCTGTCTTTTCTTTCTCTTTCTCCCTCCTTCTCTGCGATCTCGATATTACGAGAGTTGACACGTGGTGTGGGCTGCAAAGATACCAGAGTATGACTGGCGGGGACCCTCTGAGTGGCCCTCGAAATTCAGAGCCGATGAATACGATGTCTGTCCAAAAGATCTCCGTTCCTGACAGGGGACACGGTGAGACGAATAGCGGGAGAAAAATGTATTGCGAGAAGCAAAACAATCACGCGTTTGGTGTATTTTAGAAAAATTAAACAATATTACGAAAATGGAATGAAAAAAAATTCAGAATGATTAAAAAAAAAACAATTGGTGTATCGACTATTCACAAAATGTTAACTTTCACTGTGTATATTTGCTGCTCAACGGTTCGCGAGAGAAAAATAACAAGAAATTATTCGTTCAACGAGGCCCAGCACGAATATGATGGATTTGGTGTCACTTAAAAATTGACAGCTGTACTCGATTCTCGGGAGTGATTCGAACTCGATCTGCTAGAAAAGTGTCCCACACGCAGTGTCCGGCACAGCTTCGGATCTGCCTCATTAATATAATCACTCGTATATCCTCTCAGCTAGAGATCGAGCTGAATAATTTCTCGGATAGTCGACGAGAACGCGTGTCTCGTAACACCCACTCCGCCCACGCTCTGGAATAAAGAGAAACACACATAGGTTAGGCGATAGATATACACAGAGCTAGGTAGTTTGCGTCTTGCTAATCGTTGCGATGATGGATCACCTGCGTTTCGTTTGACCCCATCCCGAAGATCCCTCCGCCGCACGTCATTATCATGACCCTCTTCTTCAAATTCCATTTGTTCTTTTTCCTTCGTGTATCCTTTGCATAACAGGAACAAAATAATTATTTCGAATCTTTGTTCCACTGGTTCTAATCCCTGACGAGTATCGATCGTATTAAGGGATCGAGTCATTCGGGAGGGAAAAAAAATGGGAATATTTTCGATCAGAATGACTAATTTTTCGTGATTCTCATTTTTCAGTCTCGAATGTTTTTTTTTGCCTTCATATCTTTGTTGGTAAATAATCGATAAATAAATAGAGATATAAATAACGGTTTAGCGACATTAACAGATATTGAATCTTTATCTCGTGTTCTTACATTTTATTGACTCCCTATCACCATATTTTCCACCTCCTGGCAAAGCGATCAAGATAGATCAGGATTTGCGATTGGTGAAGTACGAGAAAGAGCTGAAGGAAAGGGAGCGAGGAGAAGGGCAACAGCTGGCGATGTTCAGTGAGGAAGAGAGAGGAGAAAGCAGCAGAGGCTTTAAACTCGTTACTTCTGAAGAATCTACACGCAGCTGCATGTATGAGTGGATGCATGTTGGAATATTGCACACATGCAAGAATATATGGGAAAAGAGGCGTCGAAAAGGGCGAAATATACGAGCGATAGCGGTTTGATGAATCGTACAAGGAAAGTTTGGTTGGTCGGTATCAAACGGTGAGTCTTTCGCGCGGATGCTGCGCAGTCCGCGAAGAGCGTCTTTTGCGAATGTAGTTTTCGTAGCGAAGAGAAAATATACGCGTCGTGAGTTTGCGCTCCGCGAAACCGTAAATCCCGGGTGCGACGATAAACGACAATTGCGTTGTCGCTGTAATTCTTGCGCTCTCACTTCTTCCCGCTGCATGAAACGATGCAGAGGATATTCTGTATGTCCTGTTCGAAGGATAACACCCAAACGTTTGGTGTAATATCACATTCGTGTTCAAATCGATGACGGCGTGCGAGAAGGGCCTCGAAGATATTTCCACATATGGTAAATTTGCCCTTTTGATATGAAGCATTATGGGTCCAGCGAAAAGACTCAGAAGGGCTTAAAATTCAAGGGGGAACCATGGTGATCCGGTCTGTTCGATCCAACCGTACCACGTGCTTTTTCCAACGCTTTACACGCAATGAAACCGTTCGCACCAACGCGAATCTCTTCGTCATACAGATGGAGTTCGAACCAGCAAAACTTCACGCGAGTGCGTGGGTGGACGTGCGTATATATATCGAGATAAAGGAAATACAGGGGCAGAACAGTGAAACACGTTACCTCTGGCGGACCACGAGTTATAAATTATATTGCCTCGGCGATCTGATCGCTCTTTTTAAATATATATACATATATGTGCTTATATGTGTGCGCACATGAATCGAGGATTTATTTATTTATATGTATCCTCGACGGGTTCTTATATCCAGAATAAAATGACATATATATCTGTACGTATTGAGACTTTCGAATGTCCCTTGATAGCGCATATAGGAGCAGCAGTAAATTTTTATTTTCTCTTGCAACAAAATTCATGTGGCGGAAATGAATCAATTATTAAAATAATTTTAATTAAACTATTATCTCGATTGAAATGAACAAACTCATCGTCTTGACGTCAATTCAGACAACAGGAGATTTATTCATGACGTTATTATACTTTCGACCCTTGTGTGTAATTTACCGCACTCTGAATAGTGTGCCTCCGTTAGGATCATTATTAAGGCAGCAAGGGATGATAAGCGGTGACGCGTGTACGCCCCCAAACTTCAGGGAGAAAACGAGCGTTTACTTAAGCGCACGAAATCGCTGGTATTAACGCCCTCGGTCTGCCACCGCTGTGTATACAACACAATGAGGAGGGGAAGCAACAGGTTGTTCAGTCGAAACAGAGGCGTGCGGGTATATAAGGGTCGTGCGCACCCTTAAAGAGTGGAAGCAAGCTAATTAATGCGGTATCATTATATTAAGAACCCAGATTATTTGCTCGTTACAAATTTGTTGTTGGACGTTTGAAAATTCGTTTTACGACCGTCAAAGCCACTTGTTGACCGAGCGGCCAGCAGTTAAGGTAAATACTGTGCTGCATACTAGTCAAATGAGTGCTAAATTTTCAAAATGCTTTTAGACCAAGTTTAATGTAACAATTAAATGTATTGTTAGTGGATTTGTATTACAGCATGTCTTAGTAACATGGAAAAATATTAAAAACGATAGTTTTGCAAAAACATTAACTGATAAATCCAAATTTCCATGGTGACACATTTTCACTAGGTTTTTTCAAAGAATTATCTTCATTTTTCAACCGATTTTTATGCACCACGGCTCATTTTGTTCCTCAACTGATCATCTACGAATCCACCGCGTAGATTTTTTCAAAATTCATTCGTTCAGAAATTAGTTATGACAAAGTTTTTTCGCTTAATAAACAATAAGCTGGAATAGTGAAACGGTTGAGCTTAAAAAAAATGTACGTGGTGGATTCGTAGAGGGTCAGTTGAGGAACAAAATGAGCCGTGGTGCATAAAAATCGCTTGAAAAATGAAGATAATTCTTTGAAAAAACCTAGTGAAAATGTGTCACCATGGAAATTTGGATTTATCAGTTAATGTTTTTGCAAAACTATCGTTTTTAATATTTTTCCGTGTTACTAAGACATGCTGTAATACAAATCCACTAACAATACATTTAATCGTTACATTAAACTTGGTCTAAAAGCATTTTGAAAATTTAGCACTCATTTGACTAGTATGCAGCACAGTATTTACCTTAAGTCTTCGGGTGCATACTGGGTCGTTTTTACCCCAAAAATGTTCTGACACTTATTATCTTCTGATAATTTACTAGAAAAAACATTTCTACAAAAAAAAAACAGAAAAAAGCACATTTACCGGAGCGACGATTTTAAAGATACGCCATGGGTCAGATTGACCCAATATGCACTGATGTAGGAGGCGTGCACTCGAAGGGTTAACGCAGTTCATCAAGAACGTTTAGAAAATTCATAACAATTACACGAAAAGCCACAAGCTCCTTTTGATCAGCTGACGTGAGTCAGAGACACGCGGGTTCACGTATTTCATCGTGTTTAGCCGGCGAGCAGCGAGTATACGTTCTTAGAATAGAAATTTCATATAATAGAGTTTAAACACTCTAGCTGCGCGGAGAAACGCGATACCGTTTCTTTACGTGCTTCCGAGTCCCATACATAATCGTCGGATGCGATGGGGCTGTGGTATAGAGATTCAAGATAGAGCAGACGATAGGGAGAACCGTTAGGGTGAAAAAAGGCTAGATCCATGCACTGAGAAACCAAATGGACAGTGTCAACTAAATCTGGGAAAACAATACGAAATGCGTCGTAACTAAAGTTTTGTTTGTTCAATAAATTGACTTTTCAAGCGTGGATACCACACAACGGAGACTTACGAGTTTATCGATCGTTTATTTTGTTATAATGGGACGTTAACTGTGAGGCTTTTAGAATTCGAGAGACATCTGTTATATCAATCATTTTTGAAAACTTCATTAATGCTTTAATTAGTTATTTTTTTTTTTTAATGATAAATAATTATTCGAGTGTTAGAATGTCGTGTTAATAATAATTAGAAGAGAGCAACATCAGTGTCTACATGTTCCATTGTATTCCCCCCATATAACACGATCGTGATAATTTATAATTGAGACATATTTCGAGCTGTTTGCACATAAATCAAAAGTTTCGTGGGTCGAAGACCCGGCTCGAATATATCACGAGAGCCACGAAACACACGTACACACGCACAAATATCGCGATGGCAATAAATCAACAAGTCACGGAGCGTAGGTTTTCTCGCGTGTGCGTATTCGTGTACGTGTGTGTGTGTTGAGGATGGATAGAATTTTGTCGTTTTTGGAGTTCGTAGGGAGATAAAAGGGATTGCGTAGAACGCCACCTATGAGTGACCACGAATCATACTTTTTTTTTTAGTCGCATCAAGACACATGACGAGAGGAGGTGGACGATCGAGGACTTTTTTCTGGAACTGCTGATGAATCTCCGCGGTAACCCGAGCAGAGAATACGACACACTAATCCTCTAAACACAATCTGTCTCACCCGTAAACATTTGATTCTTGTCTTCGGTGGACCTCGCGATAAAGTGACGCACACGTCGTTCACAAACGTTATTCAACGCTCGCTCTTCATCTCGTTGGTTTTGGATTTTTGTTTATCTGTGAAGAAATCGGGTCTCGCGTGCGGAAAAGAAGCCCGAGAATTGCCTGTGAACTAAAAGGGATAAGAGAGCGAAGAGAACGCTTCAGGACGAAGGGGAGGGAGAAAAGACGCGTATCCATGCACTAGACAGCAGCCTCCGCAGTCACGAAACTTCGAGTAACTTGTAGGGCCGAAGAACGAGGTGCGAGACTTGCGAGAAAAGCAAGAGAGAGAGAAAGAGCGACGAAGCAGATCATCGAGATCGAGATAACACGAAAAATATTCGTCCGACAAGTTAAGACAACACTGTGTAAGTGTTTTACGTGCTTTTTTCGCTTTTCTTGTCAACGGAATAAAAAATAGTACAAAATTATTTTCAGTTTCATCGCAAATGTTGAATTTTTTTTTTTTNTTTTTTTTTTTTTTTGTAAATCTGCAGAATGATATTTTTGAAGCTCATTCGTTGCGAACTCCGTCTCGTTGCTTGCGTTGGTGAAGAACGGAAAAAAAATAGATTGAAAAACAAAAGAAAGAGTTTTCGATCCCACGCACCGCACCCAACTGACCCCCACGAAGAAAATGATTGCCAGCCAAACCGAGCAAGTATACGTGTAAGCAAAAGCGAGTTTCGATAAGCCAAGGATCATCGGTCCACGTCCGGATCGACGTGGGTCTGAAAGTTGAACGTTCAACGATTCTTTCTTTCCATCTCTCTCCCTTTCTCTCGCGTTTTGCTTGTTTCGTTGGACGTCTCTCGCGAGAAGGCGCCCGCTGTGGGACTCCCCGGAATTACCAAATGTTCAAAGCGTAATTCCGTACGGAGAAAACGAGCGAGAAGAAAAAAAAGGTCTCAAAACGTGATGGTATATCGCGCGGCTTCGGTACATTGTATTGCGTACGGACTTTGAAGAGCCCTCGATTGTTACTCACTCGTGACCGGGTGGCCTCACCGTTCAATTTTCTCCTAAGCGCGCACGGGTAAAAAGCGGTTTAGCCTGAAGCACTTTAAAACTTATTTTCCAATCGATTCGTTACTACTGTCAAAGATCCGACGAGCACTCGATCCTCGAAAGACAGTTTTTCGATTTTCCAACAACAATAAACAACTCTCTACAGTTAAGAATGAAAAAAAATAACGTAGGAAAGGTACGAGGGAAATGCGCGATACAGCTTGATTCTTATTGACGCATTGACCACTCCGTTCCTTATCGCGCGAGCAACGAGCCAACCAGACCTCGTATTATTTAATTAGTGAAGCCGCAATCGTCAGGGCTGAGATATTGTCGTGAGATGTTGGCGAGGGGGTTATTACGTCTCAACAAACGCGAGGGAGGCTGCGCGCGCAAAGAGAGGAGGATGAGTTTCGATATCGGTGTGGCGATTACTTTTCACGCGTTCCTTCGATATTGCATTATTAGTCCGTACTAAGTAAGCATATATGTACAATATATACAAGTATAAATGTGTACAAAGTCCGAGAGGATATCGTAGGGCGCCACTGATGCGTTCACGCGCCAAGAGTCTGAACCACTTAGCAGAAGCTTTATCTCCGACCAGTCAGACCGGAAATCGGTTTGCGTGTGCACGGTCCTAAGAAAGAAACATTCGTACAAGCAGAATTAAGAGACGGAGAAAACGTTAAAGTGAGGGAGCAGGAATACTCGGAGGTGCGAGGCCCAGTAGGATTCCTCTTCGACAGCCTCTTTAAAACGTTGTTTCAATAGCAATAAGAGTTCGATTCTTATCGTACTGGAGCTTCGAGAATCACAACTTTATAGGCTAATGGCTACCGTGCTTTCTCATCACTGTTTCTCCTTTTTTAACCCTTTATTTTTACTCATCTTGCCCCAAGCACAGGAGCAAATGGTTATGCTCTTTCTTGCGCATATATACACGAGAGAAACGATGAAAATTATTTTTATTGCTGTAAATCAATTATCTTGAGCAATAAATTGTTTGTCGGGTAAGATTCTACCTTCGTGCTACATTTGTACACACCATGTATTGGGGGACCAGCTCAGAACGGTGTACCCTTGTACCTTGTGTTAACAGTCCCTCGCAATAAGCTTATCGCGGTTCAAAGAGAACTTTGTGAGGATTTTGCGCTTTTGCGAGCAAATTTTCCCGAATCGTGGCGACTGATGGAGACGAAAAAAAGTCACAATTCCCTTGGCCAATTTGGATAAACTTGGAGAATAACGAGTTGAAGAAAAAATAAACGACGTCGCTTGGATTTGTTAGAAACAAGGAATTCCCTTTGGTACTCCGCTCCGTTGCGGTTTCCCCTGTACATTGCCACAGCCTGGTAACAGTATTGACCGAGCTATTGACCACCGCAGAATAATTACATTGATCCCGGTCATATTGGCCAATTAAGTTTCGTTTATCGTTGCATTATTTTCATCCTCGTAAACCATCGATTTCTCATTATCTTCCAACTTTTCTTTCAATTTTTTCGAACCATTATGATTATCACACTACCACTCGTTCCTCTTTAATGTCGACAGTCAAAATCGAAAGGTTCAACATTCTCTTAACATTTTCAATTGGAATATACACGCCCATTATTTTTTAATTCTCATCGAGCTGCATTTTTTATTGTTTCACGAAAATGTCAACATTCGAATACGTACACGTCGGTTCCAAGAGAAAGGCTGACCTCATTCATTTTGACGTATATGTTAATCACATGCAATATCATTAGCATCTGAATTACTTTGTAATTAAAAAATGGTTTTAGCAAAGTTGCTCGCGAAGTGGTATAGTCGGTTCATAGTAAACGTCACTAAATTTAAGACTAGCATGCGAGCTTTAGGATCAACACAACATTTGTTCGTGGATCTCGAGTGAATCGCGGAGAAAAAAAATTTTGTCCTCCGAGAAAGCGAGATGACAGCTAATTCGTGTGTAGATGTAGAAAATAATTAATATCTACGTTTTTATGTATATAAATTGGTGTATATGTACATATTTATATGAATGTAAGGAGTTCGGAGGGAGAGTAACTGGTAGTCGATGCCAAAGACATCCGCTAAGTATTTATGGGCGAATATGGTCGACTAAGTACCGTGGGAGAGACAAGATCCAGCAATAAAGCGTGGACCATCACACCACACGAAACCACAGAGTCCAGTCGCTGATTCTCCTCTCCCACCGGCGCATCTTTTTCCGTTTCTCCTTTTTGTTTCTTTAATTTTTCTACTTTATTCACGTGTGTGTCTTTTATTCTTATGCTCACCGTGTGATATCTTTTTTCTGCCTAGACCAATAACAAACCGCGCGATCTGCGCTCTTCGATAATATCAGACTCTCCGACAGATCCTTCGTATAATATTCCCTCGAGTGAGTAATAATGTATCGTCGAGATACGTTGCTTTCATTCCGTCCTGTATATACGTTCGTATAGATATATATAGATACGTGCTTAAACAATTTATCACATTAATAACGATCCTGTTGATCAGTGCGAATTAGTCGCAGGACCAGTTAAATCCGCAGGAATACGACGACTAAATCAACAAATTTATATACCTTTCCTCATTATTCATCACTTTTAGTATCATTTTTGTTTTTTTAATCATATTACGGCTGGCAGAAGGAAAAAAATCATTGATCGAACCGATCGATCGTGGCCGCAGAGTCAACCTTTTCGGACCAACTTTTTCGTTGCTTGCCTGCATTACGGTACATTTCTCCAGGCGCCATTCGTCATAACGAGATGCCTTAATTATCAAAATTTCAGTTGAGCCCAATCAATGATAAATCGCATCGAAAAACCGGACTTTGGGTGGAGCTATATTGGAAGAAAAGCCTTTGGGGAATTTGTGGAAAACGTGGGAAAATATTCCAAGTGAAAGCTCGAAGAATATATTAGTAAACATCGTTCTAATGAAAATCTCAATGGGAATTATTCTCCCACTGAAATAAACGATATTCCAGATGAATTATTCTATTTAAGCCCATATAGTGACGATCGTATTTCGAATTAATTAAAACAGGGCTGGTGATTAGTTATTTTGTTATTTTCTCGTGAGATCGTTTCCTCATTTTTTCCTACGGTTTTTGAGTCGCTCGACCTCGGCTCGACGATATCGTAGGTCTTGGTGAAACGGTTTCTCGCACGTAACAAATATACTCGTGTGGAGATTGGTCCGAGCAGGAAGCCTGTGATGCTCGTCGAGCTCACCTGCGCATGGAAAAGGGTCAATAGCACAGTCTCCGCCGCTGAGACCGCTCGAGACTGCGGACCCCAAACAGCCCAAAACTTGCACACACACGCGCACACGTAGACGGAATGTTACGGAATGACGATGAGCATGAATGGCCAGAACGTTGATCATTTGAATTAGAGATTTGAAGAAATCGAAAGTTGATGGCGTGGCGGGAGCATGATGTATGGGAAAATGTATTGTTTCCGATCGCTGAGATAAAAAATCGTCAAGAAATAAACGGTTCGCAAAGAAAATGATTATAAATCGGTGCAAACGGTCTCGGGGGGGCAATAAAACTTTTTCGGCTAATTTCTGGCGAACATAAATAACTCGCGCGGCCCGCAATTATTGACTTCAATTACGAGACTTCGAAGAGAATGAAACGAGAAAGAGGGGAATTTGTGTAATAAAATGTACTTTTGGTGCAGCGATCCTGGGATTAAACGTGTCGAAGAAGTGCATCGATGAAAAGTTATGTCTGCCACGCAACAAATTTTAGTTTTATTTTATTACTTTGTCGAGAGTCGTTTACGATCTCCCGAGGCAAACACTGTTTTTGTTTTATTTTTTTATTTTTTTTACTTGTAACTCTCGCACACGAAAGTTGGAAGATTTCTCTTCGAGCACTCGGTGTACGGAAACTCGTGCATAAAAATCTGCATCCTTTGGTGAGAATTTTGCGAGCGAATGGTGCGGGAAACGAAAGAGAAAAATAACGGTCAACGTAATTGTGACTTGGAAAAAAAAAAAACAAATTTCTTCTCCATTTTCCTCGAATCCTCCGTCCTTTTCCGTTGACCGATCTTTGCTCTTTTTTTCGTATCCCCCATTTTTTCACTCTCCCCCAATTTTTTTTTCCTTCTTCGTCAATATTTTTCACTCCCTCGCGTCTCTCCGTTTTTTCGCTGGCTTTTGACTGCCGGACGAGGCCGCGTACGGGTCCCCCTTAAGGAAGTAGTAAAAGAAGTTTATTGGACGCCTTAATGACGTAATGGTGTATACACTCGCTGCGGTTCGTTCGTTCCTCAGTGTTTCGGTGACTCTCCCGATCACACCGCGCGCGTCTTTATATTCTTTTTTTTTGTTGTCCCTCGTCCTCCCCCACCTCTGATGCTTCATCTCCCGCTAGACGACCGAGTGTCTCCCACGGCGATTTGCAAACCGGCCACAGCAGAGTTTCGTCTTGAGAGCTTGTAATAAGGGTGGATCGGCCTCGTAAACCGAGAGCGCACGGATGTACCGACCAATCGTTAAATTCGTGATTGCCAATCGTCTCTCTTTCATTTTCCATTTTTTCTCATTCTTTTTTCATTTAAAATAATATTCACTCCGTCTCCGCGCGGAGGCTCTCGAACAAGTCGCCTTAGGTGTCAGTGACTCGTTCCATTATTACACACTTTTTCGAAGCAAAACCGAACGACGGAAAAAAAACGAGCAAAAGCCTCTCAAAAGAACGGGAATACGAAATTAGTTCACATCGGGTTAACGCGAACGAAAGGCGTTTCTCAAATTTTCGTTTAAATATGTCTCTTTCGAAGAAAATATAAAACACTCTATTATTTATTCTCCATTTAACGATCTCTCGAAAGACTTTTAAGACACTGATTCCCAGATAGGTTGACGCTAATCGTTCCTTTGAGAAACATCGCGATATATCATAGATTTGGGAAATGCTGCAAAAGGTGACATTATTTATTAGTTTTCTATTAAGCACCAAGTGTAGAAATTGCTGAGAGTTTGTAATCGTAAAAAAAAAATACGGACCCTCGTTCCTCCGGAGGGTTCATAAAATTTTGCTAAATTGAATACATTGCGAAAAAAGCCACGAATCATAAAACGAGCGAGTTCATAACGTCGTAAATCCGTCGGATCGTTCCCCGCAGTTAAAAAAAAAGTCGAGAAACTTTTTAAGCAAAAATGAAACACTTGATAAATTTTGAATACGAAAGTTGCGAAATTTAAAATTACGTTTTACAAAGTAACGATAGGATTCGAATCATCGTTTGACACAGTTTCCTTCTTTCCATACTTTGTCATTCTAATGACGTTGGAATTAAAAAAAAAAAAAAAAAAANCACAGAAAAGGAAAAAAATCACGTAGTTAAGAGTTTAAAGGATTCGTTCGCTTATCCACACGGCGACGGACAGTCCTGGACGGTTGAAACGCGGATCAAGGACATAATCTTAAGACTGCTGCGGTATCTATACAAATGTCCTCATCGGGAGTGACATCAACGTGTGTCTCTAAAAACGAAAACGCATGTTAAGTATTCCATGAAATGTTGTGGTAACGATTCTTAGCGAGATTATTCCACTCCACACTTGAGAGAAATATGTTAATACAAATACAGTTTAATTACTATCTAAGAGATAAGGGCGGACGTTAACCATTGATCGAGCTGGAATACGCCAATTCGCTTTTGACTCTTTTGTCGACGAACTTGAAATCACAATCTCGTGGATGCTCAAACGTTCTGGTTTAATAGTGAACTGTTCAAGGATCTGCCCTGCTGTTGTCGCGGCTTCGTGCATAAACGCGTGTAATTACGAGATTTTCTCATGTGGAGAATATGCAAAAAAAAAAAGATAATAATATAGTTGTCCTTAGAACGATTCGTACGCAACTTGATCGAGGAAATTACGAATCTCATTGCGTTTGCAGACGCAATTGCAATATTGAATGAAAGCAAAATAGTGCTTTGCAAGATCTCGGGCCTGTTTTATCTTTGAGACTAGAGTTTCTCGTTTTGCACGTAAGACTGCGGGTTCGGTTTCTGCGTGCTCATTTGTGTGCAGTTTGCGATCATCGAAACTCGATACTTGAGCATCCCTTGTGAGTCATTTCTTGTTTTTATTTAATTTTATATTCAAAGTCACGATCGAGCAGAAAAAGGATTTTTTCTCGCATTCAGAACGACTTCCGCGCATCCAATTAACAGTTAGGTTAATTAGTTTGCGTTAAAAATTGGGATTGGCTCGATTTTGAGAGTCAGTGAAGAAGCTAAATGTTCCATAAATATAATGCCTGTTTGTTGGCTCGATTTTCTGCTGGGCAATTCTTCCAAAGTGTCGATAAGGCTCACGTGTGTTCGCGACGATGGGAGTTTCGTTGAAAGGGTAACTTGGCTGGACGTACGTGCCCCGGGGGGTTGTCAGTACCCCTCTTATTACCGGCGAAGTGGAGGCTCGCGTTTGAGCAGCCCGGTAATCGGAAAGAAGAGCTGGATATCTTAAAAAGATTGAGCGAGCCAACAAGCGGAGCAGCTGAATAAATGATGCCTGGAAAAGACGAAAAACAAAAAGAAATCTGTGCGATCTTGTGGCCAAAATTGCGGTAACGGACTCGGAATGGATCGGATATAAAAATGAATGGAAAAAAACACTATGCATACGTAATAGGTATACGTGTCGTAAAGTTCGCGTGATACGAATACATTTTTAATATGAAATTCCTCGAATAAAATCGATCAAATTATTGGATCAACGATAATGGGATGTCGATCATTTTCGATTCTCTATAGAGAAATGAAGAATTTTTGCGGTGGATTGTTATTCGAGATCTGCGCACGTTTTGCATTTGAAGGCTCACGTACATTTTCATATGGAATTCCGTTTTTCTTCATTTTTCGTGTACACAATTACCAGGTGCTAATTATTCATGCAAATACGGTTTTTAGTGATTTTCATGAGCCACTAGTGAAGCGCAGTCGATGAGCTATGATGAGGAATAACGAGCAGGTCGTTTTCCTTTCGACACGATGGAGCTTCGTATGGAAGGCCCTTCGGGTTGCATCGATACGCGAATAAGCTCGTAATCGATTTACGAGCTGGAACGTAAAAGTATTCAGCATTCGCGAGACCGCCGTCAGTCTTGCTCTTTCATGCTGTACGAGCCTCCGTCTCTATCCTTCGCGCTCAACTCCGCTGGCTCTGCGATCTGTACAAGAAGCGCGCGATAGAATATTTCGCTTCTACGATACGCACATGCCCGATCGAACCTATAAACACTATAGGATCGCAACATGGCGCACCTAACCTCAGCATCGTATATAATCATCCACAAGACACACCAGATGCATAGTGACTACCCAATCTTTCGAGAACAGTTATCCTCATAAATTTACACGCGTTTGCTCAGACGCGACTCTTAACTGCGGTGCGACTTGGAGCAGTTAGTGTCTGAGCATACGCTGTATCTGCTGCAAGTTCGAGATTGGTTTGTAAACGATTTTATCAATCGAATTTATATTTCCAATCAAATACCAAACTCGGTGACCAACGGACACGCTATTTCAAAGAAAAAACATGGAGAAAAATAAATTTATAATTAGTGGACTCAATAAATTAGCTCCTAATTAAAGAAAACTCAACTCCCGGAACAGCTGAACTATAAATATGTTAATTTTCGTTAAATGCACACGTTTGGATAAACGGCTAAACGCACAAATAAGTTAATTGAATAAAAATAAATAAAAACAAAGTAAATCATATAAAAATGTGTGTATGTGTAAATAATGTGAGGAGTGAGGCAGTATTCGTACTGAACACATAGAAAGTTGCTACTGTGGCACATGCACAGACGAACAGCGTCGCGAAACCGTGTGCGAAGAATTGCGCCTGGAAGGCAAGTGGCCTTACAAGGACGTGGCGAGACGTGCCTCGCGAGTCCCCTGCCTATCTCGCCTGCTCGAACCGACGACTGCACGCCTATACGCAGCTATTCTCTTCTCGACCCCCACCTACCCCTTTCCTCCTCTTCTTCCCACAGCTCTCGCAGCAGTTGCAACTGCATAGACGTGCAAGTATTTGCATACAGTGAGCCTCGTGTGCCCCTGGCTGCCGTCAGGCACGCGCGAAATCAAACTGTTCGACTCTCTGGTATATTATAATTATATATCTATATATGTGCTTCGTGCGCTTATATTTACACGTGTCAGAGAATGGAGAAAGTTACGCCCGAGTGCGTTGGTGGATTCAGCCTTAGCAATAAAAGAAACGTTACTTTATTGTCCTGGTATCACGTACGCAAGGAATTCAGGGGACAGGACGCATTTCATTAATGCAATTGACTGTCAACCATTTGTGAGATAAACTTTAGATTTTTCAGCTCATTTTTCATTCCTGACACAGTGTGCGTGGTGCATTGAATTGTATAGCTCGATCAAATCAAGTTTTGCACTCGCGGTGAAAAGCTGATTAACGAATTAAACAAAAAACCATCGCATTGGTCGTTAAATTGATAATGGCGGTGGTGTATTCCTTTTATAATTTTCTACCAGTGCCTCAACTGTATAATTGCCACAAATCGACAAAACGAAAAGGAGATCGCTCCATTTTTATATTTATTTTTATCTCTCCGTGGTTTCGAAGAGGGATTTGTATATATAGGCGTGTAATTGAATGAAAAGACTGCTGGTGGTGTGACGAAAGAGTGGAATAGCTAGATTTAATGCAACGTCTTCCCGTTGGATTGTTTGAGCAGGAAATGGGGAGGTTTAGCGAGATGAACGAGAATAAAAGGTTCTCTATTTTTGCTCAGCCTGAAATATAAGGCCATTGGCGGACTGAAGTAGCTCTCTGGAAAGGATCGAAAGCGATGTGCACGACGTTTCCAAACACACAAACACCAGCAGGAATACGATGTGCATCTGAGAGCTCGGAGCAATAACCATAAAACCTATTGGTCGCGGCGTATTTACATTCCATCGCTAACACCCGCGATTCGAGGCTCTTGCATACTCACTCGCTCCCGCGGCTTCTCGCTGCTGCTGCGTCTCTTTCCCTCGACAAAGAGGAAGAACAAGTTGCTGCTTTTGCTACACTTGCGGAGAGCCTCTTGCATCGCAAGTGCAACAAGCAGCAGAGGGTGCAGCATCAGTCTCGCGCTGTGCACACTCGCGTACACGCTCCACTATATATTCTCAAACCGCGAGATACTGCCGAAGAAGGATAAGACGAGGAGGCAGTAAAAAAGGCATAAGAAGGAGGGAAACCTCCGGAGAATTCAAAGAGACCCGAGGAAATCGGACGGGGCTGTAAACTCTCTCTCGGTTTCTAGTTCTCTATTCTCTTTTCGCTGCTTTGTGCATAAAGCGTGAAGAAACATCACTTTTAAGTGCATATACAGTCTTCTTCCTATATGCCACGAGAAAATCATTATTCTCTCCAATAACCAACAAACGCTTAAACCTTTTCAAACAAATCGCACAATTTCACAAATTTTAATACATTCACCAATATTATTCGTAATAAAAACGGCGATAATAATAACCTCAAAATATCAAATATCATATTATAACCTGTCATTAAAGAATTTCGTATTAAAACTACGAGGGCAGCGAGTTTCATGGAAAATCATCCAGCAGGTTTATCCGTTTTATTTTAACGACATGTTTTATTGCGTACTCCAAAACGTGGATATATACGCATATACTTACTTCACCGCGCGGTACTGATACCAAATAAAATTTTGCATAAAAACGAGCTTCGATGATTTACGGAGAATAATTCGATGACAGCAGGATGGGAATACGCGGACTCTCGCTCGCTAAATAACACAAGTTCGATCGTAAACTCTGCAGCATATTTATACATGTATATGTTGTTTGGGCCTTTTGTTTTTCTGCCATTTCTCGAAGCAGGCCCGTTTTCAGCACGAAATCGTCCGTGACTCGTGCGCCTCCGGGATAAAATCAACGACGAAGAACCAGATGCACATCATTCAAGGAACACACGATCTCGGAGGAGAGAGCGAGAGAGAGCGATGCTAAAATTGTGGGTGTGCGTGAAGGAGGAGGAGAAGACGACTGGATCCTAATATAACGGAGCTCTCGAGAGGGCAAGAAGAGGAAGAAGAGCGGGAAATTGCGTTTGCTTCGGCGCAACGCGCGGGGATCGCTCAAAATCGCATTTAAGCGTAATGGTCAATGGCTGTGGCCGTGATTAGAGGGCATTACCTGCACACCGTGGGGGCCACCCACCAACCTCAATCAACCTCGACCAGGAGCGTCCTCCCTCGGCCACCTTCACCGCGTGCGCCTTTTATTCCTCTCGTACATTTTCCCTCCTTCATTTTATCTCCTGACGTTTCTCCTTCTCGCGCTCGCAATAAGTTTCGAGCGAAAACTCAAAAATCTCTTTTAATTGCAATCCATTACGAGCACAGCAACCGCATTTCCTTAATTTCCGAAAGAGACGCTCAATTTTGAGTTTTCCGCAATCAAAAAAATACGCAGATAGTAATTTATCGTTTTACATTTAAAAATTTCCGACAAATTCACGAAATTGTGCAAAGGAGAATAAGCCAGTGAAAATAATGATAATAAAAAATGCAAGTACTTTGCGAACATAAAGGAAAAGAGAATTGATCCTTGCCCACAGGAAGGACGAGTGTTCGAGAAGGGGTTGAGAAGCAGATACGAAAAATAAGAAGGAAGTTGCTCACACGCAGACCTGCCGCAACTTGGATGCATCTTTGTATAGCCATAATATATCGGGAGGTAAGAGAAAGCCTGAAAGAGTATGGGAGGCAGAGAGGGATCGAGAGAGAAAGAGTCTTGTATGCGCTACGGGCGGGTGGCGAAATTGAAATTGATTCCGTGTCCGGTAATGAGCGGCTCTCTCGTGAGGTCACGTGGAGGTCAGGACTGTTGCCGAACCTTTCTCGTGCTGGTCTGAAATGCATCACAGAAGTGCATCGCTGAGCGAACAACAACGGAAGACGAAGAAGAAGGGAGCAGCAGCGGGAGCGCGTAGCGTTCTCCGGCCCACCAGAACTTCAGATTAAAAACCACTTCGAGCTTCGATTACTTCGGCAGAGAATAAGAATGAACCGAAAGGTAAAAGGAAAAAATCCCGAGGAAAAAGAATCAACAAGAGCTCACGGGATAAAGAAACTCGGACTGGAAGCGATGATGGACGAAAGACAGACAGCCGTAGACGCCGGTGAAGATTTTTTGTTTGTTTCAACGTTCCTCGTAATTACAAATACGTTGGCGAATATTTGACGAAGAAAAATGACGAAACCTTTATTAATTTTTTCTCAAATTATAAGCTTGTTAAAATAATGCCTCAAGGACATTTCCGCGTCATCGAATTTCTTATCGCGAATGTTTTCCATTTTTTTCACGAATCAAGAAAACAAAATCCTCGTTTTTTTCTTCATTGCAATTTTTAATCGTCGTTGAAAAGTAAATTCCGAATTTTTTGCTTTGCCAAGATATTGCTCGTTTTTTATTCATTTCCCAGGATAATTTCCAGTCGATTTACAGCCAAGAATCTCTCACCATCGTCTTCTCGTCTTCCCTCAGATTTTATACCCTGTCGAACAATGGCAAAACACCCACGCACAAGCATTATATTACAGGAAAAAGAGTTCGACGTTAAGATGCACACACGTTCATACTCTAAATGTCAAAAGGGCGCTGCGTTTTTTTGAATAAAAACGTTGCGTACGTCTTTTCGATCTTCAAAGGACATGTCTGTATAAACGTCTCGTTCTCTTTGGGATTTATACAAGCTCGTCTCTCGTCAGTATTATATTCGACCGCACCACCGACGACGCGGCAGTAAACCTTCCAAACACCCTTCCCAACAACCTCCATATACATAATCGTGCCGCAAGGATCGCGAAACCCCGTCTTGACCCCAACCAAACTGCTGCGCTTCGTCAGAATAATGTCCCACAAATTTTTTCACACGCGACTCAATACATTTTTCATAAAATTCATACATCGAGTGTGGAATATTAATTTACCATATGGAAACCGCAAGCTGAATATATTAATTTCGATCGTAAAATCATCGAAATTGAATATTCATTCAAAATTATTTACAATTTTTATCGATTACTCTGTTAACTCCGATTGTTTTTTCTTGTATTTAAAAAAGAATAAATAAATGATAATGGTAAATAAAAAATGAAAATAAAAAAATTAACATTTTTAATAACGAGTTTGTTTATCCGCTGCGTCGAACGGAATTCATTATTTTGAGCGTACGTTTCGTTTCCTGCACGGCCTAGACAACGAGTCGAGGGAAGACTGATCAGCTTGAAAAACCTATCCGCGGGTAATTGGAATTTGAAAACGAACCTGGATCAACTGCTCGGGAGAAAAAATGTACGAAACATAATTATTCGGGAACGAAGAAAAAAAAATTATGTGCGTCGTTTCAGTGATAATTACTGAGTAGAAAATTATTTAATTACGATAAGAAACAATCCTCATGCGCGAGTATACGACTTGAATAAAATGTTGTAAATAATGTGTTTTCTGTATCTTGAGAAAACAATCTCGTGTGTGATAATATAATAAATATTTCGCGGTTCGACACGTGAATTTAATCGAGCAGCAACGATCGCGTACAATAATTGGTACTTTCGATTAAATCAATCAACGCGGCTTGGCAACGACGAAACAATCGTGCACGTGTGACGTTAAATTCTTGTAATAAGGGAATTAATCCCACGCAATTATCCTCACAAATAATGCTCTCGTGCGCAATAAATAGATACAAGCTGTTATTCACGTTGCACACTCGCGGACACGCATCTCGATAGCTGCCGTTGCTGATAAACGAGGCCGGTTTGCTCGTTGTCCAATGTGGTAGAGCAGAGATAAATCGGATTTGAAAAAAAAAATAAAAATAAAAAAAATAGCAATGGAAAAAATGGAAGAAATAAGAAAGAAGAAAGGAGAGGTAAGTTTGTGCGCAGAGGAGGAAAGATCGAACACGTTCTTCGGAGCGATAGTTTGCTCGTTGGGTGGGTGGCAGCAGGCAAGCAAAGGCAAAGCCGTGTGAGAGTGCGAGGAAAAACAGAGTCTTGAAATCAGCACTCGGGCGAGAGAAGTCTCTCTCTTTCTCGAGTATGCGGGCACACCTACGTCAAATCGTAAATACATTTATTCATGTTAAGCGTCTACGTAGAGAGTATTGTATTCCGGGGAGGCCCGGTAGACAATGCACGTGGGCGTTTCCACGAGCAGCGTTTCTTTCATCGTTGTCGTCGACGTCCGCGCGCGCGACGACGACGACGTCGAAGCGGGAACTTGTGAAAGAGCGGCTGCTTATTCGAGAAAAAATAACTGAGTGCAGAGCAAAGAGAACATACATTTTTCTCTCTTTATATACTTGTATATATTTTTTCTCGCATATGTATGAATATGGGGGCATGTACGCATGTCTATCGAGAAGCGCGGGCGCCTCGTTGTCGTTACGCACCTTCGTAATTCAACTATATAACGCATACAGACGTCAAGGGTCACCTCAGCGATCGAAAGGAGGCGCGTCTCGTTTTTTCATTTCTCTATTTCGCGCGATAAAGAGAAAAAGCGAGAAAGAGAGAAAAAGAGCGAACAATGATTTATATCCTGACGGTGAAAGTGTCCGCGGGTGCATAAAGTCACTGAGGTATGCGCCAGAAATCGATTCATGAAGCCCACGGGATCGAGCCCGATGATTTAGGGCTACAACTGTAGGACACGATGCAGCCTCCACGAGCCTACACTTGGCTTAGGAATAAAAAATGAAAAATAAAAGAAACAAAAAGCAGATTTCCGGTCATCCCTGAAATTACGATGCAATTACAATCGAACTCTCGCCTAGAATTTCATCCATGGAAATAAAACTCTAAACTTTATCAGTCAAGTTTCGTATCCGAAGATTCTTTTCAATGTCAAAAAAGTATAAGATTGAAATAAACGTCTGCAATAGGTTCGTGTGGGTTACACATTGTCGGCAGCGAGATGGTCATTATTAGAATGAACAGATTGAATGGAATCAATCGTTCAGCAGTCGTACGACGCGGCTCTGCGTCTCGAAGGCCAAAGAGTCACGTTCGCTGATCGCGATATATATGAGCACGTGTGTATGTTTGTATATATAGCTGTTTACACATATATGTATAGTATGTGGAACTAGAGGAGCGCGGAAGACTGAAGAATCGATCTAAATAGTTCGAGACTTAACGAGTGTCCACGAGCCCTGGTAAACCTAACCTAACACGTATCACACTACTACTATTACTGTTACTAACGTATAGCTAGTGATGCAGCAAAGAGCGTCGTATGTGTACGGCGTAATCGAGGTAAAGGCGGAGACGAGCGGGCGCGCGTGAGCACATAGCTCTAAGCTTCTACCTTTCGCAATTGGAAACGAGTATTTGAGTCGGAGAGGATCGATCGTCGGGACGTTTAATTGGCAATTATTTGTTGGAGCAGCGAGACCGACACCATAAAGCATTGTAAATCGCAAACGAATAAATCCTCCCTTCACCATATAACCGATATATACACAAACGTACACAATATGTACGTGGAATACCTTCGTAAAACTATATCTCAGTGATAAGCCAGAGACACACTCACTCTTGCATATACGAAGCTGCAGGTAAATATCGTTGAAGGGCGACGCTTGAGAAAATCACCCTCTGTGATGGACCAACGAGCGAGTATATTTAGTGGAAATCCTCGCAAACCACGTGACTACTGCACACTGCATGCCCTGCTGCTGCTGCTTCCGTCTTTTACGACGATTTCTCAGTGTAGAAACGACTCCTCAGGGCGAAGGAAACGTCTGCATATACTTGAGGTAGTACCGTCGATCTTAGAATTATCGTTCAGAATTTAATTTAATTTGGTGCGGTCGTAGATTATGTGGAGAAAAAAATCCAGGCAAATTTTCAAGAAGCTACAGAGAACGAGAGAAAAGATATTCGCATATTCTCTGTTTTCATTTATTTTGCTATGAAAACTGTGATTTCTCCTAAAAATTGATCAGAATTCATTTTAAAATACAATGAAAACTGACACCAAATTTTATTAACTAGGGATTATGATCCTAAACGGGAATTATGATTCTAAGTTAGACTCTCGCGAATATGTGTTTCTGCGACTGAACTCTCGCTTAAGCGAAGATTTTTTGTGGAAGCATCGAAAGGTCGATGGAAAATCAAGTGCCTGGTTTTGGCTTCGTGCTTGTTCCATTATGTTTGTTGCTTATTTAATTATTGTTGTTCGGATGGAATGATCGAGAGACACTGGATCGAGTATCCTCATGAATTGTGCGATCAGCAATGACAAAAGGCTCGAGGTTTTTTCCCTTTATTTCTTTATGCGTTCGGATGTACGTCGACACTTTTATAGATAAACGTAACTGGCAAATGACGATCGTGTCTTGTTTCAACGATGTTGGTCTCCTTACCGATGAGATCTCGTCTTTCTCTAATTGTCACTAAGAAAATGCCATTCGGAGCGAGGTAATTATCGTTCGATCGATCGACAGGTACATGCGATAGATACACACTCGCACATGTGTGTTCGTGTGCCTACGAGAAAAGTTCTCGCGACACGTGTGGCCTAACTCTACGAGCTGCTGCAAGGGAGAAAAAAACGATGGAAAAACGGTCAGGAAACTCGACCAGACGAACGACTCTTACCCGGTGGCTTCGCGAAGAGGAGCCATTGATTTTTTTTTCATATCAAGCTACTGCGAGAGGTTTCGTAGAAAGTTCAGCTCATTTCGGACGAAGCTCAGATCCTGCTGGTGTGTGGTTTAAAATTATTTTTCCGTTGACAATGTTTTCATTGGTACGTTGCAAAAATCACTGAGCTTCGCTCTCGATCTTGCTGTTGCGGTTTCTTTTTCACGTTTTTACGAGTATGATAAAAAAAATTGTCTCGTCCAAGCTCCTTGATTTAACTTGAGTAAATATTTTTTCGAGGTGCTTGTTTTACGATCTCGCTTGAGTATTCCACTCGGCGGAGAAAACCCTGGGGATCGAGGAGCGAGTGTCGCGTTCGTTTCTTCATTCTGTTCACAAGCTACGACGAGATTACGAGCAACACTTTTTTTTAGCTTTCGCGTACCGCAAAAAGGTCGCGTTCGATCGGCTGGATAATCTGTACGTCACGATTTTGTGACGATGATTTATTTTGAAAAATATCATGGGAGACGGCCATTTCGTCCACATATGGGAAAACCTCTTTTCTTCACAACCGAATACATTTTTTATTTCACATTTTTTCAGACTTGGCTTCTTCACTGTGATTATCGGGAGGATAACAAAAAATTCTTGGACGCAAACTCGAGAACAGATCTCGCGCGGAGCAACACTCGGCATGGTTTATCGATTGGCAAAGTGCGAGTTTTCCTTTTGCGTCTGCCATTAAGACTATCGTTACAGTCAACACCGTTCGCACACATATGTGAGAAGCGCGTTGGGATTCCTTTGGATTTAAGGCTCGAATCGTCGATGCTGCGGACAAGCTGCGGAATGGCGCGGTGCTCAATGATCATGGAATTTCAGTCAATAAACGGCCCTCGTTTAGACACACTCTTGGCGCATGGATGCGAAAGAACAGATTGAGCGCGAGCGAAATGGACAAATTCTAAGCAAAAAAAAAACGAACCCCCGAGGCACATGCTGGTCCGTCCGTGTCTTCGACTCCGCGTCGACCAAGACTTCCTCGCGGATTCCCATACGCGCAGATTTATTCGCGTTGTAAAGACTTGTTACCCGCCCACGCATCTGTCTGTCAAAACAGACGCGTGGATTCCTGAACGAGATTTCAATAAAGCAAGGAGAGGAGCGAGTGCGAGAAGCTCGCGATAAGATCCGTTTTCGTCACCTGGACTGGCCTTCAAATGCCACGACTGGATAGTTACAAAAATGAACGTCGTTTGTTAATTTCGTTGGAAATAAAATGTTTTTTTTTCCTTTTTTCTTCGCGCAGTAGATAAGGCGATGCGCGTGCAAAACTCGGTGCTCTCCTTAACAGCAACGAGATCGTTTGCGCGAGCAAACGTAATCGAAGCGTATATACAACGAGCGTGCTGCTGCCCCGTGCCAAATAGAGAAGTCGTCTCGACGTAGGCGGTCGCTCAACCGACCCCACCGACACTCCTGCGATCCTACGATCGTATAGTTCAGTGAGAAGAGACTCAGGAAGGTTCTGCAATCGCTGCACCACTTTTCTTTTTGCAGCTAATTAAACCACCTGACTCGAAAATACTCACGTTTTCTTTTCTTCGTGGCACACACCCTTGTTCCCTCTCTCGCGCTCCCCACCGTTTTTTCATCTCGAAGCACCTCACCGCGTGAGCACAAAACAGCAGCATCGTCGAAGGACCGCGAGAATTATCGCACGTCCAAGATCGACGTTCGCGTCGACAGAGCGAGAGAGAGAGAGTGTGAGAGAGAAAGGGGAGCGGGGGCAAAACGTCGAAGAGAAATTGTTCCGCCAAAGACATTTCGTGAATTTTTCTCTCTCCACAGCGAAATGTGCGTATACGAGTGACGACAAGGAACACAAGGCGTTGCTTTTCAAGCGACGATTCTTTGTCGCAACCAATTCCAGAAATATAGACCTGCGCGTATCCAAGACAGAAAGAGACACTCTCCCAGAGAGAGAGAGAGAGAGAGGGGCAAGATATAAAGTCTCGTTTTTTTCTCACCTGCACTCGCGACACAGTAAAATACACGCGACCCAGCTTTAAACGCGTATAAGGTGATGCTCTTGTGAGATCGGCTTGAAGGAATTTAACTCAGATATTCGGCGGTAATTCGTTGAATTTATTATACCTCGAGTACGACAGAGGAGCAGCAGCAGGCAGAGTCGAGAAGTTGGAAAGATCGCTCGCGCGCGCACGACACGTCGTTCGATTGGTCAAATTCTCGAGGGGCAGAATTCCCGGTCAACCTTTTGTCGATACTCGGAAATATTTATTCATTCACTCACTCTTCGAAACGTGCCTCGAATTTACTTTCAGTTTGTCACAGTTATGGCGTTGACACTTTTTTATTGTATTCCCCTCGTCCAGGTCGGTCATATCTATTCCAGAGCGTCTTCCACGATGTTTCTCGATCCCTCGCTCACTTTGTTTCCGATTGCGTAATTAGCAGCGCTTGGCAATATCCCCTAAGAAGAGAGTTGACTGCGACTGTCAAGAACGCAGTGAATACGAGAAACTCTCATTCAAAAACTCGGGTTCACCCTCCTCCGGAGAATTACGCGCCTGGTGATGTTGACGGATGAAAGTTTTCAAACATCTATTCATCAGGAGCTCGCCCGAAATATAAATCGTGTCATAATCAATACCGAGAACAGAAAGTGTGTCCTGTAGAGACTGAAACTCAAAATAATCGGTTGTCTCCGCGTTAACTTTAAAATTAAATGAGCTCGATTGAACGGAAAGATTTTTTCGAACTAAATTTTCAACTCTGGGTTGCCACGAAGAGGCGAAAACCAGTTACGTCTTAAAATTCATTTAATTCGCTTTAAAAAGAAAAGGGCATACGACGTAGTCGGGTAGAAGAAGAGAATCTCCGCAAATAACCGAGTTGTAGAACTCTGAGAAATAATTCCACGTCGTTTGGGCTTGGCGGATTGGAAACTGGGTGAATTAAATGAAATCTGCAAATAGGTACGATCGATAATTGTACCGCATGAGTTTCCCTCAAGACAGAGAGATGTCAAATGATGAATATTGTAAATCCGACGTTCTAATTGAAGTGCTTAATATAAATGCAGGCAGGAGGAAGTGACATTAAGAGGAAAATGCACTCATGCAAGTGGAATGACGGCCTGGTAACTTTAAAATCCGAACTGTTATCTTATCGGGCTGACCCAATATTCTGGCAAAAATATAGATCCGTCACGAGCGAACGAAGCCATCGTTCCGACCCAAATTTCATCCATTACGAATTTCCTTCAAATATTTCTCTCCTGCCTGTTCGCTCTTTTCCTCTCGCCTTTTCCGCCTGTCGCTCGGCAGGCTCTTACAGAATTCTGACAGACTACATGCGCGAATCGTGACATGAACTTTGCTAGGAATGCATGTGAATTAATTCAATGGTTGTTACGCTTTTGGACAATATATCCATGTGTGTGGCCTCTGTTTCGATCTGCTGCAGCGGACCAGTAGGTCACAAAGTCCAGTTTTATTCCCGCAGACTGATTTATTTATTAAGGTATGTGTAAGCTTTTTGGTTGCACTTCCGCGCCTTAATATCGTTACACGTCACATTAAATCTTTCCATTTCCCAAATATTTTCGTACGTTTTCGACGATTGATTTATTTTCGTTCCATTTTTTTTCATAATAGAACTTTATTTATTTATTTTTTTATCTTTTTTTACTATGGAGGCTACAAAATCCAGAGATTTCCTTTTTGATGGTTGACGCCTTCTGGATAAACTTCAATTTGCAACGGCGTGTATGAATTATCAACTCGATGGCTTGGCGAGCTGCGAGGTGAACGTGAATAATGCAAAAGACTTTCAAAGCTTTTTCGGGCTAGCGGTTGCGACGAGTTTTCGGGGGGGTCAGAAAGACCCGGATGGTAATTAATATAAAATTTTGCACTGGTAAAAACAATGTTCGTCAACGCTGCAAAAATACGATCGCTCCTGCTGCGTGTAGAGTTGTATCGCACGTTCCATGGCGCGGAGCTCGCCTCAGGCCAGTTTTTACACCCACGCCCTTTTCTGTATCGCGCTTTATCGCTCGTCATTAGCGTGCGGTGAGTATTAATTACGGCGGGAAGCTTGAATATATTATTATTCCAGATTGGTGCAGAAAATGCATTTTCAACGTGGTTGCTTCGACATATGCCGTGTGCGAATACCGTTTACTGACTTTCGCTCTCGGTGGCTGTATTATTAAAGTCCTAAAGGACGGGTAATTATTTCTGCTTATAAACGTCGTGAATGATCGATTACAACTCGTAGATCAAATATTTGTTTCGAAAAATGTTCCAATTAGCGAAATTATTTAAATTTCAGAGCTCGCCTGAGTTTATAATTCTGGACTTTTTCGAGGAGACTATTTCTTCGCATGAGAGCAGAGAGCATGCAGATGAAAAACGTAATTGCGTGTAGAATGTTTAAAAGATTCTCCGCTTCGTCGCTTCTGTAATGAAATTCCGCGAGTACCTTAAGAAATATCGTATCGAAGCTTCGACGCTATTCGCCGAGTACAATAATGTCGATGTCGTTGAATTAATAGGAACGTCACGGACCATTACACTGCAACGCCGAGGCCTTTGCTCGTGAACCTCCAGTTCTTCACCAATATACCGCGCGCGCGGCATCAATGGCGATCGAGAGGTTCGCGCACTGTACAAGATGTTACAGCGCGTTTAGCGAGCAATCGAGAAAGATAAAAAGTAAATGAATGAAAAAAGTAACAAATTGCCAATTCACCGCGACGTTTCCTTGTATTTATATCAATACGCGAAAACGATGACCAGTCAATCGACGAATAACGACAATTTATAAGCCTCGCCTCTATTCGTCGAGGATCGCGTTGGACCTCCCGAAGAACAACGTTCATTTTATTGGCCAAGAAATTCAACCATTTGTGATGAATTATCGCGAGGCCATTTTTAAGCGGCTTCGTCGATGCAACGTCGGGGAGACTTACGATGCTAAACGTTGGAACTTGAGCAATCTGTGTTGGATACTCGAGTCCATACACGGGTAAAGAGAAAAGGTGGGCTCGTGCGGGGAGGTTGCGCGGGCGCGACGACAACGACGACGACGACGAGGAGTAAAAGAGCTGGGAGAACGCGCGCGCGAAGACTTGGACATTCCGTGCTCGTCGAGGCTCTCGCGAACGACACTGCGTAGCCGCGTTTTGCCGCACGCGAGTTGACGCTGTAAATCCTCGCGAGACGGAAAAGAACGCATTCCGCAATGGTACACACAGGATACGAGACGCGGAACGTGAAACAAGGGGCGGAGAGGGGACAGGACGGGGTTTGTCCGGCGTGGTTGTCCTCGAGAGACAAAACGCCCGGATGTAACGAAGTTGGAATACAAGAATTTTTACTCGCTCCTCACTCGCGCGAATACAAGCTCGCGCTCGTCGCTCCATCGTCGATCATTTGGATTTTATCGACGATTTTTATTATCTTTCGTATGTAAAAGAAAAAAAAATTGGCAACGCGCATGAAAAAAAAAAAACAACACATTCGGCGGCCGGTAGAATTCGGTGCTAAAAATTAATTGCTCGAACGAATTTTTTGGCGACGAGAGTTTGTAACTGCAGTTTAATTGCTGAAAAGCTCCGACGCAGACACGCGGACTAATTTTTCTTTCTTATTATTTCTTTTTGCACCAGGTTCGAAGTCAACGTCTCTGAGCAAACGACCAGAGGAGAACGAGGAGGCATCGCGAGGAGGATACAAGTCGCGGACTTTCTTCCTCGCGTGCCCAGTTTGTCACGAATGACAATTTATCGCGCGCGGCTCGCCACTCGCCACCATCTCTCTAGCTCGTTCTCTCTCACTCTCTCCCTCTCTGATCACACTCAACGGGGACTCCTCAGGGCGAGAGAAGACGAGACGTGGCAGAGAGGACGTTCGAACTCCACGTCTTTTAAATTAAACGATACGTCGGACCCCCGTTGGCATACACGCGCCAGCACATGTGTACGATACGCTCCTTCCACCCTTTCTCGCCCTCCCCGCCCTTGGTCCTGCGAACGTACACACACTCTTTCCTCTATTTCTTTCAACGGCTCGAAACTTCTAATTTATATAGTCCAGCGATCGACTTACCTGAAGATTCGCACGAAAGATGAATGTGAACGAGTAATCGCGTCTGTAAAAATCAATTTACCAAAAAAAAATATCCATACATCGAAAGATTATTGAAATTTAAACGATTTCATCGAGTGATGCGGAAACTTGTGACACACGAGATCCAAAAGTTTATTTCATGTAATTTCCATTGAATTTTTATGGTGCCGGGCAATCACGAGAGCGCGGTCTCCAAAAGTTGGACGCCCTGGTTCTCGAATTAATTATTAATCATGGCAAAAGTCAGACGCGAGAAAAAAACGTCTTGAGAAGTATAGGCGGGGAAGAGATCGAGGAAGATTTTTTGCAGTTTTCTCGGAAAGCATTATTCGCGAGGTTTGGATGTGGGAGGTAAAACGATTGGTATATAAGCATCAAGTGTCCAAATTGGTACACACGTACGCGCGAGTGTGTTCGGATCGATGGTAAAGGTAAAAGAGCCCTGGTGGATTGTTTTTGTTGCTCGGGCGAGTCTTCTCGAGCGTTATCTTGAATTCCGGTCTTTCATTTAAGAGCATCCATTAAAAGTTTTCGTTCAATGGTTCTCTAATGATGTCAAGTCCGGAGGGAATATTGTAATGAAATGGACGTGCAAAAGGGGTTGTGGAAGGTAAAAATCGTTTGGTCAACGTGTATCGACGGGTATGTGTACGTGGACTGAAATAGAAAGGTGGTTCTCGGAGGTTTTGGCGTGGGTGGCAAAAGTCTTGGATCGCTGATTAGCAGTCAGAACGTAGCGTCGATCGCGTTCAGTTTCCAGTCGGCGTTTACCGATCACCTGGCAAAAAGTCGTACCTGTATCTCTGGTCCGGAGGAGAGTGCTGCCTTCACCACCACCACCACCCTTTCCTCTCGATCGTCGTCTCTCGCACTCGTCTTTTCTCTTTGCTACAGAAGCCATTTTCTCTCTCTCTCTCTCTCTCTCCCTCTCTCTGTTTTGCCGTCTTTTTCTCCACTTATTCGTTCTTCGCTTCTTCTCGTTCGCTCGCATCGATTTATAATTTCTAATGGGCCGGTGACTCTCTCCCCTCTCTGGTCTTTTCTCTCTCTCTCTCTCTCTCTACCCTGAGCTCCCTCTCTTTTCCTTCCTGCTCCTCCGCCCCTCGCTGGTACTTCGCCGCGCAGCGCCTTCTCGTTTTTTGCCGACAACGGCCATGTCGGTGCGAGCTCGCAATAATTTATCCTGGAGCGAGATCGCGGCCGAGACTGCGACGGCGGCGGCAACGTGGCGGTGTGACGACGCGTGTGCGTCGGCGGAAGACGAGAAAGAACGCGAAAAGAGAAGGAATAAGAGAAGCGAGTACAGAATGTACGATGAGAAAGAGGCCGAGGAATAAGATCCACAAGTGGCATCCACTCTCTGTCTCTCCCTCCCTCCTCGCCCTCTCTCTCGTTCTCGTTGCTCCCCAGCGCGCGGAGAACCAAGAAACAGGAGGAACGAACGAGCGGATGAAAAAGCTACAATATCGTGGAAAGTCAAGAGTCTCGAGAGTGGTTCGTGGACGCGCGCGACAAGAGAGATGGATGGTCGAGTTCGCGCCAGCAGCGGACGCGACTCGTCGCGATACCGCTACCGCGCGAGCGGTCTCGTTTCGGCGGTGTAAAAAGGATATTAATAATGCCTCGATCGCGCTTCCTTGTCAGACCGAGCAATCGATCGATCCCCATCGATCGCCCCTGCCTCTTCCTCCTCTTGCCCCCCATCTCTTTGCAACCCGACGCCGGAAACTCTGCCAGCAACTTCCTATTCATTTTTCATTTCCCAAGATGTATTCAAACGACCAAACGATTGGATACGCGATTATTTTTCATTTCAAAGTGAAAAATACTGAAAACGAGGAGCAGAGAAGAAAAAACACGTTTGAGGTGTCTGACCCGATGTCTCAGCAGTTTCAATCCACTATCAAGAATATGCAACGCTCCTCTTGTTCTCTTTACACACTCTTACAACACCGAACGTTGTAGAAGCTTACTCAACGAGTTACCATCAAGCACTGAATGGCAAATTTGATAAGAAACGCTCGCGGAATATCCCGGATGATAAAAAAATGTACAAGCCCATGAAACGTGGCGAGGCACGAGTTACACGTAGTAAAAAATAAACGACGAAATTATGGTCTTCGTCTTTGCGAATACCTCGGAGACCGAAGCATTCGACCTCCATTCGCTTAAAGACCGCGCGGTGATTCGAGTGTTTCGGTACATTTAACTCAGTGGTTAGAAAACCGTTCATTCCAATTCACCGCAGAGTTACAGCAGTGCGTGAGATTACGCGAAACAAACAACAAAACCCAACCAAGTATGAGACTGAACCAACGAAACAACAGATCCATCGATTTAATTGACAGCAGAGATTGATATAAGGTAAAAAATCATTAAGACAGCTTTGTACCTGACGCAGCACATACAGATTTTCGTTCCCATATTTATAGCAAAAAAAAAAAAAACATCTCTAGTGCGGCTGTAAAGTCTCCGTCTACTTGGACGAGAAAATTAATACGAACTAGTTACACGGTAACGATCGTCGAGACAAGTTTGACACCGCATCGAGTCCGCGTTAAAATTACAAATTGCCTTTTTATCCTTCGAATTTTTATTTCCACTAATTCTCTTTCCACACACGACAGACGAGATAGCTTGTGAATTCAGAAAAATATTCGTCGACTGATTTTTCCCAAATATTCCGAATGAAAATCCGTCGAAATTTTCAAGGAAGAGGATTCAAATGGACAGACAAAAAATAAATAAATAGAAACACGTGGCAAGAGAAAAGTTCGTTCAAAAAATTATATATTTTTTTTGTTCCATTCTGGCACGAGTTTTTTTTATCGTTTTTAAACACAACATAATTTATAAATTAACGTACACAATCATCAATAATTTATACAAGCCCTTGTTTTTTTTGTTATTTTGTTTGTTTTTTTTTCGTAGTTTACTTGCTATAATATCGCATAACATACTCAAAAATCTCATAGTCGCGCGCAAAATTCGACAGATTCGCGTCCGCGAGTCTCTCTCTCTCTCTCACTCACTCTCTGTCGTATAAATTCGTCAACAGTTGATTCTCTCGTTCGAGGTTTCGGCTCTCGTTTACAAAAATACACATATCGGTACACCATACTTTTCGGAAATATTTTTCGCTTTATATACGTATCGTTTGAGCTTTCTCTCTCTCTCTCTCTCTCTCTCTCTCTCTCTCACCTAAACACACACACTCACACACGCGCAGACTCTCACTCGCTCAGTTGAATATCCTTGTCGGGATAACGAGATGACAAAAATGAGAGATGGGATAAAAAGTTGAGGATGAGGAAAGAGAAGGTGAGTTTTTCGAGAAAAAATGTTGGCTGTTGAAAAATATAGTTTCGACGATATCGTTGGATGCGGCGATGGTGAAAAAGGAAAGAAGAAAAGGAGTGTCGACTGATGCAGTAGAGCAGGGCAGCGTGGGAGCAGGGAGAGGGGGGTAACAAAATAAATAATAGAAGTATATTAAACATGATTAATCACTTAACAACGGAACTAGCCCAAAATTAATTAATAATTAATAGTTAAAATAATAATAATAATAATAATAATAATCGCAATAATAGTAATCGTAATAGCAATAATAATGGTAATAATAATAGCAATAATAATAATAGAAAATAAAAATAATGAACGTAGGGAAATGGCTAAGAATATAACAGTAATTTCGTAATTACAAAAAAAAACAGCTTGGATTTTCGTCTGGCACGATGAAACCATAGTTTTGTGTTGCGGCTTGTTCTTCTTATTTTGCATAATTTTTACAACGTTCGACGCAATACTTTTTACTTCGTTCAGTTATTATTGTTTTTTTTTGTTTTTGTTTTTTTTAAAATATATTTATTCATTTTTTTTCGTTTCTCAAAAACATTTGACACACACTCGCTTCCCTCGTTAATTCCGACGCAGCGGTAGACGAGAGCGCACCGACGACGAGTACAGTAAAAATGAATTATTCATCTAGTTGGGCAAGTAGAAATGGCAAGTTACAACTTTCGTGTGTTTCCATGTGTTAGTGTCTGTGTCATGGGCGTGTGTTATTTGTATGTTTGTGTGTGTGTTAAATATAACGAAGAGAGTAAAGTAATCGTTTAGCAAAAATGGTCTTGATATAGAAAAATACGGACGTATCGTTAATGCTCGAGATCGAGAGGGGCGTTCGCTGTGCTGCTCTCGTAAAGAAAAAATGTAAAAAACGGGCACAACGAAAAGAAATGAAAAACAAAAGAGAATTTGATCGCGAGCACTTAATTCGTATCGTGGAGCGTCTCCGCAGCAGTGAGTGATCGACGTTTCCATTTTGTTTGACTTCATTCGCGATTATTAATAAAATTAAAAACAAAGGAAGGAAAAGAAAACAAGTTTTTTTAAATAATTTATTCAATCTCAAAAAAAAAATGAAATAGTCACGATCCCTCACTCGTGGTCGACGCAATCCTGGGTTGTTTTGTGAAATTAAAACAAAATAATCGATAGAGAGAACACATGAGCGCGCTCGGCGCAATTTATTTTTTTTCTACTACGAAATGAACAACTTTTGAGACTGTCTCTCAAAAAAAAAAGAGTTAAAACTACGAGTCACGCTCGGCACGACTCGAACACTCTCTAGTCTCATTCATTTGAGTCTCACAGACTCGTAATATCTATAACTTTCAATTTTTAAACTCCTCCGAATCCGCTCACTCGTTTCACGTTTATCCTCAGTTTTGATTCTATTTGTTTGTTCGCTATTCGCACGAGAAATGTTCACTGAACTTAGTTTTAACACGAGGAGACAATATTGTTGTTTTTAACTTGTGTGTTCTGTTCGGTTTTCGTTAGTTATTTCTAACAATCTAGTCAACGGTTATCATTAATCACTATTCAACGTGTTTAAGGTCCAAATATCATATAAGCTCAAATATCAATGAACGGCGTTAGAAATAATCTCCGAGAACGAGGCGTTCCCTCGATTTTTCTAATACGTATTTCCATTTTCTCTCTGTCTCCCTCGCTCCTTACTTTCTTTCTATTCCCAATTCAACAGGTACGCAGCACAATAGTCGTTTATTTTGTTTTTTTCGTAATCCTTAAGAAGAAGCCTTACGTAGAATTTTTGTCTTCGTATTCGATCAGTCCATTCGTTAATTTTTCGCCTTCGGTATCCCCGACGTTGAAAATTGTTCGAGCGATTTTCCCCTCGCTCCCTTGCCTACGATTTCACAATATTTCTCCATATTTCGTTGATTAGCAACGAAGATTCGATAAAAAATAAATAAGGACGAAAGATCGAGCGCCTCTCAAGTTTGACGATTAAAAAACGTCCGAGCGTACAAAAAAATCCAACGTATTGACAATCTCTCGGTTGTCGACGACCGGGCGAGAGAGCTAATGACTTTCTGACTGGAAATTAATTTTTCTCCAGTTGCTTACACGCGTACACTTTTAATATAAAATTAATCGTTCGAATTCGACTGGCCGAGAGTCTCGAAAAAAGAGAGAAAAAAAAACAATTTGGCACATTTACGAAATCGCAAAAACTCGAGACTCGGCGAGCAGGAAACTTTAAATGGCTGTTCGCAGACTCGCCGTACACACTCGGGCGTGTACGTAAATCGACGTACATGCGTTAATATTTTAAGATGAAAACAAAAGTAATAGAAAAAAAGTGAAATAAAACACCAACGAGGAATGAGAAAAAAAGAGAAAAAAAAACAAACACTAGAAAAATGTTATTTTCGAAAAGAAAAAAAAAAGAAATAAAACAAGAAAAACATCGTTCGCGACGTAATCGGGTTTTGAGCACCTCACACGCTTCCGTTTCACAGCGTGTTTCTCTTCTACGTATACAAAACAATCCTTTCAAATTCATCTCCAAAAAATCTTTCTCTCCCTCGTTGCTCTTGCTGCTCGATAGCAGTAACGAAAAAAAGTGAGAGCCTCGGTGGTGCGACGTCAAAATCAAAGACGATCGACGATTACAATGGTCGCGTTCGACTCGCGCGCTATCGGACGAACCCGAACGCGTGGGTTTTCGGAGGAAAGCGCATTCGCAGGGTGATCGTTCGTTCGAGATCTTTTGTCGAGGGAAAAAGTTGAGAGTGGCGGGACGTCGAGAGTCCGGACGTTGCAACGACGAGAGGACGAGAAGATAATACTGTTCGGGGCAGGAAGAGGTGGGGAAAAAATGGCGGTTTTTCCGCAGTCTGGCAAGAAGAAGGTCGACGCACTCGTTGGCTGATGGGAATCCCGTTTGACGGCCGGGAGTGAAAAAATACTCGACCGGGTTGAGAATCGCGTTCAACGTGGCGGTTCCAGGGTAATCGAGTTTCCTTGGTGGGATGGTCATCCAGCGGCGCTTCGTCATTCGATCTTGACAGCACTGGGGATGGGATCGAGACCATATGAAGGACTCTCGGATGTTCCGTTGCCGGTTGCGGATAGGAGGCTGCCAGATTCGGACTTGGTGAGTGGTCCGTCGCTGATTTTGGCGTGAGTCCTCAAGTGCCTGGTGATCATGTCGCGTCTACAAGCTGCGTAAACGCATTGTGGACATTTGTATGGTTTTTCGCCAGTGTGAGTGCGTTGATGAGTGCTGAGATGATCGGATCGGCTGAAGACTTGATTGCAGGTTTTGCAGGTGTAGGGTTTGACCCCGGTGTGAAGCCTCATGTGCCTGGTGAGCATGTCGGAGCGAGCAAAGCTGCGTTTGCAAACCTCGCAGCGATAAGCCTTGGCGGTTGCGTCCTTGGGGCCTTGTCGTCGATGTCGGGAGGCCATGTGTTTGGCGAGGCGATCATGAAGACTGAACATTTGTCCACAGACGGGACAGACGTAGGCGACGTCCGCACCGGGTGGCATTTCCTCGACGACGGGGGAAACCTCGAGGTTGTAACGTTCGGCGACGGTTTCTTTGGTTGTCGGGGATGCGACGTCACCTCGTACGACGGGAACGCTAACGGAGCCTCTGGTGACGTGGGCTGACGGAAGTAACTGAAGGGCACTGGGTCGATTACTGTTGTTATTCTGACTGCTGGTGTTGTTGTTGTTATTGTTATTGCCACCGGCGGTATTGTTGTAATTATTGTGATTGTTGTTGTTATTGTTGCTACTGGTGTTATTGTTGATGCTGTTGTGGGCTAGAACGAGATTTTTCATGGAAAGATCGAGGGGACAGTCCTGAGGGCTTGTGGGATCGTTCTCGAGCGATCGACTCGATGGGGTGTGCTGAGAATTGGTTGCTATCGAAGAGACGGACGAGGGTGGCCTTGGCTCCCGGCCAGGCACGTCCGAATCCGAGTGACTTCGCTTCCTCCCGATTTCCGAGGTTGGCATGTACTTCGTGTTGAAATACTGCTCGAAAGTGTACGACGAGGGAGAGACCGGTGTCAATGGGGTGAGACTCACGGGAGTTAGAGGGGTCAGCGGCGTCGGTGGGGTCAGTGGCGAGGTTGGCGAAGGTAACAACATCGCTGACAAGGGCTGATTAACCCAATTCGGGCAGGCGCAGTTGCGATACTTTTGGGCTTGTCTGTGATGATACGCCGATGGATTTTGATGCTGATGATGATGGTGGGGATGATTGTGATGTAGGGCATTGCTCTGAACGCCCTCTAGGTTATTCGACGGCTGGTTCAGACTCGCTGGACGATGATTTTGATGATTTTGATGCTGGAGATTATCCGCCGGATGCAAACGACGGGACTGACTGTCTTGATAATTATTGTGGTTTTGATTGTGCGGATAATACGGCTGATATGGTAAATGACTGGCACCATGTGTCTCCTCTTCGATCGGCGTCTCCAAACGCTCCACTTTCAGCCTCTTTGAGATCGGCTGAAGCGCGTTTTCCGATGCCGAACGTGAGGTTGACCTTGGAGAACCAAATACGTCTTCCTCTTCCTCCGACGCCAATGACGTCGCGTCGAATCTCGTTGGCAACGTCTCACCCTCCGATGGAAGACTCTTGTGCGCGTTCAGATCGTCCAATACCTGATTCAAACGCCTTCGTTTTCGGGCCGCTCGGTGATTCCGGTTTGCCGTTGCTGCCAATGTGTTGTTGTTCGTACAGGAGGGCGGTGGCGGCTTTGCCGGACCCGGGGGCGCGGCCGCGGCGTCCTCCACGGCGCTCTCGGCCATCGTCATCGATGATGCGCGGCACCCGCCGCCTGGGCCCCTTATGCCGCCTACTACCCCCTCGGCTACCACCGTACTGCCTCCCACCTTGTCCTGCAATCAGATAAAACATTCCGAACATTACGAGGCTGCTGTTGACGTTTTACTGACATTTTAATCTATTTCGTTAATTTGTTTAAAAAACTTTTCAGCTTCTATTCAAATTTTGAAAAAAAAAATGATCGATCGTTCGTTCGACTCACCGAACGGCTCCATTTTCCTCGATAGAAAAAATGGTCATTCGTTTCATCATTGACTTTCGACAATTCGTGTCACTTTGGTTAAATCACCAAGACTGACAAGACAGATGAGAAGATGAGAGAGAGAGAGAGAGAGCGAATGGCGTGAGGGAGGGGTTGAAGAGAAAGAAAGAAAAAAAAATGACAGACGTCTGACACGAGAGATCGCGATCCACAGATGGCGCCGTAGCGCATATACGAGAAAAGTGTGGAGATTTATGGCTCTTGTGAGGAAGCAGTAACAATCTTTATTTATAAATTTGTGCGATCTGGCTGACTCGAGTATAGCCCCGTACCCCCGGGAGATTTCTTCAACAAAACTATTGGACGTGATCAAATATTTATCGGTGAAGAACAAGCAGCACGACGAGAAGGACGCGGGATGTCTTTTGTGCTTGTGCGTGTGTCTGCGTGTACGTATGTATTCCTCTCGTATAAGGCAAGTAGGCAACTGGCGAGGCCGTTAACCATCGAGACTCCAAGGAATACGAAGGATGACTATTAGGAAAACGAGAAATTTATGGCCCTCCCGCGTATCCTTTTTTCACTTCTCTCTTCATCTTGCCCTGCTGTCTCCTCGTCCTCGTGTCCGTGTGCTGTAGACGCGCGGATAAGAGAGGACGAAGCAGCGAGAGCTAAATAAAAATAGACAAAGATGGAGAGATCGCCGGTTCTTCGGTGTTCGGTTGTTCGGTGACAAGACCACTTAGTCATAATGCCACGCAACCCAACCACCATTTCGACGAGAATTATCCAACGGAATTTATTTTAATATGAAACACCCGCTGAGGTGAGAGATTTCATAATTTGCCGGCAGCGAATGTTCCCAAACTCCTCGCAGAGTCTTTGCTGGAATCTTCGAGTCTGCGTTAAAAGTTTATTTTTTAATGTCACTTCTCCCTCAACCTCGTACTGCGTTAATCATTTTTTTCCACCTCCTGCGAGTTCCTCGAAAGATTTAAGAAAAAGTAGTGAGTTGAAAAGAAAGAAAACAAACGAAAAAAAAAACTGTGCAGACGAATAAGAAATTGCGCTGCTGCTGGTTGACCTGTCTCGTCCTCGTCCGTCTGTGGATTCTTGTATCTCATCGAACGACGCTGAGCAGCAAAAGCGCGCGTCTTTTGCTCGCGCAACACAGAGTACTGACTTATCGTTCCCAAGGCGCCACTTGGACATGTTACCGCGAAATTTTGCAGCCTCATACAGTCATACGCTTAAGGAGAAGCTCCTGGGGACTCGCGGATCGGGACTTACGCGGTAAAATACTCGATGTACTCTTTCCCCGAGAGTGATTTAGAGCCCGACGATCGGCTGTCGTTCGCGTCGACGACGAGTACGACAGAAGGACGTGGCAAAGGTAACATGGACGACAGTCTTCCGGATGGTATCGTCCGAAAAGGGCATTAGAAAATTCTCGGAAAGACAAGAAATGAGAAAACGATGAACCAAATGATCCTCCTCCCACGTGCTACTTTAATTGTGAAAATTTGTATAATCCCTCGAAACGCCGCGGCGACTAATTAATAACGAAAAGTCCGCGAGATAAATATCCACTTGAATAACAGCGACGATTAAACTTGGCGTTAACTTTAATCCGCCTCGTTTTTTCACCCTCTCAAACTTGCCCACCTCGTTTCAAGCGGCTCCGAGTCTCATTTTATTTTTATTTCAGTGTTAACGTAGTCGGCAAAATCGCGATAGAAGCTGCTGTCGAGCAGTTAGAAGAGCTCTCGCGTATCGGCGACGATAAACGTCGTAAAACGCGAGGGGGTCAGCTCGTAAACGGTCGAATAAAAAAAAGCTAAAATGAGGAGGGGAAATAAGAAAAGAAGCGAATAAAGAGAAAGAGAGAAATGCGTAAGTGGCTGCTGCTGCTGCTGCGCTGCTTCGACGCGAGAGAACAGGTCTCGCGTTTAGAGCGCCGCGCGGTTGCTAGCTTAGCGTTCGATCGCACGGACTCTTGGGAGAAAAGCGTAGGCGTACACACAAGAGTATGGAAACGTGCATGTGGATTTTTCGCTCTTTCCGCGCGAGCGTTAACGACAGCAGCGAGTGAGTATTTTATCAAATCTTTTGAGCGAACGCTCGTACCGTTGTCTTATTTTTCGAAAGATTGAGCGAGAAGGTCGCGATAATGAACGGCAATAAAAATCATTCGATTATTACGAAACACGAGATGTAATTTGAAAGAAAAAAAATAATGAAATTCACTTTGTCGATTGATTGACATAAATATTGAAAAATTAACTTTACTCGGACGATACCAAAACAAGATTCATCGTTTTCCGTTCCGAAGAAGCGATAAGGAAGAAAAAAATTGATCCTGTAGCATCGGAGGATGAGAAGTATGATGAAGCATGAAGAAATTGGCAGAGCAGGGCAGGTAGAATGACGAGGAAAGAAGGATGAGGAGAGACCCCCGGAGAGGTGGAGAGGCGAAGAAGCGAGGGCACCGGAATGCCTCCGGGAGGCACCTGTAACCGCAGAAACGGCAACAACAGCGGGAGCTGGAGCGAGAGGCCGCGAGCGGAGCGCGCCTCGCCGGACAACTCCGAGAGAACGAGGGAACAGGTTAAGAGAAGCAAGGTGGGCGTGGGTGGGGCGGTTGATATTTCTCTCGAGCATGCACTCTGTCTGTATATATTCAAACTCCGAGATCTCTCGGATATATACACACGCGAAGCGGTCACCATACGATCCACCATGAGCCAAAGATCCCAGCGGAGTTTCAGCGATGGCTAGAAACCGACCAACCATCGCGATGTCTTCAACGAACAAATCATTTCTACCGAACCAATTAATTTCCATTCGCATACAAACTTCTTTACCGAGTTTCCCTAAAAAAATCGTTTTTTTAAACGTCACATTTCTATTTGTTTTTCACGATTGAAAAATCTCCTGCACTGGAAATGAAATTTTGTTAAAAATCGTCAATATTTTGTTTAACACGATAAACTGAACATTTATGGAAAATTTGAAAATTTTAGTCATTTTGGCGGTATATTTGGTTCCAAACGGAATTGTCAGCGAAATTTACGATTGGAACGACAAAAATTTGTTTCCGAACAGACTTTTTAGTGCAACGACACAATTTTTGAGATTTATTCAAAAAAACGTTTCGTCGAACGTTTCGAACTTCATTTTTGACACGCGTGGGAACTTGGACCAAAGAAAATTGCACGAATGGTTCGTTCCACGAGTTTTTGGCTCGACGGGGCTGTTTTTTATGGCAGAAATATTTGTTTGGAATCTTTGGTAACTCAATTCCGTTGCCCTTTGTGTTTTAGAACGAAGAGATCAGACGATAGAGCTGCCCATTCTTGTTGGTGCTCTCTCGTGGCAGGAGATTCGCCGGAGGGTAGTAGCGAGAAGCGCGCGAGCAATTGTGAGCCGCGCACAGGCTGGCACACATCAAGCACCACGAGCCTGCAAGGGCGAGGCCGCGATGTTTCTTTGCTACCAAAAAACCAGACGGGCTACCGGGGCCCCAGAAGCTGCGAGTCGCTTCCTGCGCGAGTCGACTCGTGCTCGCTGGACCGCTTCTTCGCTATCCTTACATACACCTTCACTTATATATTTATGTGTATATATAGTTTCACGATTCTTCAACGAGACAACGGGCGCCGGGAGTTGTGAGAAAAGAGTATAAGATAATAAAGAACGAGAGCGATGGTGGCAGGATACCCGCACAGATGCTGAGTTTCACTCTTCGGAGCAACAAGTTCACCAACCATTCTCGACGCAATCCCTCCAGGCTACCGCGACCGGCCGGAGCGAAACACTTCAGCGAGATGAAGTGCAAAAAATATCGCCAACTATAATAAAAACGTAAAGGAAAAAGCTTGGACGGAAAAAAATGTTGACGAGAAATTCGAATTGACGAAAAAAAAATGGAAAAAACCGCAATATTTCAATAATTCCGATTCTCTTTCTGTTTATTGAATCATTTTTAAACACGTGGCTGCGAGAGAAGCAAAAAAAATTTGATAAATTTCGTAATCAAGCTGATCATCGACAGATCAATATCTCGCGCGGTGCTTGGAAAACGTGTGTGCCGAGAGTATTACGTGCACAGCGCGCAGCATGGACGAGACTTGAAATAATAAACTCGATAATGACGATGATAAATCCACGAAGAAGTCGTTGTGGCTCGATGACACGTAAATTGATGCACGCGCGCGCAAATTCTTGCTCGTGTCTTAGCCCGTCACGTGTGCATATATCTATATGAATAATTTCTAGTCTTGACGCGGTGATCGGCGGCGGGAGCGTCTCTCGCGTTAACGAGTGAACTGCGAGGCTTCCAGCTAATTTTTTTTCCACGTGTAATAAAATATCTAATGTGCGAACGTGCAAACCACAGCAGAGAGATTTTGATTTGCAAGGAAACATAAATTGTGCGGTGACGTTGAGTGGACATTTTCGTACGAGAGAACGACGTCAGATTTATTCAATTTCTCTACTAAACTTGCGCGCGTTATACGACCGTCTGAAAATTCCAACGTTAATTCGACGACGACGAAGCAACCATTTCACTCGAAAGAGTGTAAAGTTTCCAGTTTAGTGAATAGTTCCATGTGGGGGAGAGCGCGAAGAGCAAGAAAAAGTTACACAAGCATCAGGACAAATTACACGAGGGAATCGATAGAGACAGATTGCATCTGCGTCGTGTATATATGCGAGGAAAATGATGATCGGTTATCGTAAACGAAAAGCATTCTATTATTAATGTAGAGCTGTTGCGATCAGTTGCTCTGTGCGTCGAGCGTTTGATTAATGGCGCATGAGCGCGAACGTCCTCTCTCTTGGTTCGCATATACAGACAAGCACATAGATGCTCGTATACAAGTGCATATCCGTGTTGATATATATACATAGATATGTATATATTGGTTGATAATTAAACGCGTTGTAATTTGTGCGTAGCGAGTGGCAAACTCGACAGCTACCCATGGGGCTTGATTTAAGGTGCAGCAGCAGAGAGGACACGTTCGCAATGGTCGTCGTAGTGGCCCAACGAGAATTCGCCATTGATATATACGTGTATGCATGTATATTGGGAGAAAAGATCGCGCGTCTCCCTGGCAATGGGGACATTCGTCTTGAGGATCGCGAGCGCGAGCCCCCGCACAGGGAGGAGGCGGAGAGAGGACGAGCGCGTATTTCTCAGTCGTTTTCGCGCGACACACGACACAAGGGAGAACTGGTCGCACGGACTGAGGAACGTGTTTTCGCATTGGCGAGCACGCACGTATAGAAAAGAGAGAGAATGAGGCAAAGAGAGGGAGGGAGGGAGGGCAACGTACACCTATCGTGTAATGTCTTTTGTGTGAGAGACTTTATAACAGCATCAACAGCAGGGTCGTCGATCCACCCTCTTCCCAGCGTCCTCGTCTCCGCTGGCTCACCTCCTTCTCCGTCTCGGGAGATTCATCGCGCGTCCCGAATGCGAGAACAACGAGAGATCTGAAGAGCAAAGTATGAGCATCGCACATTTCCGCGAAATAAGCGCGATGCGAAGGATAAATGAAAGAAGAAATAAAAAACCGTGGAATCAAACCACCAGGGGCCATTTTTTTCAACGCGAGCGTATTCGCAGCCAACGATCTACGAGAGTGATCAGAGGCGAGCACACTGCTGCGAATACGCACGACGATCATCTTGATTGTTGACTGACTCGGGGCAACTTTTCTCCGGGGACTCGAAGCACCAACTCAAAAGGGAGAACCCAATACACATTCCCGTGTCGCTCTATATCTCTATATATACCTATGTGTGTATAAAACGTATGTATACGAGCAATCGATCGTTGGGACGAGACAAGACTCTTTAAAAAGCTTATCCGTAAGCGAGAATTGATGATCGAGGCGAGTTAAAGACTCCTCGACACTTGTGGAATTCATTTTCATTTCTGATTTATCGATACTCTGCGTCGTTGCACTTTTTCTTCTTTCCACAAGGGCCAACTTTACCATTTCAAAGTTGCAGCAGCGTGTAGCGTTGGAAAAATTCATACGAATGTACGTGAAAGCGCTCAATGTACGTTCACACGATGAAAACCTGAAAATTTCGATGGTATAGTGCGGGATATTAACGCGTGTGGGTGGTCCAGCCCATACTCTCTGCATAGGGAGAATCATGAGCGTCGCACTGCAGCAGGACTGCAGAGACATCGAGAAACACACGTGTACCCACACGTATGAATCTGCATTCGTAGGAACCTCCAGCGCGTAATAGTAGTTTGTCGCTCTGTGCGCCACATTTACCGAGCGTTTTGTATCGCTGGCTCGAGTTTTGGGAGCATCGATATCAGAGCATATTGTGCACGATAAATAATTCACAGATAAGCTCTGAATTGTTCTTTTCTCTGCGCCAGAGCTGAGAATAAACAAAACGAAAAAAAACGATGCTGTAGATTTTAAATTTCTTGTTTGTTATTTGTCGCTGGAAAAGCGAAGATTGATTATCCAGAGAAAAGGATAGAAACGAGTGTGCAAGTACATGCGGCGGACAGTGAGAAACTCTGGCGAAAGTCTCGGGAGAGCGACGTTATCGCAGCAGCGAGCTCGGGTAATTGCGGGTTAATTCGTCGTGGCAGTCTGGCAGTTATAATAGTGGGGAGTCTGTGTCGCTTGCTCGGTGGGATTCTCGCGATGGCGTGGGCGACAAGTGCATCATTCAGCTCTCTTCCCCCCCCCCTCCCCCCCTTCTTCGTCCTCCTTTACTCTCTTTCCTTTGCCATGTCGTGGGGAGTTTGATCTCGCGAGCGGGTTGCGCAAAACACAGTGGATGTGCGAAAGATATCGAGCCGGAGCTGTCTCTCATCCATTTAGTTCCACGTTTCACGCTGGTCACAACTGGATCACAAACATACGCTCGGACGAAGATCATAAACTCTTTTCTTATTATTTAATTTTCCTATCTTCTTATTAATTCAGCGGAAAGAGAGCGTGTATTACGATCGCCACCAAAGATTGCGACAAACTGGGGCTTGATAATATATTTATATACATTTATTTTAAACTGACGGTTTAGCATGTATAATGCGAAGCGCGCGATGTATTATCGCGTAAGGAGTAATCCTGAGGAGCGAGAGACATGAAATTACGTCGAGATGCAACGTGATAAAGTTGCAATGATATGCAACTGCGCTCGTGCGGAATCGACCAAACATTAAATGCCCCAACGTCGGTATAAATTTTTTTTTTCCCTGGAATACCAAACCCGACATTAAACACACAAATGAATAGCAAAATCCACATTTTTTCCTCATCTCGACGACGGGAGATCCCGAACGAGATATAAAATACACAAAGAAATTTCCTCGATACTATAAACACTGCGCCGCGCCCACGCGGTCATTATCAAACCTGTATATACGTGTCTCTCGTAAACGTTTCGTTACCTCATTGTGCGCTTTTTTCTTCCGTTTCTGATCGTTCGGTAGAGATACATGGATCGTAACACGCGTAAATATGCTAATAGAGCCGCGGTGGATGTGGAAAAGATTATCGGGTCGTTTGATCACGCGATATTCGCTGATTTTCGGAGTGTCGTTTGTTTCGAAAATTCTCGTCGTACCGAAAAATCGTAACTTCCGCATTTATAAGCCTCGCGATGCTCATTTCATCTCGTGCATTTCCTCCTCGCGCTGGACATTCTTTCTCTCGGTGTTATGGAAAAGTGAGAATAAACTATGACAATTAGCATAAATCAGGGAAAGTATATGCTCGCGTGGGAAATGATACAGTAGAGAGGAAGGAAAATTAGCAAAAGGAATGAAATCATAATAAATGATGTATTAATTACAACAATTTATAAGCCAACTCGTGTATGACAAAATGTTGTGCTAATCTCGGAATGACGCAGGCATAAATTTCCAGAGCAGAGGGTGGAGGTTCCCGCGCGATGTGTTAATGCGTGTGTCTGTGTGTGGGATAGTTTGCGAAAATATGAATACGCGATCGCGGGGTTCGGAGCAGGGAACGCGAATCCGGAGTACGCGATACGCTTCAATGTGTGTCTGTGTGCAAAATTTTAAGGGGGAAGGACGAGAGGGAAGGGAGAAAAGGAAAGGCGTGCGAGTATTCGCGCGGGCAGGCTGCTCTGCGATATAAGCCCAGAATCCACCGGCCGCATGATGAGTGGCCGGCGTAAATTAGCCGGCACGTAAATTAACCGCCCCCGAGACTGGGTAATGGCGACCGCGAAAGTAATATCGTGAGCTTTCTTGCGAGATCTTAGCATCGAGACTCCGCGGTGGCCAACGCGCGCGGGGTGGATTGTGAAAACGGCGAAAGAGCGAGAGAGAGAGAGAACATAATATAATTAAGGAGGGAGTACGGATGGAAAAGAATAAATAATATATACGAGAGGGAGAACGTTTTATCCGCAGAAAGGCCAACTAACGAACGTCGCGTGCCGCAACAACTAGGAGCAACGACAAAACTCGTGGAATTTACACTCTAAAACGCAAAGCTCCTATTACTCATTACAACTTTCCAGAATGACTTTTTTTTATACGTCATTGAATGAGTAATAAATAACACAAGTATTAAAAAATAAAAACCAGCAAAAAAAGCTGCACTTTTAATTCGTGATATGATGGAAAGTCGGCCCGCGATATAAATTGCATAATCGATTATCAGAAAAAAAGCGAAAAAGCTAATTCCTGCATTGCTGGTTAACTCGCTGCCCAAGTTTCAAATAGTACCACAGGCCGGATGATGTATATTAATGGATTATAATAAACAAATAACAAAAAACTCCGTTGAAATGACAGAAACGCGTTTTTTTTTTTTTCTTCGCGAGGCCGCGACATGAAACGATAAATAATGCGAGTGTGCTGCCTAACAAGTTACAATGTTCCATTGATAGATTGAACAGCGACAGAACAGAGATACAGAATAAAGCCGCGCCTGCGAGCCATCAGCAAGTTTCCCCAGCGGTTGTGGAAAATTGACGCGACAAATCGAGACGTAAGATACGCCGCAGCAGCAGCCAGTGTACACGAACTTGTCAATCGGTGTTTTTTCGTTGTTAATTAAAAATAGACAGATGAGAATCACGTGCGTGTTTCCCGGGGATTCGAAAGGATATACGTTCGAGCTACGATATCGTTAATCGTGATATGATTTACAATAAATACAGGGGATAGAAAAAAACAAGAGATTGGTGTACACGAGGAGCGTACACACCGGAAACAATTAAATCGCGATATATACGTATGTCACATACTTGACACTCACGTAACAACATAGTTTCGACTTGTCGTATAGCGAAGCATCGGTCTATCGCTTTGCTGTCTTTCTGCTAGAAACTTAAAGTGTGCTCGAGTCTGTTTAACTCGCGTCCACGTGGCACCGACAAGAAATAACGAAAAAAAAACGGAGAAAATGCGAGAGCAAGAGAGAACGAGATATTCGATCGTTTTACTCGCAGGATAGCTGGACACGTCGCGTGCAACAAGACCACTCTACACTCTCAGTACACCCACTGAACTCGCGCGGCAGCTCTCGTCGCCGTTCCCTATGTTTAACACCGTGTCGCAATTACAAAGCTCGTTATTAATAACGCAGCACGAGAGCGTTTCACCCTTACTCCCCCATTCCCCTGGCAGTTCGTATCTCGTAAACTATCGTGTCATTTCGACCAAATAAAATGATCCTTCAAACCACGTGACATACAAATCACCAGAGCAGACTGATCATATAAAAAGCTGTTGATTTACGAGTCGAACATGAATTAATCATCTCGGAGAATTTTGAAAAATATTTCAGAGCGCTAAACAACTGGAAATAACAATTTCAACCTGTTGCGTGCGTGGAACGCGAGCTCTCGGAAAATATATTCCCAACGTGTGATCTCGTATTTTTATTTTCTTCTAAATATCGACGATGTTGAAGTTTGCAACGTTGAGGTCCAACGAAAAATCCGTTTTTCCATTGATTGTTTGTTCAATTTTAAAAACCATGACAATTTTCGTACCAATTTTCTCTTTGAATCCTAAAAAATGATCGTTTTATTGTCCTGACCAAACATTCAATAAGAATATCGGGTCCAGATAAAGAAAAAACAGAATTTCGTTGCATTCCAACGATGTAAACTTCAGCTTCGTAAATATCGAGAAAATGATGATTCTTTGTCGCCTTGGAATGTCTTGGCAGTTGCCTGCTGGTCACGTGGTTACGACGAGCATTTCTGCTACTGCAAACATCGCAGGGAACAACGGAATGCGCGTGGTCCTTCGGGTATGCTGCAGACCTAGGAAAACTCTAAGCTGGACGAAGGCACGACAAAATCGCTTGGAATACGTTACCGCATTCGGTTCCGAAGGATATCAGAGAGAAAAACAGTTTAAAGCGTGCTTCGCCTACTGGAATGAGTTCCGAACGCCTTTAGAGATATGGCAAAGGCTCACAATGCTATCCCTCATCTCAGAGACCGATTGCACTTTAATATAGTCAAACAAAAATAATATCTAAGTCATGGGGAATAAAATACTGGGGAGCGACAGGCAGACTTGCTTTTAAGGCTCCGTGCAAATCCATTGCAACGTGGGATCGCCTGGTACAAAAGGAATCTTGATCATCCTTTCCGCATTGACTAATAGAAAGGAAGAATAATTCAAGCAAAACAGCTCCAAAGTCTCTCTCGCGCGGTTTCTATTCCACAAGAGTTTTCTGCTCCATTCATTATTTTCTTTACCATTTAATTTCTCCTTTCATCGGGCGCGCAATACATTTCGCGACGTCGTTGTTAATGTAATGAGTTTCGTGGCGAGCTGAATAAGGAGACGGAAATGGATTCTAAATCGATTTGAAAATATAAATCGCACGATAGGGACAAATACGCCCGAGGCGTTTGCACGCTTATTACCATGTCGCTTATAATATCCTGATACGAATGCGGCATGTATCGCATATACCGCGAGAGACAAAAGAAAAGACTCGATTCGTGAAGGGTGACTGAGCAAAAATTTGAGCGCGTGGGCGTAGCCGATCAAGCGCGTATACGCACTCTGTACGTTCTCTCTCGATCCTTAACATAAATATCCACGTAACTGATTTCGTAAATAACTACATCGGTGGCCGTTTTAATTGCCTCGAATTAACCCGTTTTAATTACCGTCCCTACGTCCTCAATCTCCTCGACTGTTCCTCTCGACCATCTTGGTTCTCGTCCTTCAACCGTCCGCTGCTTCTTCGAGTATCAAAAGTTTCGGGTCTTCCAAGCACTTTAGATTTTGAGAAAAAACGAAAAATCCGAAAAATAAAAAAATAAATTTCATGAATTTCACTGCAAATAATTTTTTTGCTATTGAAAATTTAACAGATTTCACAGGCAAATTTGTAAAGCTGCTGATAGACGGAACGATGAAAAATAAAACAGAGAGTTGTGTTCCGCGTCGAAAGGGGGAAATATAATGAGAAAGCGAAATGTGCTCTTGCGAGGGGCTTTGTATCTTGCCAAGTTATTTTCTAATTTGAGGAGATAAAGAAAGAATATGAAGCGAAAGAAAAAAGAGGTACGAGAAGCAGAGGGAAAACGAGTCGCGGACAGGTGCCACACGCTGCGCGCCCACCCTGACGGCGAGAGCTGCTGGACTACGAATGTGTATGGTAAATCGTCGGCTTTTCTGCACCGAGACTCCGAGAGCACATGATTCAGCCCGGTCCATACACGGCGATGATTCTCATACTCGGAGGGTCCTGGTCTTTCTCTCTTTCTTTCTTTCGCAGCAGCAGCAGCAGAAAAGAGTGAGAGAAAGAGCAGAGTCTGGCCTGGCGATAATTGTCGCATAAAGTCGGCACATTATTGCGTTATGGCTTTTCGCGGCGTGTACTGGGAAATTACGACGCTTCCACGCTGGGCAAGACCGCGCAGCTAGCAGTACCGGAGAGTAACAGGGAGGAATCGAGAGGGCGAGCGAGAGAGCAAAAGAAGGAGACAGAGAGAACGAGTATAATGGTGGCCTCACGCGACGATGTTCTCCGGATTCCTTTGGACGCTGCGCAACGACGACGTCGTCGCCACGGTGAGGGAATCGCCGTAGCAAAAAGAAAAAATGTGTAAACAGCGAAAAAAATCAATTACCGTCCCAATTTTTCGAGCGAATTTGCCTCATGGGCGGATTCAATGCTCCGCGCGAAAATTTTTAATCCCTGGCGTCCACGTTGAATCTACTAAAAAAAAAGGAAGAAATCCCGAGTGGGTTTTGAATAAAAATGATGCGCGCGTTCGCGCGTCGATAATTGGCAATCCATCAGAATCCTTTCAACGTATTAATTTGTCACTGAAAAATGAATGGTTCGCTAAGAAAAATAGATCTTTGCAACTCCGCGGTAATTTCGTCCCAGCGCGGCTTGATTTATCGGACATTCCTACAAATCTTTTTCATTCCTCCTTCGATTCCTTCTCGCCGGTTCTAAGCGAGGCCGCAAGACGGAGACGAGATGAGAGAAAATAAAACAAGGAAGAAATGAAGCGAGAGGGAGAGAGTGTGTGTATAAAAAAATGGCGATTCAGGAACTCGGTCTCTTCTGTCGCATTCTTTTGAAAATTCCACGAGCGAGAGAGCGCTGGTAAGGCTCGCTCGTGAAACAAACGAAAGACATTAGCGCTCTCTTGGTGAAACATCCAGGTGCCCCTCGTTCGAGCACAGGGGGCAGCTCTTCTGAATCTCTCGCATTTTTGGCCTTAAGGATCCTAGTATGTTCGGCGTACACAAGACTTTCTCAATAAAATAGATTCATCTTCGAATGCGCAATGAAAAACAAAAAGCAAGAATAGTTTTGTCCCGTCGATAAATTTGCCCACGACGATCGTTTCCAGATAATCCATTATTCGATTCTCTCAACGCAACAGAAATCAAGTGTATGGCCTGTCGGAGGATGTCGTGGATAAGGAATACTTGCTAAATTAAGCGATGGTTCAACTTTATTGCAAATTGTGAAGAATACAGTAAAATAAAAAGAAAAGCAGGCGAGAATGAGGGGGCAAGGGAACATAAAAAAAGGAGCATTGTTACACGATGAGTGTTGGCGGTGGCTGTAAGATTCGTGTGAGAGTCGCTTTAAGCCTTTAAGTGGCAAAGACGCACGAGAAAGAGGGGCGGGACGTTCTCGTGGGAGTCGTCGAGTTTCTCGAGGTCCTTCGCCTCAGTTTCTCTCGTTTTCGGCGCACGAGAAAGATGAAAAAATAGGAAGAGATCGTGCGAGGGAGCGAGAGAGAGAGACAGCAAGAGTTGAGGGAGTCTGCGGCGCGCGGTCGAGATCAGAAGGAACCGGCGCGTAGGACGACGAGAGCTTTATCTCGTAATCGTCGACGTTGAGCGTTCACCGCTCGCGCGTATATACGCTTTCTCACACATACATATATCCATCCACGTTAATATATATTTTTAGGTATTCCCGAAGCTCGAGGAAAAAAGAAAACCGGGTGGACAACCAATTCCGACTTCCTCCCCCGTAAATCCTCGATCCTAATAGTCGAAGGGACCACTATATACAGAACGTTTGACTTTATCTCTACAAAGGCTCACAGTCTCATCGACGGGGAAAAAAAAACAACGTCTTTTGACAGGAAGAATAATATAAGGCTGCGCGCGAGTTGACAGAATCGACATAGAATTACGATTCTTCGATATTTTCGTGGTGAAAAAATATATTGGGAGATACGTCCAAGATATTGAATTTACATTCGCAGTCAAACGGATTTCCTAAGTGATTATAACGATAAAATCAAAATAATGTTGAAATATTTCCATCCCAAAGTTTTCGACTGTTCGTGCTCGACAAAAATGGCGATATTGCACTTTTTCTGTTTTGGAGTTGAGTCTTTCCCAGTTTCTTGCCTGGGATTCGTATTCGAATTCCCCGTCGCGACGAACTTTTGTCCTCCGCAGATATATTGATCGATAAATATTTGAAAATTCACGATCCGGATGCTCGCGCGAGCTCGAGAAAACAAAGATTCGAATAAAGTTTGAACAAAAAGTGTCATTGGACTATCGATGGACAAAGAATTATTTGAGGTAAGAAAATGTAATTAATTAGTCCAAATATAAGCGAGGAAATGAGTCGGAGTTACAAAAATGGCAAAGCGTATTGTTTGTATTTCTCAGTAGGAGGAAAAAAAAGGGGATCGGTATAAAAACGTTGAATCGGTTGAGGCCTCATTGCGCGCGATAGTTGTCTCGTCGCGTTTTGTTTGTCCTCGCGTATATATAGGGACGCCCCCGTAGAAGGAAGGAAGTCTCGGGTTTGTTCTGTTGGACTTGTCTCGGCGCGCGAGAGATTCATCTCTCTTGCACGTTTGGCAAAATAAGGCGGGGAGGGGAGTCACGGCGGATTGGAAAAAACTTATCGAGAGACTTTTGCAGAAGGATCGCGAGTGCGACGTGAGGGAGATCGGCGGAGGCGGTTGACGAAAAAGGGAAAGAGAAAGAGGGAGAGAGAGAGAGAGAGAAGGTAAAAATACTAAACCGCCGCGCGGAGAGATGATAGCGAGAGAAGGAGCAAAGAGTTTCCGAGTGTACGAGTCACACAAACTGGTCAACAAAATACAAGCAATATATATAGAGATCGTGGGATGGTTGGTTTGTAAAAGTTGGAGCTGAGACGTCTGGAGAGCATCAGAACGCCGCTTGGGACGTTGAGCGGCAGTTATACCGGCGCACACGTAATTAACAGGCCATCGCGTTTCGTGCCACGGCAGCAGCAGGTGAATCTCTGGAGGTTCTCAACCGCCAGCGCACACCTTTCGCCCCTCGTCATTCCATTCCCTTAGACTCCCACGTAAAAGAATTTCCAGACTGCTCTTTACGACTGGATGCACCCACGTATTTCCCTTTTTCTTCCCTTCGGTTCGATACCAAAACCAACCAATTTAGATCCTGGATGTATAAAAAGATCGGAGCTTCTGCGAGAGCGACCGAAAACACTCAGCTACGAATTTGAGTGGCCAGACGACGACTTCCGGATCTGGTTAGCCGCATATCCTCGAGGGACTGGCTAGCAGATAGACAATCGTAAAAAGAACATACACGTACGCGAGTAACGTGTGTTTCCCCCGCATTTTGGTGCGACTGATTATTCGTCAAGACGAATCGCAAAAAGCCCGTAGTGAAATGTAAACGCGCGACTTATCGCGATAGGACGTTGGTGGTTTTGCATCGCAACAATTCCGACTACATGGCGATACGAATAAGAATGACTCCGTACGAAATTTTTCCACCCAGACGAATTCAAGCTAATTCCACATTTTTTGACGATATTTTCGATCGCCAATGACTTTTAGCAACGACGAATTCTCTCGAGTAAAGTTATAACAACTGCAAAAGATTGAATCAAATTTCAAACGACGAGGAAATCGCCGCGTTGAAAAATATGGCACAGCGTCATTTTTACGTAGAGACGCACACACGTGCGACGCGACGTTTCGATGATTGGGCTCATTACGATCGATTGGCAATACTATAATAATATCCACGCGATAATAGAGAGAGGAGGAGGAAGAAGAAGAAGAAATAAATAAAGGACAAGTGACGAGTGCGAGTGTGACGACGAGGGCTTGGCTCATACGCCGAGGCTCGTAAATGTCAGAGAATCAACTCGCGGTTTTGTATTCGTGCATGGAAGAGATCGTTTCATCGTGTAGTTGTCTTCGTCGTTGTCTTCTTGTCCGGTCATCTTGCCAGTAGAAAGTCGTGATTTCCATCAGGCTTTCGTGACGCGAGGGACCAAGTGATGAGGAGAAAGAGAAAGACTCAAAAGGTGTATATTTTCTGTACAAACATACGAGAAAAAACGGAGACGCCACGCTGGCTAGCTTATTTGCTGATTCAAGCCTTCGATCGTCTGTGTATTACATACACGCTCGCATACACATTTTAAATTCATCTCGCGCGTTGTTCGGCGGGGGATTAGGTCCAGCGAGGATCGATGAGACAAGCTCCTGGTGCTGTTACATAGCAAATACTCTTGCAGAGGAGGAATCATTTATTTACAACGTCAGAGAGCCACACAGACGTATCAATAAATAATATATCTATATATATAAATCGTACGGAGATACGACGATAGGATCGTGGAAATATCTAGCGAATTATATGAATGCCGCATCGAATAATAATATTTCTCGAGAATATTATACGTCACACATACACGTACAGGATCGATACATAATATAGTAGCTGTACATAACTGTACGGTGTGCCCGGTAGATTGGGCAACCACCGCGTGGTTGTTTATAACGAGAAATAAAAAGAGAGAAAGCGAGAGAAAGAGAGAGAGAGAGTTCGTGGAAAGACAAGATATTTATTGGGCGGTGGGATTTTTTGGCGGAGAGAGAAGGAAAATCTCTCGGTGCAAAAGTCCGAAGGGGTTGCTCGTACAAGAAACGATTTCCAAGCGCGGTCGTACGATCGCGAACGAGAGGAAGAAGTTTTCAAAGCGAAACAAGAGGCTAAGAGCTAACTACAAAGTTTGTAGTACAAACGAGCCAAGCACCAACGAAAAGAGAGAGAGAGAGAATTTAGTCGCGCGAGTCTGAGGAAAAAAACAAGCAGACGTCGTGGGTGGACCAGCATCTTTTGCTTCCTCTTTGCTCCGATCTTTTTTCGTGTGCCGCGCTCGATCGCGTGGCTATATCGGGTATTTATGTGTGTGTATATATTTGCCGCGCGGCGGTGTCTCTTTCTCACACTGAAAAAACGTCCCGTATGTATCTCCGAGTTTCTCTTTCTCTTGTTCTTCTCAGGTAACAGGTGCTCGCCGACTCTAAGGACCTTGGAATCGACTCTCGGCTGGACCCCTCTTTGGTCATATCTGTTGTGGCCAACAACGCGTTAAAAGCATTAAAAAAAAGACACACAGACACACACACAAAAAATAGCAACGCGACAGAGAAGGAAAGTCCAAGAGCACGATCCGATATTCCGATAAAACTCTAACGGCCTCTTTTTTTTCCTCCTCCGCAGTGTGCGAAACCGAGTATCAAACGACGCAGTTTTTATCCATTAATTAAAAATGTCCTGGTTGAATAAAAACGAGGCGCACATATTTTAAAGGACATCCGTGAAATTTACCGTTCTTCCAAATTATTTTCGACCTTGGCCGCAAGTCCGCGAATTCTTTCGAAACTTGAATTTCGTTTCTAATTCATTCGTTCAATTTTTTTCATTTTTTCTGTCACCGAGAAACGCAGCCTCCGCAATTATCTCGGTCCATAAGTCAATTTCCCGAATAAAATTTCCTCCGGCGATGAAAGCCAAGCACAGGCAATGCTTTTCATGAAAAGTTTGATCATTTGAACGAATTGACGCAAAAATTTCAACGATACCAATCACACAACGAATTTAAAAAAAAAATTTTTATGTAAAGTGAAATTTTCTAGTTTACGAACATCGGGAAAAAAACAAGATTTTGAATGTAGCATTATACACTCGCGGCATATACATACTAAACTATCATGTTTGCATGTATTATTTTTATTCGATCCCTTTCGTCGTGACTCAAAGCCCCAGCACTCGACTCTTTTCTTTTTCGTCTTGTTCTTCGGCTTCTTCATCCGAGCTCCGACGTCCCATTAGCTTCGCGTCTTATTTACATTATAGCCGTTGCATTTTCTCACATCGAGGCCACACGCGAGTCGTCCACCTGCTGGACGTCACGTGCTTATTTTTTATCCTTTCCACAAATTGTTTCCATCCTTTTGTCAAATATTTCGAGCCTCGATATAAATTCATTGAATTTTAATTACGCGATTTACGTGAAAAGAGTTGGAATGACGAAACAATACGAAAAAAAAAAACAGTTTTCCGATGGTCATAAAAAAGCAAAAGGAAATTCGTTCGATTTTTCGCCGCATCCTTTATTTCCACTCGATGGCTGGACCATTAATCGAACGTACGCGTCAGCAGAGAAGAATTAAATGCCGAGAACAGTTTGAAAGATCATTATTTCAATCATATCGCAATTTGGGAGCACAAAGAATCGCGAGTGTTAATTTTTTTTTTTATTTCAATCTTAATAGATCGAGTGTGAGTCAGATCGATAAAAAAAACGACTTTCGTATCGAATCGCGACGATCTCATGACGCGGTAATTAGCAAGTAATAAAGAGGAACGGGCTAAATGTAAGTTTTCAATCACATACGAACATCAATCATAATAATTGGATGATTTTTTATTAATTTATATAAGGACACACATAGTGAGCATTCAGTTGATAAAAAATTAATCGTTATTTTTATAGAATATCGAAAAAGCCTCGAGCGAATCGAATTCTCATAATCGCATATCATTAATTATCATTTAATGGAAACGGATATTCCTGATGATGTTACGAAATTCGATCAAATTGAAAAAAAAAACGTAACTTTCGACAGAGATCGAAAAGTAGCAAAAAAACGGATCGGATTGGAGCTTGAGAAGCTCGTGAGTGAAGAAAAGAAAACGATATATTGCTGGGGAGAAATCCACAGGCTCATGCCCGCAACAGCATCGCGCACCGAGGCCCGTGTGTTGTCGACGTACTACAACGACCTCGAACTTGAACTCGCGAGAGAGCGCGGAGGTGAAACGAGCCCCGCAGATCGATACACGCCACGCGCGCATCCCCTGACCTATATTGACACACTCGTGGCCACTAACTCGTAAGTAATGGGGTAGCGGAGCGTGAAAGGAATGAGCGGAGGGGTTGAGGGATATATGGCAGAGGGATGAGTTTGTTGCTGTTGCGGGTGGCTCCGGGAGTTCCCTGGGGGCGAGAAAGACCGAGAGCAACATGTTCTGCGATCGAGAGCATAACGTGAGTCACGAATGTGCATGTGTGCTGCGTAGAAGCGAAGCTTGAGCACGTATGAATGCGATCGTGGCAAGCAGAGAGGTAAATCGGTTGACAATTCAGCGGAAGACGAACTCGTGAATTTTCCCTAAAAATAAATGTAAAATTTTATAGTTATCGATCAACGATCTCAAAAGCTTATGCCATTGGAATGAAAACAACAAGAGCGCAAAGTACGAGAGCAAAAAATAGATACATCAGAGACTGGGAGACTCTGGGAGACAGGCAACGCGATAACTTGTAGCTCGTAGAGAAAAAAGTGTGTTCAGGAGGAAAAGGATGTTTATTTCTGCATGGACATTTTTCAAACGTATGCACAAGCGTGAGTACAATATCGAGAGAAAGTTGGAAACTGCATTGTACGCCGGAGGGTCGACTATAGCAGCGTGTTACGACGTGTGTATGTGTGTGTGATGTGCACACGGACACAACGCGGTCAATATCGATTACCTTTGCTATCAGTGCAATACGAGTGCGCGCGTGTTGGAAGAGACAGGCGCACGTGGACGAAGCGCGGCTGCTGGTGAATTCCCTCGTGTGGCTCTCCAGCCCGTGTGTGCATCCTTCCGTGTGTCGAAGCGTGACGAGTAGCAGAGCAGGAAAGGGGCAAGAGAAAAGTCACCCCTTGCTCCGGCACGAGAAAGCTATAGATACACCGCAGCGAGCAGTTTCACTGGAAGAGGGTGGATTCACGGTCAAGGTCGACAAACAACCCCCAGCAACGGACGAGCCCGGGACAACCGCGTATAAGCTCTCGGCTTTTCCCTCGCGCGCTTTCCTCTATATATATCCGTTCGTCGTCCTCACCCACGACCCTTTGCATCCGCGACAACCCCTCCTTCGCTTTGGCGCTCTTCAAGAGCAAATCTCGCCGATTCACCCTCTCTGCTATGCCTCGTTGCGAAGCACATAATCCTCTTTTCTCTCACCCGCAGTTCCGTCGTGTCGCGCCCTCGCCACACACGATACGATCGTCTTTTTTTTTAGCGAAACCCCCCTCGACACCAATCCACGGCCTCTCTGTGTACACAGGCGACCATCCGATTCGCGCTTCGCTGAACCGACCCCTTCATTTCTATATAAAATAACGTCGCGATATGACTATATGGAAAAAACATCTCCGGAGCAGGGGAGAAAGCTGCTGCTCCTGAATAATCCTTCTCGCCTGTTAACAGAATCGCATCGACATACTCGTCGCTTCGTCAACATATAAATTCTCCTTTATTCCACACACTCTGCCACATTCCTCTATACATCGATTCATCTCTTTTTTTTCCACGGATGTATCGACGAGGAATTATTGGTTATACTTTTTCGAAGCTCCCCCACGAAGCTCTTCGACGTTCCTGCTCTCCTAGGAGGCTCGAGATTCTCCCAGAGTCTTGGAACTTTCGTATAAGAAAACAGAGATTGTTGTTTTTTTAACAAACGAATATTCAACATCTTTTCGCATTTGTCAGCTCCCATGGAAAATACATTTCGAGGATCGGTGAGTGTTTCGAAACTTTTGGCGGGATTCTCGTCATTTGTATCGAATGCTCGCTGCACGTGCAGTTTTGCGCTCACGTGTTCGGGTCGCAACAGTGAAAAAAACTTGAACCCGTCGCATTGCTCTCGACTATTATCCAGACTTCAAATGGTAAAAAAAAAATAGAGGAGAAAATGGAAATTCTGATGCCGTTGACATTGAAATAATCGACTATCCCAAAAATCGGTGAATTTTGGTAAAAAATGCGAATGAGATTCGCTCGATGATTGGAGAAAGGAATGAGGAAAAAAACATTGTCAATTAGCCGGATTTTCGATGTCGCGTTCATACGTTAAGAAGTGTAAACGCGCGTTGGTGTGTATGGTCGCCGCGCGCGTTGACTTTCTACAAAATGCTGGGAGTCAGAAGAATGGTGAAAAAGGTGCGGGGATAAAATATCGCCAGGCTGAATCGACGCGTCCATTACTCGGGGAAACACCTGTGGCCGCCCCGGTGTTTGTCGCGCGATGAGGAAAGCAACGGGCCGCGGGCGCGGGAACCACCTACGCGGAGATACTCTCTCTCGCGGTGAGAGAACTCCTCGTTACGCAGGGCGCGCGAGAATATCGCGGGAGAGCGAGAGATGGTGGAAGAGAGTGCGGCTTTTGCCGCAAAAGAATTCGTTACATGCTGGTGACGCTCGCGCGACGTTATATACGCGGTAGAATACATTTATTATATTCACACGAATCCCGTTCTCTGTCACTGTTCCACTCGCCCTGCTCGTTTATACGCTGAGAAAATACCCGAAAGTATACTCCAGGCTAAATACATCCTCCATACACGCGCTCGAGTATCTCCAGCACGTAGGCGTTTGAAAAGCCTTGAAAAATCATTCCCAAAGTCCCAAAGTCTCTCTCACCTGTAGCTCAATTCGAACTTGTATCATCTCTCCATGAGCTCTCTATAGATTTACACTTTATCACAACGAATCTGTCACAGGCTTTAAATCCTAAAAATATTATCTACTGGAATTCAAACCTTTCGAATAAATCATTAGGTGCTAGTTCCAAACCGAATTAACGAGTAAAAAACATGAAAAATAATAAAAAGTGTCACGTGTGTAGTTCGAATGGCAATCGCGACCTGTTCCCGAGGTCAATGAAATATCGTGGATCAGAAGATTCTTCGACTCTGGCTCTTTTTTCAATTTGCTGCCCCGCGATCACGAATCTGCTAGTAGAAATTTTTTAATTTGAAATTAATCTGATGAATAATTATTTTAATGAAACAAATTTTTTCGACTTCATCCTGACAACCCTGAGTCTGCCCACGTTAAGGGTGTCCGATTAAAAAAGCGAAATAAATCTCGTTCGCTACGGTGTCGTTCAATTATAAAAACTAGAATTCTTTGATATCGAATGATGTTGAAGTTTGCATCGATGAAATGCAACGAAAACTCATGATTTTTTATAGCAGGGCACCAAATTTTCGTACATTGTTTGTCGACAATGACGAGAAAGTCTTTTTCGCTATTCGAAAAGTAAATTCACTAAAAAAATTGGAACGAGTCCATTAATCATCAAAATGATGAATAAAAAATAGATTTTTCGTTGCATTGCAACGATGGAAACTTCAATATCATTCGAAATTTATATCGTTTTCGAATCCAACGAAAAATATTCTATGCATTCACAATTTTCTCTATATTTTTGGAACAGCCTCGATTTTTCTTTGAAATTCATTTTTTCATTTACAAAAAAGTTTCATAAACGAACACTGCATTTTAATTGTTGGCTCTGCTTTGAAAAAAATCTAATAAAATAATGAATTCCGTTGCATATTCGAACGATGCAAACTTCAACATCATACTCTAAATTCTCGTGATTCTGCAAATTGTATTTTCCACGTATACGATTGAAATTGCAAAGTGTCTTGGTGGTGGGACTACCGAATCGGTAATTTCCGTCATTTTAGCCGGAAGTAACGGGTCGTCATGTGAAAATGACGGTCATTGGAAACATCGAGTTTTGCACACGAGCGAGAGAGTTACAGTAGCGAAGCCTCATTGCTGCTGCTGCTGCCTCTTCGCGAATGAGCAGCGAACACGGCGTTACATAGCAACATATAGATATATAGAGAGCGATAAGAGGTCGTCGATGCGAGTGTGTATGCGTGTTCATTCGCATGCAATTATACCGAATGGATTTCGTAATTGCCGGGGGCGCGTATGTGTACGCGTCGTTTTCTGTTGCAGCCGATGCTGTGGACTGCTTCTCGTGATTGCTCACGTTCGATCATCGTCGGGATGTATATAGCGATCCGGAGTGAAGAACAACGCGCGCAGGAGGAGAGACGAGAAGGCAGAGTTTTGCGAAACTGGGACTGGATGCATTTGGCGAGAAGGGAGGGAAGGAAATATGAGAGGAGCAACGCGGGAGATTGAGGATCGTGGAGGAGTGGAAGCGCCACACACTGGATGGGAGAGTATTATCGATAAAAATGAAGAAACGATAGAGAGCAGAGCGCGCGGCGCCCGGCGGGCGGTTAGCAGGACTCGTCCAAGGATGCTAGAGTCCACCGGGTTCACCCAGAGGCATATTTTTACCCCTTACCCTATCATCATTATATCCATCTGATGGGCACACGGGAGCTGCTCTCCTCTCGGATAAATTAAGCCAATCTTGCATCTCCCTTTTCCGCCATTTTCTCTCTTCGTGTGTGTATACGAGAGGGAGAGACGTACACGCGTCGATTAAAATATCGTTGGCAGAGAAAATCAAGAGCGATCGAACGCGATCGATTAATGCGATTGAGATATCGATCGTTTCGATTTTTCATTTATATTTCGCGACGTCAAATTTCCGTCACGTTAATCATTCCTATTGAGCGCGCGTTGACGATCATCCAAAACTGCAAATTCTCTCGCTCTCTCGTAAGGCCAGCAGTGAATGCTCACAGCCTTATTTATGTATTTCTTATGCTTCTCTTTCGCTCCTTTCGCATCGGCGCATTTTCTTCCTCGTTCTGATCGTCTCTCCGCGCCGCGCGGCGTATCTCGTTCCTTTGTATAAGCAAACGAAACCGGACAGCCGTGACACCTGACACCGTACACGCGCGCGAGAGCCGCGAACCACGGCGAACGCCAACTCGAGAGAGACCCGCGGAAGCGAAAGAGAGAAGACGCATACAGAGTAAAGAAATAAATAAAACGAACAAAAGGAACAAAACGCGATACAAAGAAATGAAGAGAAAAACAACACATTCGAGAGAGAGAGAGAGACACGACGTTCGATTGATTTTGTTTATGTACGACGACGATTATGAGACGTACGACTCAGCGTCGCGTACCTTCTGCACAATTGTTAGACAATGAAGTTGCGTTCACACGCCCACGTACACTCATCCACGAACGATACATACGAAACGAGCGAAAACACGAATTCATTTCGAACGCTCTTACAGCCAAACCGATGCATCGTTTTTAACGCAATAACTCTCATTCGAAAGCTTAAGAAATTTCCTACGAATTATTGCTCTTGTGATTTTTCAAAATTCGGCCAATTTTCGGAGTGGCGAGCTCTCGAACTTTCCGACAAAAATCAGTCTGTTTCCTTCCTGCACGTCACTACTTTTTAATGATTCCCGATCTATTCGTCGATACTTTTCGTCTCATTAGGTGTGCAATTCTTTCATGAGACATTCGCACACAAACGTGCACTCGTAAATATACAAATGCACGACTGTGTGTGATCGAATCCATCGAAATTCACCTTCGCCGTTGTATCGCGACGACACGATGGCGTTAACGTCAATAAACTCGACTCTACACACAGTGTACACGGCACGCGCGCGCGAGCTTAAATGCCTGTGACTAAATGCACATACACTTTATGCTCAGCGACTGTAAGCAAGAATTATAAATACCATGCAGCGATCCACGGGCGTACATAGAGAAGGAGAAAGAGTGAAAGAGAAATAAACATTTCGAAATGCAAATAAAAAATTTCATAGCGCACCTAAACTCGCCGAACGTCGTAAATGATTTTGTAAATGCAAAAAAAGGATTTTAATTTATCAACGCGTGTGTGTAAATTGGTGTTTATAATAGCGAGTCGCTTCCACAGTGGGTTTTACGAGTAATTAATTAAATTTACATATTTACACTCTTCGTAATGAATTATTTGAATTTCGTAACTCGCACACGATCGTTTGCAGCCGCGAGTTCGAAATTGTTGAAAAAAAAAACCGCAATGTGTCGCGGCTTATCGAGTGCTCATGGAGCCACGTGGATTTTTAACAACTTTTCAAACTTTTTTTTTTACATCATTTATTCAACGGTGGGATTTTCATTTACGAGCCAAATGTTGCCTTTTTCCCCGCGGTCTGGGAAGCAACGCCGCGCCTGATTTATTTAATCGTTAAAAATTTCGTGAATCGCTATCGCAATAAAATTGAGCGCGCGTGAAAAAAAAATCGTCACACCGTCAAAATGCACGTGCGGATAATGAATTTCGTCGAAAAGTCAAATAAAAACGATGGAGCAAGAAATTTTCTCAAGTTTCCAATAAAATTTCGCTGTTTTCGTCAAAGTTTTCGTGCCACTCGAACAAAAATGACGAAAAGTTGAAAGTCACCGCAGTTTTTATCGATTCGACGATTTTTTCAGTTACGATTCTCCCCGCGAACGAAAGAAACGTCGATTTCGTATTTTCGTGACATCAGGCAATGGATTATTACGATCGAAGCGAAGATAGGCGTTCGCGCGCGGTGTATATATGCGAAGGCTGAATCGTTCGTGTCAAAGGGTTAAGAGGCGAGCGCTGAGGGAATGGGAGTGAACACGAGCTCGATCTAACGAGAAGAGGGATAGGAGCGCGTCACGCTCGGCACGCGTCGTGAAATCCGCCAAGCGTGAAGGTGCACGCGCGAACACACTTGTATAAGATAAACCGCGCGGACGCTACACATGCATATAAAAGAAGTAAATATACGTCGGAAGATAAAATTCTATGTTGCGAATCGACGAGCAGAAAAATGAGCAAGTGTTACGCGTGAGGATTGGTTGGCATACGTCGAGCGCAAAGAAGCGACTACGCGGGGAGGATTTTCAATGCTAAAAAGACTTTCGTCTCTTCAGGAGCGATGAGCCACGAATCCGGGTAACAGAAGCTCTGAGAAAACATGAAAAACTTGTTGCTACGTCTGAGCTTATGTTCCCCGATTCCGATGTCCGCCTTCCAACCCTTTTGCCTCTAGTTTTTTCTCAGCAAATTTGAATTTCGTTCGAAAAACGACAACGAATTCGTCGAGGCTCTCGATTCCCCGCACGATTTTTATCAGAGAATTGAGGAGTTTGTTGATTATTTGCGGCGAGTCGATCGCAGAGGGTCGCGCACCAGATCTCATCCGCTCTACTTCCGTCGCTCAGCGCGCCTTAATGCTTCGTCGAGCTTACCGCCGACGCCTACACCATCGACCACGTCGCATCAACCTCCGACAACTACGTACACAGCTTTCTCGTTCTCGCCCGCTGTTTTTTTTTCTTTGCTTTCTTACCAGCCTCTCCCTTTCTCTCTTGACCTACCCCTACCGTTGACACAACACCGAGCCACCCTCGCACGTGACACAATCGAAGCATCTTCCGCTCGAGCGACCAACCTCACTGACCCAACTACCAAACCCAATAACATCGAGAGCCCTCCTTCAACAGCGAGTATCGACTTTTGAGGGAAAACCTTTTAACGCTACCGCGAGGGATCATTCTCCTTCCAACGTTCCGAACCTTTTTTTCGTCACAGTGAAATCGATCTCCATAAATTTTCCTCAAAGATAACGAAAAAATAAGGTTACAATTTTGCGAAACGGAGACGAGACTTTGTATACGAAAAAATTCAGAAAACGATTTTGCATCGATTGATTTTTCAACGAAAAATTACGACGAAATATTTTGCAACTTTTGTCACGATTCGTTTCCGTCGCCGAGTTATTTCTGCGCTCCTGACAGAGTTTACTTTCCACTATAAAAAGCCGGCTGCATGATCGATCAATTGGTCGGTATTTTGGACGAAAACGATAATTTTTTTCCGCGTTATAAAATGATGGAATTATTTGTCTAGCGAGTTATAGAGAATCGTCGCTTTCGGTTTTCCTTTGGATTTCTTTTATTTTTAGGTTACGTATTTGTTTGCTTACCCAGACAAAAGTGTTATGAAATCTGCCGCCGAACAGCGAGTAGCATCCAAGTTGCGTGATTAAACGAATTTCTGTCACGAGATCTCAACGACGCCGAAAAAACAAGAAACAGTTTTTCACGATATTTTAATATTTTTTATTTGGATTTGAAAACACTCCTCGTAAAGTCACTAATATTTCTCATCTATTTGACACCTTTTTAGTATTTATACTACACGATATTCGGGCACAATCCTTTTCGTTGAATATTCCACCTTTTAATATCCTCGAGATTTTCAATCACACTGATTCGCGAGTTATCGAATAAAACTTCGATAAATAGCAAGATCCACACGAATTTCTCGCACTGATTAAAAACGATTTTTCCTCCTTTCGCTTTTTGAAGACGCCAGCATCGTTCAAAGGCTCACTACTGTTTGGCTGTTTATTATTCGAGACACATGAACGCGATTTTTAAATCTTGTTGGTCAGCATAAAAAAAAAAAATCCAAATTTACGTTTTTCTTTTTATCTCGAGTGTGTGTGTTTTTTTTGACAACGTAATATGCACGATGGATGTTCGAACTGGTAAGATACTTGTTGATCGTGTTGTAGAATCGATCGGATTGAAACTTTGGCCACGAGTCTCGATATTTTTCCCCCTCTTTTCGTCCACACTCCTACTCGTATTTTCTCGAGTCAATACGAACGTAAGCGTCGAGGTTTTTCAGTCGGCGATTCGTCCGGTAAACACAAAGCGTTCGATCCTCTTCGAAACGATGAGTTTCGAGGGAAAGGAAAACAAATGACAAAAACAAAACAAAACTCGAGAGAAGGTTCGTTGTGGCATTGACGAGAGTCGGCAATCCTTCAAACATCAAACTTTTCGTACGACACTGAACAAAATGCTGATTATTTTAGTTTTATTTTATTTTTTCACTCGCGTATGAGTAAAATCCTGTGCATGATATGTTCGCGTGGACAGAGCTGCTGTTTTCTCATGGCCGTTTCGCGACGAACGTACATGAGACTCTGGATTCGATTCGAGAACGAAAAAAAACTGCAACGAGCGGTGAAAACAAAGAGAAAACACTCGCACGAGTTTTTCCTCTCGTTGGACACAAACGATCACTGGAAATCGATGGACGATCGAATAGAATCGTGTCCGCACCGAAAAATTCGTGGAAAATAATTGCGATTATTTTCACGAGGAATCGTTAACAAAGTAAACAAAAAATAACAGCGAATTCGAAGCGAAAAAAAAGTGGATTTTCCGAGTGTCAGTTAACCAACTGAGAATTGCAATTGCGAATAAAATTAACGAGAGTGTTTGTTTCTTGGATTATTGTTTTCTTCACTCCTGTAAGTTTATTGGTTTGCTCCGTGATGGCACACGAGTGTAACGAGAGATAAGGCGCGGAGAAAGATTCAAAGACACGCGCGCGCGCGCGGCTTTACGATCGTTTACGAACCGCAACGATCCTTCCAGTAGCGCTGTCTCGCGCCGACTGCGAGGCTTCGACGGCGGGTGTTTGCGCGAGAGAGTTTCACCTTCGGCACGCCAGACCCTATCATCCCCTCCTCCCACCCTCCTTCTCTCACGCGCGCTCGCTCTTTCTCTCTCTCCTTCTCGACCGTCCGTCTACGCAACCCCACCGCCGCCCCCTTCCACCCTACCACGAGTCGCTCGTCGGACGTCCCGCGCGATATTTCGACGTGTCGTGTGTGGCTACTTCGATCCCTCCCCCCACTCCTTATTTTTCCACGTGCGGCGCGCACCAGCAGCGCCACATAGTTGTTACACCACATATACAAAATTCTCTCTCTCTCTCTCTCTCTCCCTCGCTCTCTCTTTTACTCAACGTTGCAAGCGCCCCTTGCTCCCACTTCTTTTCATCTCCGCGCGCGCTAGAGCATCGCCCAACCGACTAAACGTTTACCGGCGTTTTGCTACTGCAGCTAATATCGCCCATCTTCGTCGCAGGATTGCCTCATTCTGCTCCCACAGACCGAGCAGTAGGTTCACTGTGCTCACGACGATACGATACCACCACGATAAATCCCCACCTTGTATTCACCCTCACCGTCGCCATCCCCCCTGTTGCTTCTCCTTCGTACTTTCGTACAAACACTCGCACAAATGCATCCTCGCGGAGTCTACGTGTGTAATGAGTCCCACGAGTCTGGACAATCCGGGTCACTTATGAAAGCATTCGTGTGCACGTTGTTGCCAAAAATTATCACAACTTCGTATAATGTCAAAATAATTGAGAACGAGAGCCACTGGAGACGCGAGCGCTTTCAGGATCGTGCGAGCTTTCGGGTTACAACAATGTTGCACTATTCGTGCTCTCGTCTCCGTTTAGTCCGCAATAAAACGCTCCGCTCGATCGACTCTTAGAAGCGCCGGGAGTTCTCTTTACTTTATGTAAAGTTGTTTCAAAATTTTGTACTCTTGCGACACGAAAACTAACAGTTTTCTCCCATGAAGAGACAAATCTCCTGACGTTTTGAATTTGAGTCATTTAACACTTTATCTGTGAACATTGGACATTCGTGTGCCGGCAAATACGACGGATCGGTCCATTTATTGGAGCAAAAATGGATGAAAGAATTTTCTTACAATTTTATAACTAAATTTCCAAGTTGAAGATTTCGAAACTGGACTTTTTCAGAATTTTTAAAGCGAACACGCTGAAAGAACGGTGTGTCCAGATTTTACAGAGATGAAAGGTGCGGAAAAAACGTTACAAACGAAGTGTTCATTTCCCATTTTTTATTTTTCTCATCCAAACGCGTGTAAATTCTAGTCGACGCGTTTCTTTTGTGTTTTTTTTTTCTTGCAAATTTTAACGAAAACTTCAATTTACACGCGTTTAGATCTGAAAAATGAAAAATTGGAAATTAAATTATTTCAAATTCTAAGCGTCAGAAAATTTTTCTTCATATAAGAGAAAACTCTCAGTTTTGGTGCCAAAAGAAGGTTTACACAAAATTTTGAAAGATCCCTAAATAAAATCGTTTCCTGATAGTAAAACGTAAATTGTATCCTAAAAATTGAAGTTTTGCACTTGGCACTGACCCGAACGGGCAGCAGAAACGTTTTCCATTCCCATCGGACCGCGTGCAGGAAATTTTCATTTTCACAATTTACTGCTTTCTCTCTTGCACCCATGCAGACCGCACAAAGAGCTTTCCTCAACTTCTTGAGCAGCCGATACAATGATTACTCTGCATGATAAAAAAGAAGCTTGAAAAGAGTGAGAAATCGGAAGCCAGACTATGAGTTTTCGAGAGCTTGTGTCAAGGCTGTAGAAATGCAGAAAGCAAATGCGTTATTTGTTGATAATCAACCGTCTCGTAAAATTGACTCCCATTGGACGATGAGCCGCATTACCCCAAACTGCCTTAAAAGTGCATGTGTCGGATTCTGGTTTGCGAGGCTGCGACACAACGGAGATTCGTGCGGGTATTCCCTGCTCTTTCGAAAAGCAAGCAAAACTCGTCGCACACGTCTCGCTTCCCTCTCTAAGGGATTTTCGTCTATCTTTCTCGTTGGCTCTGATTTCTGTGTTGATGTCGCAGAAAGTTGAGGTGGGTGCTATGCATCCGCGATCCACACAGACGCGCGTTTAAACAGAGACAAACATTTATCACGAACTCGGGCGCGCGGGAGAGTTCCATCGAGACGAGAAGAAGGAACGGGCCACGCCTTTCGTCCCCCTTCCTCTCTCCCCTTTGCTCACTCCCCCGGATACTCGCCTTTCCCACTTTTGCTACCTTCGTTCACGAGGTTCTCTAGCACCTCTTGGCTCCTCGGGTGTAGTCGGTGTATTGGTCGTCTTGCTGCGTAATCGCGCACACCGAGCGTTGCTTTTTCCTGGCGCCCCCGCGCCGACTTCCCACCAGCATCGCTCCTCCGTCTCGCGCGCTCTCCCACCTCCACAACCACCTAATTATGTCCTCCGTCTATTTATGCGAATATCTGTACGTAGCTTAATGCTCCCTCCCATCTCTCTGGTCTCTGCAGAGCGTTTCTGCTCGTGAGTTTTCCGAAGCACAGGAAAATCATTTTTCTGGCTCGAGAGCAACTTTTCATGTTTTTTTTTTTTTTTCTCTGTGTTTATCGAATTATAACGAGGAATTCTCGTGTTTTTGGAAAGAAGCAATGATTTTCAAGGCTCCGTTACTCAAAGGAAACAATCCGCATGGAACCACGCGCGAGTTTCTTATTTTCGATGCTTTTAAATGGCAGTTTTGGGACAAATAGACTTTTCGGACTGGTTTACTGATAGATCCGAGCAAATAGCAAAGGAAGCTAAATATGTGCAGATAGAGATTTCTGGGAAACTCTTATGGGTCCATTGGTTCATTTGCATCTCGAGTACGTGATGCGTCGTTTTCTTAACGTAGGAGTCGCGGGTGTGGGTAATTATTCTTCCTCCGTACACGAGAGACTCCGCGCGTACGAACAACCGCGCGCGCGAGTGACCATTTATTTTTCTCTCTTCCGCGTTCGTTTTTTTCGTTGCTTCTATCGCTGAAGCGCGCGAGCGTCTCGCAGTCACCCATTTGACTGGGCAAACAATCGTAAGACTCGAGTTATATTGACACGTGTGGCTTATGGATATATAGACGCGTAAATAACGCGCAACGTCGTCGAGTGTACGTTTCAAGCTCCGTGTCGCGGCCAAGCCCCCCGGAGACACTTTGGCGACACGTGTCACGTTTATAAACTCGTGGCTCATCCTCGAACGCAATGAGAAGAAAGCACAAACCGCTGCTGAGTGGCCCGTGGTCAGCAGGTCGGTCCATTTCAATATTATTCCTTTTTTTCGTCAAAGAAATGAGCTTCGAATAATATTGCCAGCAGCGGAACTTCGTGCGAGCACTTCGGATTTGAATAAACGGTAAAACAAAAAGATCATTGCAAAATGAAGAAAAAAAAGGGTTTGGACGTCCATGTACGTAAAAGCCTTTTTCAATTTGCTTTGAATATCGTATAGAGCCCCCGGAAACGATTAAAAGGAAATAACCGACTAGCCAAACGGTCAATTATTTTCTCTTGTAATAAATAGCACGCTCGATCGTTACGTCCCCTCGAGATTTTTTGTCTCGTACTTATTATTCTTGGCTCAGTTGCTCGTTTCATTGACGAGTTTGGTTGATCGAAAATTCGTCTCTACGAGGCATCGCGAATCGGCATGATTTATTGCAAAATATATTTGAACATAGATACAGGCTCGTTTCGTCTGTCGACGAACTTTTCATCGGGCCTTTTTGCCGGAACATCGCACACGAAATAAATCTCCTCCGTGTGTCCTAGCCAACGAAATATCTTTCAAAGAGCCGCGAGCTGCTTCTCGAGAACTCGCGCACACTGATCGACCGCTCGCGCGCTCCTGGGAACTCGATTTTTCGTTTTCTCACAACGCCTGTGGATCCTCAAAGCATCAATGGTGTCCCTCGCACTACCCAAACGTATAATTTTCGTCTGAGTTGGTACAATGCTGTACGAAGACTGTAATTATAACAAATTGATACGTTCACGACTCTCTTCCGAGATAAAAAGAGAAAGAGAGAGAGAGAGAGAAAGCAACGGAGATAGTACTCGCTCGAAGCTCTCGATCGTGTGGGTCTCGGTATATTGGTTCGCGCGGCAACTCTATGCTTCTCTTGACTCTACGTAGCCAAGCACTTATTGGTAATAATTGCGCGATCCACGTCATTAGCCTTAATGAGCCTAGCGCATAGATCTATTTGTGTTCGTTTCCTACGTGCGTATCTACAGGGTGTCCTCGCAGCCTGAAAACATTGAAATCCCTACAGAGTCAGGAAAATTTTTCTGGGAGACCGAAAAATCAAAGTTCGTGAATGATTTCTTTGATTATTCGAGAGAAAATTGTAATCTCGACTCACGTTCTTAATTGAAGAAACTTTCGAGTTGAAATCCAAGCGTCTGGTGTTTGAATCTTTTGACATTGCCATCAGATTCTGAGCAACTACCACAGAACTAGGGAATTAACTGAAAACTCTTGAGGAAACGTTAAGGGCGTTTCATGGCGACGGTCAAATGTAAATTTTTGTTTTCAGTTTTTCTTACTTACAAAATGTCGTTTGCGAGCCTGAGTTCATTGAAAAAAGTTGTTACAAATAGACTAGAAAACAACGTACTTTAAATCCAAGATTTTTCGCGATAATTTGTATTTTTTATGCAATAAACAAAATTTCGGAAAAAATGTACAACCAATTAAAAAAAAAAAAAACTAAATAAAGCTTCTCCGATGTTACGTAAAAGTGTATGCAAAGTTTTAAGAAGCTTCACCATTTAGAAATCGAAATATTTAATGTTGAAAGTTGGAACTTGAAACACACATTCTTATGAGGAATTACTGAAAATTGTAATTTTTATAAATAAATATCTCGATTTCTACATGCAGGTGAGACTTCTAAAAATTGCACGAGCTGTTATTTGACGTGGTGCAAATTTAAAGGAACTCTATCGATAGAATATTTTGCATACAACGTCCTCAAGCGAGTCGGATCGAAAAAAACACTCGGATTTGTTTGCTCGATTTCTTAAATAAATTTTCTGGCTCTTCGAATGCGTTAGACCGAAGAACACCCTGTATGTGATAATCTTGAGGAAATAAGCCGTATAACGCCTCTTAGAAGTAACCGTTGCACTTTCGAAAGCATCGCGTTACTTCCTACCGCCTTCTTTCATTAATTTTACCATCTGATTTCGTGGCTTCGACACGTTGACGTGGCAGCGTCACACGAATTCGTAACATGTAACGTAATTACAGGAGACTCATTGGTAACGGGCACGTGTAATCTCGCTCCTCATTGGAACTAATATCCTGGTAATGACCTTAAAAATTCAGGGAAGAATGATCAGCGCAACGATTTTTTGTCTGCCTAAAATAATAAAAACTGAGCCTGCGTTAAAAAGGATTGATTAGAGTTTGTCAAAATGCATGGAATCAAATGTTCCGTAAGCTGCTGCAATAATAACGAAGAAAAATATTAATTCGATAGAGCGCCTGCAAAAGTTTGATAATCGCGGTGAAGCAGATGGTGGAAAGGTCACTCAATCGATAGACGTTCGTGTGTCTCGTACAGCAGTGTGATGTATTTCTAGTTGCGTGTATGCATAAGATTCAAAGTGGCCCTGTGAACCATATATTTCGTTGGGATATATCGTCGTCATGAGAGCGTAACACACACGCCCTCTCTCTGCTCCGAGAGCGAGCAGAGGCGAGAGAACGACGATAGATATATCTCTCAAGATTCTCTCCCTTTTCCCTTCTCGGCCTGACTCCGTCCTTGTCATTGTTCGATCGAGCTGCCTGGCCCTCGCGTAGAGTACATTACCGAGCAGGGCAAAAGAGCACCTGGGTCCTGATGTAGCCGTGACTTTTTTCCCGCGCTCTCGGCCAAGAAAGAGATCCTTATATCGTCGTCGTCGTCGACGTCGAGAGAGAAATGATCCCGACCCCACCAACCTCGTACGCACGAGATGATCCAGCTGTTTGATGTTACCCACGTGCTCACTTGCGTCCTGCTTCTTCCCGCATGTATACTCACACACAAGGATTCCCACTTTTATAAGGCTTAGGTATAAAAACGTACGAGGTCTTTTCTCCGAGGGAATTTAACGGCATCTGCCGCGCACTATTTGCCAGAGAAGATCCTCGCGCGCGAATCAGAACGAACGTGTACCTCGTTCTGTGCGAAATGCGACCAACGCGATCGATACTGCAAATGTCATTCCAGGATTATATTCGAGTCTCGTCTGCCACTTAAATTTTCACGGGATTCCAACGCTCGAACTTAACCTCGTTCCTGCTCGCGTTAACCTAATTATCGACGCGAGCATCATTCGGCCAGTGAGACTATTTACTTTTTTCCATTTCCAATCCCTACGAATTGAGCTCGAATCTATTTTGGAGTCGACGAGAATATACCGAATGAATATTGGCCTTAAAGGGGGGTAGCTACACACAACAAAGTTGCCACGTTACAAGCAAAGGAAAATTCGAAATGATTACAATTTATTGCCATTTGGTGAGTGTATTTTTAATTAGTATTAAATATGAATATACAAATTTTTAAAGATTTTTCTTCTACACAGTTTTCGAGTAATCGAACACTAGAGTTTACATGCATAAGCAGAGGGATAAGATATATACACTGCTGCGAAAACGAAATTTTGTTGGAAAAGATCGATATTCTGTTCGATACGTCAACTAAACGTTTTTTGGAATAATCTCAGAAATTGTGTCATCGCAGTGAGAAATATTCTAGAAATTCTCTTTGAAAGCAAATTTTCGTCCTTCCAATCGTAAATTTCCTGCCACATTAACGAAAATTTTGAAATTATCAAAAAATATTTAGTCCGCCGTGTTCAACAAAATATCCACAATTTTTAGCGAAATTTCATTTTCAGTGTAATTATTCGACAACTATGTAGCCGAAAAATTTGAAAAAAATTGTATCATCGTATTTGATTCCACAGAATGTTATCACGAAATTTTATTAAATTCTTATGATATGGTCGTACGTAGTCAACCCACTTAAGAAAAACGAGTTGCCCAAGAATTTTGCCAGGATCTTCAGCTTTTTGATAAAATGTCTAAACGATCCAGTTCTTCGCACAGATGATTGACGATTTAATCCTGAGTCTCAGGTCAATCAGCGGAAAGATTGTTAATAATAATGCAATCAAAGTAGCAGTGGGTTTTGTCGGGAAGTCATTTAGGCCTTGAGTCAGCTCGAAGAAAATAAAGACAGAAGGAGAAAGAGGGGGAAGAGGAGGGAGAGAGGTTGGCAAACGACCTAGCGAGGTCGGGACCTTCTCAAGGCAATCCTCGAGTGGAAGGCCGCGACACGATACTCGTTGCACCACTACTCGTTCGAACGACATACACACATATGCAGATGCATATATGAACACACACACACACGTATATAAATTGCATAGTTGCATAGGATGCATTAGTCGCGGAGAGAACCGAGAGAGAGAGCATCGCACGTACACGAGCTACACTGGTATTTGTAATAGTATTCGTAGTACAAGGAACGTGCGTGCATGGTGAGTGCGCCAGCAGCAGGTCGTCTGCTCTTTCTTCTTCTTATTCTTAGTCGCTTTTCTCGTTCTTCGTGTTACCAAAGCATGTGCAACCCCCGTATTCCTTAGCAAAAGCAAATGCACACGCGAGCTTTTCAATTTACGACTCGTTCTAGGGACTCTACGAGGCGATACACGTCTCGGCAAATATATCCGCGCGTATACGAAGGCACACACATATGGATTATCTGCAAGCGAGGTGTAAGACAGACGGAACTCGCCAGCAGTTTTGTTTGCTCAAAATCTCAACGCTCTTGGACGGTCAAGAAAAGGCCGAGTGTCCGCGATAGGCTCCAAACGAATTTTTCTTCCTTTTCTTTTTCAAGACGACCGCGAAAAGTCGTTGGCCGTCCTTTACAAATCGCAGTCCTCCAGAACATAACAAAAAAAAAAAACAAAAAAAAACATGAAACATAGAAATATCTTTTACGAGGCACGAAGTAATGTCAAGGACAAGTTGTCATGTTTGCTGCAATCGAGAGGCTGCTCCGACCAATAAACGCTTTTAGCGGCAAGCATTGACTCTTTCGCTTTGGAATTGAATTATTGGCTCACGTGCGTTTTTTTCCTCAGCTCACGGAAGCGGCGTCGAGATTCCGATTCAGACGAAACAAAAAGCACCCGGGAAAGCCATCGAAACTGTGTGAACGTTGAATCAAGGAGCAGAAAGTGCTCCATAAGAATTTCTATTTCGCCTGCTGCACTGCTCAACTCGCTTTCGCGTCTCCTCGCGCTCGCGATCGTGGAACTTATGCAAAAGGAATAAAGACCAACGGCGACTCTGCCCTCGCGTCTCCTCTCCTTCATCATCCTCCCCGTGGAACGTCCCTATAATGCGTCGTATTGTATATATTCAGTGGCGAGAGGGACAACGATGACTCTTTCCCCGGGGAACGGCACTGTTGCGCGGGATATCGTCGGAGCGAAGAGGGTATCGTATTCGGTCGCCGTTCGTCTTCACGATCCACCGGGATTACGTTACCTGTATCACTTCTCTCGCTGCATGCCTACGTACAAACAACGACCACTGAGAAAACGATTCTACATCCGAGAAGAGGTGACATTTATTTCGAGACTTTCACTCCCGCTCCTAAACCGCTCATTTTCTTTTTATTTTCTACCTCGCGCGACTACAAGAATGATTTACAAACGCTGTAGCCTCGGAATACAAGTATTTGAAAATCCTCCTTCATTTTTATAATCTCAATTTGTCGAAAGAAATATTGAAGCAGAGAGGAACGCTCAGCAGCATTGGATTCTCACAATTTTTATCTCCTTCCGATAGGACCGGCGACGATAAATATTCAAGATTTTTTTTTTAATGCTCATCCGGCCGAATGAGTTAGTTCCTTGACGCTGCTTGTCTCCCGTAGAGTGTCTTTTCGTCGGGAAGTAAGTGAAAATAAAACCACCGAATCTTGACGACTCAATCAGCCGCGCGCGCGGTGACTCGAGAAATGGAAAGAGGAAATTCTTGTTTTCCTAGAGTCTCGTGCGCTCAGCAGACGCTTCTCTGAAAACTGAGACAAACGATGAGTCTCCCAAGGCAAAGGAAAAACGCCAAAGGGCGTTGATTCTGCGTTTTACGAATCTGCTGTTGTGGCGTAATCGAAAAAGCCGAAAAGTGCATGGACTTTGGATTTCCCTAAGCTCGTTCATTGAGGCCGCTGAAAAGTTTGTGACAAAGATGGCGTTTCTACGCTCATGGCTGTACAATGATGTATAATGCGTATATGGTCGTTGCGAGCGATAATAAACGACCATCGTGGCCTTTGGACGACGGAGGTCGGATGAGCAGGGGCGAAGTGCGAGGAAGAGAGAAAAAATATGGAAAGCGTAGGCGGGGCGCGCATACCAGAGGCACCTGCTCGTTTACTCGCGCAGCGAACACGGCGTATCGGTTTGAAACGTTGTTCCGACGATGCCAACGACGCGATGAGGAGAGGATGAGACGCGGCGCTTATAGTAACGAATCAAGCAGTTTACGCGTCGCCGTCTCGGCTGAGGATCGCGGCGGGGAGGGCGAGGAGCGAGAAGCTCATTAAGTTTTTCTCCTTCTCGTCGCTGCCACCTCCACTCTGCTCTGCGATGCACTCGAGCAGCGCTTCCCGTGCGTCGATGCTGCGCTCATTCAGATTACATTGAAAAAGGAAGAAAAAAAAGAACAAACGAAAAAAACGTCTCCCTTGATGACGAGATCGATATAAATATACACACGTACAAAAGCTTCCAGTCAAGATACGATCCAACTGATAAAACCTCGCTTCAGAGAAACAAAAACAAAACTGCAAGATAAAAAATGCGGCCGAGGAGCCGTGATGAGATTGCGGGCGAGATGAGCCACCTTGGAAAACTCGGTCGCTCAGGCGCGCATGAAATCTCTAATTCAAGAGCTTATAACGCACACATGTGACCAAATCCTTCGTACATCTTGTAATCACACACAGTTACGTGCACAGTAGCCCTTCCCCTTTCCTTCCGTATTTATACGCCGTATGATTAAGCGGACATGACGAAGAAACGCTCGTTCTAATAAAAAGAGAGCTCGCACTCGAGAGAATTTCTCGGACGTAACGAGATGACGATTATTTACGATTCCTAGGCTGTGTCATTACACACAGCAGCTTAAACCCTGGAGCTAAGTCGTTGTACGTTTTTTATCAACTCCTCGAGACCAGCAGCTATTTTCAACTAGTTCTCCTTCGAATTTGCAATAAATTTGTTTATAAACGTGAATTATATCCTGCACTAACGGAGGGCGGACACAAATATGTCTCTGGGAGTTTCTCAGCCGCGAGTATACAAGTCTCTCAGCTATTGTGACAATCATAATCACGACGTTAATTATTCATTTTTTCTATCGTCGACGCATTTGCAACGTCGCGACGATTAATTTGCGGTTTACGCACTCGCCTTCCGAGTATATGGCGAGGACGTGGGGTCCACTTTAGATGCTGGAATGGCACATGTCACGTCTCCGCGGAATCACGTGCAACTGCGATCGCGAGCGAGAAAGAAACTTGGGTCGTGGTGATTGGTTCGTAAGTTGCCACTGGCTCTGCACGGGGACCACCCCGTGCAACATTCTTATCCGTTTTCTACGATCCTGTCGCGTGTCTTATGGCAGCACCGAACTATCTCTATATATCCAGTCGCGCTCAATATACAAATACAGATATACAACCTCGAGGAAAACGTATATAGACAGAAAGACTGCGGGCGACTGAGACGAGAAAGAAAGGGACGCGTGCTCTCATGTCAGCCATTAACTCTCTGTCTCTCGGCAAATCACGCGAGTCTTATATGACGCTCGAGAGACACGGCGACATTCGCAGCAGCTCGCGGTGAGTAGAATTCTCTGCTGTCCGTGAATTTCTCAACTTGGGAATAATAACGCGCGCGGCTATAGTTTTGCGACCAAAAGGCCGACGCACTTGCATACACGATTTTCAGCAACACTCGCGCGTCTACACAGCATCTTTGTATATATTTAACTGTACACACGTATATATATTTATTTATACGTTAATTTCTATATATAATGTAAAAGAACCACTCGCCAACTCTCTTGCCTTTTTGAATTATACGAGTATACATATATTTTTATGCATATACGTTGAGCATACAATTCACCGTTACACCGCGAATGTGGTTAGGGAAATTTGCCTGAAACTTCTTGTGACACGGACAAAAAACGAGTAAGAGTCATGGTCATAAAAAAACAAAGATTACGCATATACATTTGTAGCTGCGTGCGTAATTCTCGATGTGATAAGAGACGCGCGCGGGACGGACGTTTCATTTCGTGCGTTGTATTTTGAAAAGATATTTTTAAAAATTTAGTGGGAATAATAAACTTGTCTCCGGACGATATTGAGATGAATAATTTTCATGAAATTATCCGGTTTGTGATTTTCATTTAGAAATCAATGAAACATTTTCATTAGGAATCCTGGGATAATTTATTGCCTCTCAGTGATCGTCTGTTTTCTTAGTCGGTCTCTCTCTCTTCACACAATAAAGACTCTCCCTCGGAATCGAGCTCTTCAACACCTAAGGAGATTTACGAGTCGTGCTTCCTTTCTCTCTCTTTGTCTCTGTTGCTCTTGGTCCGTTGCATCGGAAGAAACGAGAAAACGGAAGAGAATGGGATGGAAGAAAGGAATCAGGAGAGAGAGAGAGAGAGGGAGGGAGAGGGAGCAGAAAAAAATACAGTAAACCGCAGCAGCCACCCTCGGTGTGGCATGGGCGTGCGCCATGGAGCTCTCAGACATTCGCACACATTTGTATACCTGAGGGAAGACTTCAATAACGGTCGGTTACGTTCGTCTCTGTCTTTCTCCTCCCTTTGCCTTTTCTCTCTCTCTCTCTTTCTCTATGTCCCTCTCTCGCTTGCCGCAGTGACATGGAGACTTGCGTGATCGCGAGAGAGCGAGCTAATAGCCAGAGTAACAGCGAAAAAAAAGGACGAGAAGAAAAAAACACACACACGCACAAACGGATTTACGACAAATGTTTCGATGTCCCGGACTCTTAAGGGCGTATCTTTTGTTATTCGGAGTCTCGAGGAAGCCGAGTAACGCCATTTCGTTTGTCATCGTTCGTTCTAAGAGACCGTTATGACGTTGCTGCTTTTGCACAGCTCAACTTATAGCTTCTCTTACAATCCCCCTCCCCCTCCCTCCTGCCCCTGAGCACACATATGCATTAACGTACCAAAGTACAGCTTCCAGTTGCTCTGTGCACGTTTATTTTTTCATCCAATGGCAAGGTTGATCGAGCATGCTGCTGCATACAAAAGTACATGTTGAAAAATTATTCTCGAAGGGTTCTGTGTGGGGGCTGATGAGAGTTTTATCGGACCCTTGGATCACGAGTGGACTCACGAGAGTGTCTTGGAGTTCTTATGAGAATTTCGTCCATATGCATATTCGCAGTGCATATGCAACAAAGAATCTCTGAAGTAATTGCTGCTTAATGAAGCAATTATTCGGCAAAGAGGAGAACAACTGTTTGATAAACTTTCGTGAATCTTTGTGAGAGTTTCTGGTTTCTTAAGCCTTGCAGCTAATGTCGTGGCGCAGTGTGTGTATAAGAGCAAAGCTAATAAGTACAAATCCATGTGTATGCGTGTTAGTCAAGAGTGCGGAGGTTGCGATGCGAGAATCAGGACGCACCGCGTAATTATACGTGCCTGGAATCGTGCGCTCTTTACAGACGAGAAAAAGGGAGGAAAGGCGGAGGGGGGAGGCTTAGAAGAGTGAGAGAGAGAGAAGAAAGAGAATCGTCTTCGCCGCATGGTGACCCCGACGATTAACCAACGATGGCCTCCGGCTACATCGTCCGTTTCTTCTTCCTCACTTCTCACTCGATCTCCGCGTCATCTCTGCTCTACGAGAGCAATCGTGCCTTTTTTTTTTCTCAATCCTACGTCTACCTCTTTTTTGCTCCGAGTCATTTTTCGTTTACATTTCTTCTGTACATTCATTATTATTATTAAGGACGTGCCATACGATCCCACGATTATTTCGGAGAGTACTCAAAGGGGTGCAGAATTGATGGGAACGAGATTCAAGAGCTCAACCAATTTTAACTGTCATTTAAAAAAATTCTTCTCTATAAATACGCGTTTTTTATTTTTTAATTTTTTTTCCTCTTGGCATATTTGACGTGTGATTTGTTCACATGATTAATTTTTCTTTGTAAGCGGAAAAAAAAACAAAAAGAATCACACGAATCATTAGAAACCGATTTACTGCAGTGTCAATGTTCAGGAGCATTTCCGGTTGAATGTTTCGTTTGAAAGGTATCCAGCTGATGAGCCGTGGTCAACGTTTCTCGGTTCACGCCCACGATGGAAAGATCCTTTTGCTTCGAAGGATGTCTTCAGGGTGAAAAGAACGAGAGAAGATGCACGGGCTGTGACGTTAAGGAGGCTCAGCCGACTTTTCGTATATAAGAGGAAAAACGCAAGAGTCCATACACGAAGCTTGACCGCTGCATATCCCTGGACAATAGTGACCGGTGTTCCGAGCTCCGAGCCTCTCGGGCACGAGCCGCACTTTTAATCCAACATAATATTCTCTAAACGGTGAAAACAGGCCAAACAAAAGCAGCGGGTGGCCATTCACCGTTACGAGAAAAGAAGCGTGTAACAAGCCGATCCTTTTAGCACAGAAAACTATCCTGCTTGCTTAAGGAGCCACGTCCAAAGGTAAAGAAAAAGCGACAGAAAAGAATCAGGGACTGCTGTGGAAAACACCCCCGTCTCATGAGCGTGTTAACGTCTTGTAACAGCCCTTTTCACGTCTTTTGCTCCAACACGCGCCCTGCTAAGATCACACCCTGCTCCTTATGTCCTGCTCGTCGTTACTTCGTCTTTGCGAAGGCGTGTCCACCTCTCTCTGTTACGATCCTGATTTATGTTCAAGCTTTTTCCAACCCCGTCGAGTTACTTCGACTTTTCAATAGAAACCGACAAATCGATCGTTATTAGCTCGATATTCTTGTACATACGATTCTTTCCAAAACCACACAATAAAATCCTCACAGCCAACTCATATTTTTCTCTCCATTTATCGAGATGACGTTCATTCTGTTAATGCAAAAATCAACTTTTCAAAGAACAAGACAAATAATTAGGAAAATTCTTATTCTCGAGAAGCAACTCTGCAAAAACGCTGCGGAAATTTGTTAAAAAGCCAAAAACATAAAAAAATGACTTTATTTTCCGTTTCCTGTTTTTTTCGTCCATAGAGACAGCCAATGAAGGAACTTTGCTGTCTGCCTATTTTGGCGATTAGGCCTCTCGAGGCTGCGAGAAAAGTTGGAAAAGAGAAGAAGGGTCCCCCTCGATCTTATTCCACCCTCATCTCCGGTAAGATCGGTCGAGCAAAAACGTTCGACGTTATAACGTCTTGATGCATGATGCAATGAGAAAGCGTGCGGCCTTGAGGCGACTGGCGTATGAGCGAGAGAAAAAAAAAGTAACGCGTGCGGGAGATTTTGAATCGGGACTTTTATGATTTATATTTTTTTCTCCTGCACGCACAAAAGAGTGTGGGCCTGGCGCTTCGTCACGGCGGCTACAGGGCCTTAATGTCAAGATGTATATATATATATTTTTTTTTTCAAGACGAGATCAGATTCTTCTCGGTCGTGGCATCGGTGATTTCGAGAGGCATAGAGTCTGGGTTACGCGACGACGACGAGTGTGCGAGGGTGCGGGCTCACGCTCCGATGAATGGGGCACGTGCTACGAAAAACGTCTAAGGACCTCGTGCTCCTTCTTTCGTAATCTTCAGGAGGCACATATACAGCACCCGGCTTTTTAGATTCTCCTCCCTTTGCCATCACTCAAACAAAAAACACGATGCGCAAGCTTCCGTCGTCCTCGAACATATACACGAGCGAAGAAAACTTAGTGTCTGTCTGGCCCGCACACACGGTCACATAAATGTGACCAGCTCCATGTGCCATTGAAGCCTGAGCAAATCTATACCTGCGAGCACAAGCCCGCGCACCGAGTATACGAAAGCAAAGAAAAGGCAAGAGGCGCGGTGAGAAATTTATTCGTGTGTGTTACGTGTATGTTCATTGCGTAGTCTCCCTTCTTTATTTTCTTAGCCTTGCGCGTTTGCTTTTCGGCTTTGGACTGATCTCCCATCCATCTCACGATTAAGGACGTTTAACAGCACGCGCTCATCTACTTTTTCAATTTTTTTATTATTTTTTCTTTTCTCGAATAAACGCAGCTGCTAAAGTGGCGAAAAAAATGAGATTGATCTATGCAGTGATTTTGATTTTTGTACGAGTCACTGTGAACCATTCGCTTTTTGGGACTTCGATTAAAACACAATCGAGCTCTTTGCCACATGGGGATGACGACAAAATGAATTTTTATTCCGTTTATTCGTGTATCTCAGTTTTTGTCCAACGAATAATCGATTATTTGAGCCATTGGATATATATTTACTAATTTAATCAAATGGCTGGATGTTATAATAAAACGAGAATAAAAGGTGACGTGGGCTTACCTCCGTTACAGGCAGTGTGACTCCGCTGTTTAACGGCCGTTGAATCGTGGGAATGTCAATGTCTTCGCTCCCAGATTTGGCTGATGAAAAGGTCACTGTTTATTTATAATTATTCTCTTTGCAGCGAATATCCTTTTAGACACGACACTGTGTCTTCGCAACTTTTTCTTCCGGTATGCAGTCGTCACACTTGGTATCACGTTTGCATTGGAAACAAAAGTCGCGATAGTCCGCGATGATGCACTCCGGATAAAAATCGTCAATTGAATCGCGATGGGACGAAAAGAGATTCAATGGGAAATCCGCATCCGCGATAATTCGCACATGAAAACATCGAAAAACTAATTAACCGAGTACGCGAAAAAAAAACACTCGCGGCGAATATTTCTGATGAAAAAGATTCGATTACTTTTTAAATTATTTTTCGGCGGAAAAATTGTCTCGACGTTTCGATCTCTCCGGCGTTTCGAGATCATCCGCACGCTTTTTTTTTCGCCACCCGTCGATGTCAGGGAAGAAGGAGAAAAATGAGGAGAAACGTCGACGTGCGAGGGAGAGAGAAAAGGGGGAAAGGAACGTGTGGAGACGCAACAGGTGACGAATCTGTACAGTCGAGATTCGCGACGTGACACGACGGTGGAGGAGTCGCGACGATATTACCGCGCGTAGTCGGCGGACTGTTGGCGACTAAGGCCGCTTTAGAGAGGGAGGAAAGGGGGTGGGGCTGAGGGGGGAGTGGAAATGTACCCCCCTCTCTCCTGGTTAATGTGCGTGCGCTCAGCTCAAAGCTCCATCCTTGCTTTTTCCCCTGCCTCCTTCCACTCTCTCTCTCTCACTCTCACTCTCTCTCTCTCTCTTGGTTTTCAAATACATAGACGTGCACTTATGTACATACCTGTACATTATATACCCTCGTATGTAATATTTATGTGCGTATCCTCGCGGTACTTCGTTGAGAGTTGCGAGTCCCACAGTGTTTCGCTAAAATCCACTGCCATACAGCAAAATAGTTCGATCCTTGAAGGATCTGTGTGTGTGTGTGTGTGTGCGGGGATGCACAGGCCTGGGGTGAGGGTGAGGAAGAAAGTAAGCGCGAGCGAGCATTTCATCTCCGTCACTTCGTAGAGTTTTCCTATTCCTGCGCTGAATTCGCAGATGGATTTTTCATCGTGTCTTCGTTGCTCGAAGTTCGCTCAAGGATCTGTGATGTCGTCTGTAAAGGAAGATTCGAAAACAGAGGGTATTTATGATTTTTATGAATTAAGTTTTTCACGTTATTTTCACAGTCTGTTGCTTGTAAGAATTGAGTCTGGAGCAGCATACGAGATCGGGTTTTTCTAACGTGAGTAAGTGTGTGGCTGGACGGATGGATAGTAGGTAAAGCTTGTATGGCAGACGAAGGAAAGTAGTGGGAGGCGCGACACGCGACAGAATACTGGAGAGAGGGAGACTGTGTCGCGGTGGGAATAAACTCCCCTCATCGTTCCTCTCTTTTTTCATCTCTCTCTTTCCCGCGCGCGCGTTCCTCTTGTCTTTTTCTTTCTCTCCGGTTCTTTCGCATCTTCACTGGCCGCCGGTTTTCTCTACTGGTTCATCGTCTTTTTTCTTCTTCTCCTCTTCGCCCCATGTGTCCGCGTACATCGCACAGATTTCTCGGTAACAGTTGGAACAAGTAGTAAGTCCGAGACTGGGAAAGTCTCCGCGTCGACTTTTCAATTCAGTGTCGTGAGAAAATTGAGTTTTTTTTTTTTTATCATTCCATCATCGATTCCGGGTTCAGAGTTAAAAGGGTAAACAAATCTGATGGGCATCGGATCTGTTTTAGAATGAAAAAATGGTTCATTGTCACGAACTCACGAAGTTGGCAAACAAAGTCGAGTCGCAAGATCATTGAAATGCTCTTGTCATTAAATTCCATCGCAACTCTCAAGCTGCGATTGCGACAAGGGAGGAGGAAAAAATAGCGATGCTGGGACAAAGGAAAAAATGAGGGAGCGCAATATACGAATGGGGAGGATCGATGGGGCCAAAAGTTCACCCTCTTTTTTGGTTCCCACGCTATCGGAATACCTTTACACGTTTCGCAAGCACAAATGAACCAACTTTTTATTACATCTCTCCCTCTGCTGCCTCCCCCCACCCCTCGCTCCTTCTTCTTGCCGAAACGTGTGCTCACCCTCCACCGCGTCAAGCTGCGAAACCCTCTGAAGAATTAACCATCGAGCTAACCTGTGACGTGAGTCAATGGGGTCGTAATCTTTCTGTCCCACGCCACCGTCACCATTTTACTACATACCCGCACATACAGATGCATCAATACAAACATACGGATCCTGCTGTGGACAAAACATCGCTCTCCCCAAAGGCATTATTCTTCACGACTCACACAATGACAGCAAGATTGTATACAATATTTCAAGGAGTAATGAAAATTTTAACTGCCCAGGCTATTTGTTCGCTGGATACTTTGCCCACAAACTTCCCATCGCATTTGATGATACAAAATGTTTTCAAAAACGTTTTTATACATTTCTATCCCTTAAAATCAAAATAGTTGCGAGTCAACAGTCCGCGTAATGTGAAAAATTCAAGTCCGAAAGTTGAATAACTCCTTCGCGATCCTCTTGATTAGACATATTTGGACATTCACGAACCGCTGTTGCTTGAAACGAGTGTCAAACACGGAACGAACAAACTTGTAGAGATACGCAATAGAAATGGTAATGTCTCGTTGAGTAACACGGGTCGAACGTTCACGCGCAATATCACGGGGAATAAAGTCTCTCGGGTGTATGGACTCGCACAATATCGACCTCGTCTAAAACGCCTCCCACGGGTGTCAAGACTCTCGAATCGATCGATCGCGGTCACGGGTTTGTCGGGCTCTACACACGACTGTGAGTATAGACACTGCAAGAAACTCGAACAAGAGTTTTACAGAAAAAATAGACGAATCGACAAATTTCAATGATCGAAAATATTATGAAATAAATTTTCAAAGTTTCCGTTATCGTTGTCCGCGTTGAAAATTTGGCATTGCAAAAAAAAGGAACAAAAAACTGTTAGAAATTTTGACGAGAAAACTCCCTTAAGATTGTTACATATAAAAAAAAAAATTGTCAAGGAAAAGGGCCGAAAAGACCCGGGCAATATTAAGAATCGAGTATGCTAATGTGGCGAGTAAAAAAAATAAAATAAAAACAGAGCAACGAGGAGGCAGAGGATGAGGATTGTAGAATCGCTGGTCCAGCAAGCCCGGCGGGCTTCATCGCCGCGATATTTTAATTAACGTATCGATAGTGACGTTACATTCTCGGGTGTATCGGAGCGTGGGTTTGTCAATCGATAATCGATGTATAGTCCAAACGAAGCTATGGGGGTCTGATCGGCTCTAAACGAGAATGAATATCCACCTGATATCAAACTGATGAATGAATTTCGCGAGGGAATTAATAAAACCAAAGAAAAAATAACACAGAGACACGAACAAAACGCGTTGCCATGATGAACGATTAAAATAAGTTTAGCCGGATATGAAGTTGTCAGAAAGCAGCCGCCAATATTTTATCTCTGGTTCGCGTATTAAAACGGCGAATATATTTGTTTAATTGAAACATCATCCATAAATTGGCACACGATTAAAAAAAGATCGAAATGTGACCTAAAGAACGAAGAAATAATGAAAAATGATGAAGATCTCGAAATAGCTAAAGAAAAAAAATGGAAATAATAATGCGGACGTTTCTTGGGCACGAAGAATATTCGCATTTAAATAGAATAAAAATATCCATCCGTATCGTGTGAGTTGTGAGAGCCAGAGTACATAAACACATTTCGTATCGATAAGCAATCGAGGGATTATCATTGTTTGCTTGACTCTCGGGTGTGGGCGTACGTAATGCGCGTCGATCGCATAACTCTCGCGCGTATCTCTCTTTCTCCCACCGCAGTGTACGCGGACGGAAAAAAAAGAAGCACAAATCCAGGACTGTGAGAAAGTTTGGCTCGTATACAAGGGAAGGTGAAAAAAGGGATTTTATCAGGCGATTGCGTAGACTCGTATATTTGTGAGGAAGGCATGATGATCGTTCGCACGATTTCTTCGTCTGGGAATAATCGCTGCTTGTGTCCGTGTGCTTGTGTGCTGAATCTTAACACGTTGTATTTGTCGCGTTCGAGCGTGCATCACAATCACCAACCGTGGATTCCTATCGATTATCGAACGCGAATGGGAGCGTTTGGTAATTGGCCGCAATTGACCGCGAGCGCTTATTTCTCGAGCAGGCTTGCACATACGAAACCGACTTGGCCGTCAGATTCGTCGTTGACAATTTCACGCCAGAGAGATCGACCAAAATACTATTTTCAAATGGACTTTTACTTCCTCGTTTCGATCTTATTTTTAACTTTTGTGTTTTTTTTCCTGACCGTCGAAAAATTCGTAAAAATTGAAGATTTTTTTTTCTCTTTTTTTAACGTTATTCCCGATTTAAAAAATTTCGTGTTTCCAGTTATTTTTATGTTTTTTATTGGGCCTCGAAGAATTAAAAACCGGTGTACGATCGATTCAGCGAGAATTTGTTGCGACGAGGGGTCACGAGGTTGTCTCGGAGCTTATCAAGCGTGGGCGTATCGGGCTGGGACGATGATAAGCCCCAACGTCAATTCGTCCGGCAAAATCAAAGGCCCGTGAATTCGAGTTCCAAGTTAACGCGTAGAGAAAACAAAGATTCGTAACGCGATTGGTCAAGGCGTTTATGAACCACGGATCAATTCCCACGGGATAAAAAAAACGGAAAATAATTTAAAAAAAAACAATTTATCCGAATGTGAAGAAAAATGAAACCAGGAAAAGTAACGTAAGCCTGCTCGTTCGAGCTCCACTCAATCTTTTCTCTCGCGTTCTCTTCGGGCTTTTGCCCCTTGACCAGCAACTCTGTGGCGTGACCAATAATTATTCTTGCTCGCCAGGGAGCGAGAGAATGACCCTCGCTATCTCGCCCACGCTTTGCAACGACTCGCTTCTTCATCTTCTACTTTTAACATCCTTCCACGTCGTTATTCCTCTCAGCAATGTTTTTATAATATTCGCCAGACTTTTACTACAAAATGGGACAAAAATTTGGGTCCCTCACCCCAAAGGCTTTCCGCTTGAGTCCGCAGGAACAACCTCAACCTCTTGGCTTCTGTCACAGCCAAAACGAAAACTACATCTCAATATTTATTAATCATAACGTTATGGCCCGAATTAACACGCAGATTGAAATTTGCGACGTAGGAAAAAGCGAGCACAGAATCGAGTGGGCTCATAAGTTATTTCTGGCCTCGTTAATTCATTTGTCGAGGATTCAACAGTCAAGTTGTCTCTCTGGACAGGTGGCTGCATATAGGAATGTTCCTCAACATAGAAATTCGTGTACAGCGCTTCCGGGGACGTCGTACTCGAGAGTCATTTATTTTTCATCCAGTCCAAAATTATTGCCTCTAAATTCAGAATCAATTATACAGATCGCTAAATTATTTCCGTAGAAAAACTTCGAACTATTGGTTGAATGGCGTCAACCCCACGAGTGCGCACATCCTATTAGTGAATATTGGGTCAATTTGACCCAAGGCGTTTTTCAAACTGTTGCATTCCGGGTAAATATTCTTTTTTTGTAAATACGTGTTCTGTAGTGAATTGATTTTTTGCTCGAAACGAAAAATTTCACGTCAAAAATCATTCGTGAAAAATTTTTGGGGGTCAAAATGACCCAGTATGGACTCGAAAGGTTTATCAAAAGTCGTAAACGTAGAGACAGCGTTTTTATATACTTTTCAAAAGCAACTGCTATCGGTTATATCCTCAAATCATAAAGATTCAGTGACAACGGTTGAGACTCTCAATTAGTATTAATTAGATTTTAATTGAATGTTCGCAACGGACTGTGTCATCGATTTCCCGGATCACGATTACGTCTTCTGAGGCGGACATAGACCCAAACTAGCAACAAACACTTCAGCACTTCCCACTTATTTGCTTCAACAAACATGACTCAGCGCAAAAAGATATATTTGTACATTTGTTATAATCGAATGTTTGCGATGGTTTTAATAGACGTCTTGGCGTGAGATTTGAGTGACGTATACGCGGCTGGTGAATCATTCCGGCCACTTGACCAGCATCTAGTTAATGAAATGTCCGATTGTCGCGTTGCTCTGATTAATTGTCTGCTTATCATTCGCCGTGATCTCGCATTAATTTAATTGCAATCGCAGGGCGTTTCCTCGATATCAACCTTCTCCCCACTATACTTCTCTTAATCTTGTTCGATCCATTCGCCGTTAATCCTTGCCGTAGCAGCCTCCCTTGTTGCTCTTGCACGCAGTTTCCTGTGTGAGACGCCGATCGTTAATTAACCAATGTTGCCTTTATATACATATATAGTTGCTTTATGGAGAGCAGATAATGAAACAGTCTCGGAACTTGATGTCTCATGCGACGGGACAGAATTCAAGACGCAATGCTCCGCGTCCAACGCCAGAGAAGAATCGCTCGGAAATGAGGCTATAATTTTTCCATCTCGAGAGCGAACTTTGCAATTATTATTTCTAATAACATCGATTCGATTTATTCGTTTAGTTTATTTCTGGATTCATGAAATATGCGATTATTTATGAATATTCTTTATTCCAGCACGTCGAAGTGCTAATTTTGTTTACCGATGATTTCCGGCTCCTTAGCCGCAGGAGCAGATTTGAAATTCATTTATTCTCGAATCGGCAGAGACGTGGAAAATATGCGCAACCTCATTCCACGCGATTCGTAATTATTTGCGCCCGCGTCAACATCGAGTGAGGAAGATCCGACAGAGGATAAATTCTAAGAGAGCAAAAGGAGGAAAGCTCCTTTTGGTCCTGTTTTGCAAATCCTGCGAGCGATCCTTGCGATCGTAGTGCACGATAGAATATTCTTTTATTTTTCTGGGTCATCGGTTTTATTTTGTTTCTTGTGACAGAAAGACGTTGACGCGTTTAGACTTTCGAGCTGTTTTCTTATCGAGGCTGTGTGAGAATGATCGCGAAGCCAGGACGACGTTTCGACGACGATGAAGCTTGGCAAAATATCCTAGTTTTATACTCTGCGGATTTAGTCAAGCTGCGCGGCGTGTGTCTATGGAGAAGAATGCGAGAGAAGGAGAGGAAAACGCGAGGTTCTGGGTCAGCAGGAGCGGTCCCGGTAAGAGATCTCTCGTTGCATAAAGAGCCTGGTGTCTCGTGGCCTCCTCGAGCTGGCCTGCATAATTCATGCCCGTTTGCGCACTCTCAAATGCATATTTTTTACGAAGAAGGATATACGCGTCTAGCATTGTTTGACTCACACGTGCTCACACGTATGAAAGTGTTTTAACAGCCAAACATAGACACGATCTTTCGGTTCGCAGATATATATTTTTATATTTTGACCTCGGACGATTCGTCGAGAGCCCGCGAGTGCGAAGGACCTAGATCCCCAAGTGTTTAGCGACCCGCGAATTCATGTCTATCTATAAACTCGTCGACTCTCGGATCGTCTGGACCAGAAGTTGAAAATTGATTTCCGATGACCCAGCTGCGAGGACAGCAGACCGCGGAGGGTCAAATCTGGTCATCGTCATATGCGGCTGCTGTCTCGCAAGGCTCTCGCGTATGTTTCACCTCGTCTGGAGATCTTCGCGATGAGATAATCCGACGAGACACCGCGCGATCGAAAATTTTTCTTTTATTTTTATTTCACCAGTTTCTCCTGCGAGATCCGAGGGCCATCGACGTGATCGCTGCCAGACGCGCGGTAGGTGCATTATTTATGTCGCATTGCCGAATAAAAAGGAAAAGGCAAAACTGCCAGGGAAAGAGAGATTATTCGGCTAAGTTTTGAGTCTCACGACGTTTGCTTATTCTAATGTTCGCGAGAGCTCATTCAGACAGATCGACTTACGCGTATAGACACGGAAGAGAAACGCATTATTTATGTGCCTCCTATCGAACCAACATCCAGAGTAGTTTCGTTGGATAATATTCACTCGCCAGAAATGCCATAAACGATAGAATACCAATTGCGTTTGTCCAGAGGTTTCCGCAACCTTTTTACATAACTATGAGAATTCAATCGCAGGATTCTTGTCAATGCTATACGAAAACTCGTCAGACTCTTTTTTTTCAAGCCTCCGAACACGTTGTACCAACAGAATGTCCATGGGACAGCGAAGAAACGAAGGGATGCTAATTATAGTTTACCTTTTCGAAAGAACAGGCTTCCAAGACTCCTGGATGCAAATCTGGCCCCAGAAAAAGTGCGAGAGAAAGAGAGAGATGGAAAAAATAAATACGAAGGGTAGTAGGTGACCTCGCCTTTTCTGAACCTTCGCAAGTTTTCTCCTCTCGCTCTCCAGCTCTCTCTCTCTCCTTTTTCTTTTGGAACGAGCCCCATTCCTTTCCACACGGCTGTTGGTTATACACGCATGCACGGGGGAATCAAACTCTGATTGTCTCGGGGTGGCTTTTGGACGCGTGAGAAATCGCGAGCAGCTGCTTTGCTGCTTATACACTCGCTGACGTCATACCTTAAGGTACACTCACGCACTCTATACACGACATAATAGCTTACCAATACACCTTCCACTAAACATTCGCCTCTGCGCTCTTACTCCGTGCGTTTCTCTTTGCATCTAAGACCGAAATACACGAGCATTAGGGGGAACAAAAAGCCCACCACTGTTCAAACGTGAACAACTCCCTTCCCCTAGACGACCAAACCAGCACGTGCTTTCAAGAGTAAGCAACGTGAAGAATCTCCATACATGGTGTGTATTCGTTGTTACTGCTTCACGTGTATGCAAATACTGACGAGCAGAAACACCTCCCATGTGTATTAACAGGATTCCTTCGGGGTGGCACAGCGGGCGTTTAAAGAGGTTAACATTTAATGGGGGTTGACTATTTCTACGCGCGGAGAACAAAATGTTACTATTGCTCGTAGTGGTAATATTGGTCCTTCTTCCGGTTCCCACGATCGTCACGGAAGATATTCGCTCGTGCGAATTATTTTGCCTTGGGCTTCTAATTGTCACGGTCATTTTCAAGATTTCGTCGTCGAGTTCTTCTGGCCTTGGGACGTGAAAGATTCTGTTTTTTTTTTTTTTAAGCGAAGGAGCAGTCGCTTTCTCGCCGCGTGAGTCCGAGAGAGATATCTGCAATTATTTTCGAAATTGAATATTTTCGATACGATTTCACCAATTACGAAAAGCCCCTGTCAGCGGATTTGTGCCATCGTCCCGAGTGCGCTGACAGAGCCTTTTTCTGATTGGTCAAACGACAACGGAGAATTTTCATTTCGAAAATTCGAGGTGACTGCTCCATCACCTTAAGTATGAACTATGGATTGTAATTAAACGGATGAGGACAGAGAGGGAAAGGGTTTTTTGATGAAAATCGTAGGGAAACTTGGGCAAAGTCTCGAGCCGCAACGAGCGAGGACAAGGATGAAAATAAGACAGTAAAAGGCGAAAGAGGGTAGTTGTTCTTGCGAAGGGTGAAAATCGCACGATTCTGCGCCCTCGTTCGGATTGCGTGTGGGAATTCGTGCAAGCTGCGCGCGCTCGTAGAGCAAGTACGCCCTAGAAATCTCCGGCTCTTTATCCTTTCAGAGCTTTGCGCGCTTCCGGATCGTCGGGGAGTGCGTCTGTGGGCCAAAAATGCTGAGCAACTCCCCCGTGACGTAACGGAGAAGGCGTGAAAGAACAGGAGAGAGAAAAAACGAGGAGGGGAACGGGCCACCTTGCGCGCTCCAGTCACGACTGCGAACGAGGGTGAACCGGCAATAGCCTCGCATGGGAATTCCCGCTACATCACATGCGCACACTCCGTCTTTCATTCAACGAGACCACGTGTACTCTTCTCCGACTCTTATGGAACTTCCCGCCAAAAATGGCCTCGTCGCCGCCCTTACCCCAAGGAGGAACGCGACCCAAGGAGATACGGAACTTTGTACGCGATGCTCTCTATGCCCATAAGCAGCCGCAACTTTCATGGCCGTATCGTTCGTTACGTCACACACGAACCATCAACATAAATTCATGCCAACGATCGAATGTCTCTGCATTTTTTAAATCACGAAAATTTCACGTAAAACATTTTCCACATTTTATTTTGTAGACTGGCAATTTTGTTCATTTATTAATAATCGACGGTGATTCGAAAAATGTGATTCTCCGATGTAATAATGAATCTTTCGTTTGTGAAAATCGTAAGGTGTTCTAAAATAACGAAACCTAGTTTTTAAATCATGGACGAAACACAAAGAAAGATGCGTTCAGTGGAAAAAGGACTGGAGACTTGGTTCAAGTAGCAAACATACGTCCCATTGGTTGCTCGGATTCTGGGCTATTTGTACGCACGTGTAGCGCAAACCAAAGTGGCATTTACTAGCAGGACCAGGTGAGTATCTTGCGGCCACCTGGTTTGCGGAACGCAGGAGGAAGATTTCTCGACTCGGGAGCATCCACGTAGTCGGTAGACTTTGTTCTCTCCCTCCGTCTTTCTCAGTTTCTCGAGAGAGGGAGAGCAAGCGAGAGAGGGGGTCGATGACATCGAAGCGATGCAACTGCCTGCTGCTGTCGTACGCCTGACCCGGAAAAATCTCTCGACCCCTGACACTGATTGCACGAGGGGAAGAAAAGCCCCCTAGGAAAAAAACGGAAGCACCAATCGCGGAAGATTCGTAGCCGGTGCAAGCGAAAAATTCCCACGTGAAATTTATTTCAACGATACACACGATTTCGTATCGCAAACGCGCGCGTGTGCCAGGTGAGGAGATAACAATGGAAACGAATATTTCTGCATCACTGAATTCTCCGCATGCTTTCTTTTCATCTCTCATCATCCAATATATGCCAAGACATAAAAATTTACCGTTACGATCGATCGTTTCAATTAACATTATAATCAGTTCCCACAATTTTTCTCATCGAACGGAAATAAAAGCCGGTCCGCCACGATTCAGAAGACATTTTCCTACGTTTACCGCACCGAAGGATTCTGCATTGATCGATCGCATAAAAAGTAACGAGATTAATTGCAAAGTTGAAGCGGTAAAGCCAACTTTATACAGAGAGCTGTTGCGCGGCGTTTCTTCGCGCAGTCGTATACGAAAAGCGACTTGGAATGGCAAATTGAATTCGCAGGACAAGCAACACACGTTGTACCGGACAGGCGACAGCGAGAGACATTTATCCCGAGTCGGAGTAGGTGTTAACCATCCGGTTCTCGCTCTACTCCACCGCGAGAGCGAGAATCTCACGTGAGTCGTGCGCGGCTCCAGGAGAGCGGACTGCGAGAGTACATAAAGTAAATCTATACGTTTCTTTCGAGACCTGTTGCTGCTTCTGGACTCGAGGATACACTCTCGCGCCTGGCTGATGTAGCTCAAGTGTCGTCGAGATGAGCAAAGATGAAGCACGGATCGGGCGATGTCGGCTATTTGTTTTTCGGTAATAAATTTCATCAATCTAAACCTTCTCACTTGGATTTGAATAATTTAATCATAAAAAGAAGCAGCTACCCCGGAGCGAATGCTCGCGACCATGGGAACGTCCATATATTCTCGTACTGCGTATACGCGCAGACATTGATAAATCAAAAGAAATTATTTTACACACGCAATATCGTTTCTTCGAGTTCTTTTCAGTCACTTAATAATTAATTTACTCGTTTTTTTCTTTTTTTTTCTTTTTTATTTGTCGAAACGAAGAGCAGGCGTTAAAAATGATGGGGTCCTCCAGGTTCTCAAGGTGTGACCGGAATTATAAACTTTATAACGCTTCTGATGATTTTTATTATTTAAACGACTTTCGACAGTTATGTTGCCCATTTTTTTCCTCAATTTATAGTGACTCTTCGTGTCCCACTGTCTCGTGCTAGCTTTACGGTGATTCAAAAGATATATTTGTCTTCCGCGGGGCGCCTGATGCTGACGTAGCCGCGTAAGGCCGAAAAAGCGTCCCATAAAGCAGGCGCGTCGCAGCATCCGGAGAGCGAATGCGATCCGGCGCATTTGTAATATCGCAGAGAGATGCAATATTCACTTTTGCGTGTGAAGGGAAAGACACAAAGCTGAGAAGTTAAATGAAAAGAGATTCACCGCGTGTGCGAATTGATAAATTCACGAGAGATGCTGAGGACGCGGTTGGGCGCCGCGCAGGAGCGGCGAGTAAAACGTCACTGATGTGGGTGGCGTTGTGAAGAGCGAGCCGGACGAGACACAATGAGAATACCGCGCTCCGACTCCCACGGAGAGGAGATTGTTTTGTATTAAAAATTCGATGCCCACGATGTTTATATGTGGAGCCGCAAGTATGCGAGAGACTCGAGATGAAAAAATGGGACGTGAAGAAACGAGAGAAGAGCGCGACGCTCCCCCCGCGGAGGGTCCCGCTGTGACACCATTGTTCTAGTCACAATATCCACACATACGAAACACTTACGACGTTCGCACGTCTTTACACGCAAACGTCAGAGTGCATACACAAATGTGTGTGGCGAGGCCAGGCCTAACACTGTTGCGAACGTTACGAGGTGGTAACACGTGTCTCGTTACAACGTCCAAGTTGTAGGAGCCCGAGCACTACCAGAGACTGTGAAAGACTCAATGAGACTGTAAACGCTGTCTAAATGTCACCGATAACTCGTAAAGGCTCAATGACTACGCTCGCGCATACCAGATCCTGCATAAATATCATTATTTCTTCTTAAACTCTCTCTCTCTTCATTTTGCTGTTATTTTTCTACAAAGTTAATGTTTCCAAATGCCTGCTGAGCGTTCTAATTCGGTTTGGAACGCAGTCTGGGGTACTCTGGACCCAGAGGATACTTCGAGGGGACCAATGACTCCGAATACATTATTTTTTCTGGCTTTTTTTGGTTTTTCATCTTAAATACACGCGAAACTCTCCGCTTTTGTTCGGCGTCTCGTGTTATTGAGGATTCTGCGTCGAGATTTTAAGTCAGCCATCCTTCAGCTTAAAACTGCGTTGTACGGGGAGTAAAAATAGAGATACGATAGGAGTATTTCTTGGGAGAGTCGATATACGCGTTCGATATCGAGAAAAAAGAACGTCGAGTTGCGATTCTCGACTCGATCGCGTTTCTGGGAGGTCTCGACCGGACGACCGAGTTCGAAATGCTTTATGTACATATATACACGTGCGCGCGCGTCGGTATTGCGGCGCGGTGGAAAAGAGTGCGCGCGAGGCCGATAGTAGGCCTGATTACGCGATCGTAAATTCGGTGTTCGAGGACGGAGACTTCCTGTGTCCTGCGGGCAGAGAATCGCGAAGGAGGTCGGAGCACATCCGCACTCTCTCATTCGCGAGCGCGCGCGCGGCTCCTCGTCGGTCTGCTTCGGGATATTATCGCAAAGGGCTTTCTCACCAACTTTCGGCTCGATTTTAACATTTTTTTATTATTTTCTCTTTCACATCGAAGTTCGTGTACATCGCTTTTCAACTTTAACCCGAAGTTCGGCCAACGGAACCCTCGATATCGTCGGGGAAGGTCGGACAACGTATTTTTCAAAGTTTATGTGAAGTCGAACATTTTTTCCTCTCGTGTCAACATTAAAAAGGATTGAAAAATGTTACGGTATTTTTTTTCACATTCCAAAAAAAAAAAAACTGACAATTATCATCATTTTTTAATTTCTGATCCATTTGGTACAAAGGCGACCCCACAGATAACATTTTCTTCACAAAATCCATTGACTTTTTGACGTTTGAGATGATTATACAAAAAAATAAAAAGTAAACTGCATCGCTGATTCGCTGACACGAATCCAAATAAGAAAAGATTGATTAATCATGCCAGCAGCTTACTCCGCGATGTATTTTTCATCCTAGACAAGTATTTTCATGTCATCGAGTGAATCATCGCCAAGTATTGCGTAGGTGAGGCACGTGGAAGATCATTTAGCCCCTCGTCCTTGCCTCTCACTGTTCGGAGTAGAGAATCATCGCGATGTGCTGTTTCGAGGAGACGCGACAACGCGCTTGTATGCATTGCCAGGCAAAAGGTACATCGAGTCTCCCAACTTGGAAGTACCTTAAGAGGATACCTACACCATGAAACTTGTCTCTCGCGCGGTTATGAAGCAACTATTAACCAGTCGTCTTGCTGATGGCGTATTCTCTTCGCATGTTATATCGAAAGTGTGAGACTTTTAACGAGCTTCACTACTATTTTATACTGTGCCCAGTTGCAGCAGATTCAAGCAGCTATTAAATATGTTACATACACGGTGCAACGAAATGCGTAAGGCTGCCGAGGAGTCACTCTCTCGACGCCTACGAAATTTGCATTTTCTGCCGTTGAAGCTTTCACCATTATATGTTGACAACGAGAGTTAGCGATTTTCTTGCCTCTCGTTTGTAACTTATTCCTTTTCATTTGCAGAATCACGACCGACTCCAAAATGAAGAATAAATAAGAAAATTAAATGATAGAATTGTGCAAATTTGAAGAAAAAAACTTACTGGTATCGAGAACACGTCACATCGCGTTTTTATGAAAGTTAATATACAATGAGAGCCTCATCTGTGGAACCGCTGCACATATATAATGTCTTGTTATTAGGAGAAGAGCTGGGGAGCTTCCCTGGAGGGTTTGTTTATAAATACGCAGGGGGAAGCCCGGGTACTCGTGCGTTACCAGCACACGGGAATCCGCTGACCATTCCAGCGAGTTGGCGAATGAAAAAAATGAAGGAAGCGAGCGAACGGTGAGAGAGAAGAAAAGGAGACGTTGCCCAGGCAACTTTGGCTGGTGCTTCGCTGCTGAACGTTTGTAGGAAAGGGAAAAGAAAGCGCGGCAAGAGAGAGCGAGAAGGAAAGAAGGGCTCGCCACACCTGGCATTGCTGAGGGACTGACGTCATACAGGGCGAAAGAAGGAGCTCCGTTATATTCGCCCGTGGCGTATTTCTCCACACTGCGTCAGATTACGTCACGCGCATATACGCCGGAAAAAGAAACTGCAAGTTCCGTGTATTATTATATACGTATCGGCCACAAACAATCGAGCGAGGTGAAACAACCCTCCCCCCGATTCCCCAACAGCATCGATCGAGCCCAACTTTTCTGCTCAGCTAAGCCCGCACGGAGAAAAGGAATAAGGCGAAGGGAGACAGCGCAGAGCAACGACGTAAGGTAAGCCCATGTTAGGCAGAGATTCCAAGAGGGTGAAAACCCTCCACCGCCACCCTGCTCCTTATCCAGAACAGGGGTGGTTTGCCAACCCTCCGCAACCCGTCCCCCACCGCTCCCCTTCTCGGAAGGAAGTGTGGGAATTCCGGACAGCTGAGAGCAACGAGATTCTTTGAGTGATGGAACGCGCGGTTAAAAGACACGTACCGGCAATATTTGACACAAAATATCGCACAGGGGTTGTTCTTCGGGCTTGTCCCATGAAACCCTTTCTCAGCTGTACGCGCCAACAGGCTGGCTCTCTGTCTTTCTCATTCCGCATACACGAGGCGATGCGGGATGAAGAAAGCGCTAAATATTCCAACGACTTTTTTCAAATTCGAGTTACGCTTACGCGCGATATTCATGGAGGCCCGTGAGGAGATTTATAAAAAAATAAAATATTTTTCTTCATTTTTTCGCTTCTCTCATTTTCCTCGATCGATAATTAATAAATTCTCCAAAGACGATACATCGCGTGGGCATACATTTTTTTTTTAATAAGAGAAAATCACCTCCGGTCGCTATGACTCGACGAGTCGCAAATATATTTTTAAACACATTGCCCAAGTGTCAACTTTAGCGTTAGTGCGGTTTCGAGACATTTTCCTACTTCGCAATGCAAAGCACGTTTGATTCATCAAACCGCATAGACAATGATCCACGTCCCACGCGAGAGATGCGCGACACCGAGTCTCGGAAGCTGCGAGTCTTTCCTCCCGTCGAGGTTGAATCTCGAGAAGAATAAAAAACACAAATCTCCCTCCGATATACCGCAGAAACGTTGGAGCTCAGCGTTCGTTCTTTGTCGCGAATATTCCATCACCGTATTAGCGACACCTCGCTAATTGCTTGCACCTGAATTCTCTCCCTCCACGAAAGATTCACGCAGGCAGCAGAAAGAAAAAGGCGCAGAGTCTATGGACAGACGGTGCACACATTGCGCGCGATGCTTGGTAATAACACTGGCAGCGACCCAGACGGCCTTCCAAGGCAACGAGCAACTCGAGGTCACCGAGATTTCACAAAAATCCCTTCAAGAATTTCCGCAACGCTAAAATATCACGTCATTAGAGAAAATCGTTTTTTTTTTTTATAATTAATTTTATAATAACGAAACTCGATTAGTTCGAGAAAAGTTGTCGAGATTTTTCTGATCGCGTGTCAGCAGCTCCAGAAATAATGGTCGATTATCGAGCGAGCTAACGTAATGCGATGAAAATTGAAAAAAATTAATCATCATGATCAAAAGAATGACCGACACTTTTTTCTACGAGTTCACGTCAGTAATGTCTGTATCAGGGAACGAGTACTTTGAAAAGCTACAAAACAGAGATCAACAACGAGCCACGATAGGCTCATAAATCAACGATATATTTCGCGTTTGTTTTGCTCGTTAGGAACGATATGAGTCGGGTGCTAGTTGCCATTACAGATACTATCTTTTCCCTGTACATGGAGTCCTTAAGCCTTCACGTGTATGTATCGACCTCCCCTCTCTCTGGGTATATTCTGACCTCGAGAATATTCAACCCTTTCTTTCGGACTCTCCTGCGCTTTGCTGCTCCGCCAACCGACGCAATAAATTATTTTTTTCCTCCAACAATCCTGTATAATCGCGAGTCTTTGTCATTCTTTCTCTATGCTTCGCTCTCTTCTGTCCACGTAATCGCATTGATCCTTTACTCGCACATTCATTCATTCGGCTTTTTCTACTTCACTCGCGGCTATTGATTGAGTTATACGGGGGCAGAAATATCTTTCGCCTGTCTTACGTTTCGGTTTTTATATTTTCATCACACACGACGAAACTGAAAGATTCGCGATAATTAAAAAAATTATTTTTGGTAAGAAAATAAATCTGGAAAAAAAAAACAAATTCCGACGTTTAAAACGCTTCATCCGATTCGGCAGAAAAATCACAAAGCAGTGAGCCATTTGAAAATTCGATTTTTGGAAAAATTGCAAACGTTCATAATTTTTAGAATCGTTCATTTTTTTGTTGTTGCAATTGAGATTGAAAAATGTGCTTTGCTGCAAAGCAGGAATAGGAACTGCTGGGATGTCGGCGTTGTTGCGAATAGCGAATTGAAAAGACTCGGAGAAGCAAGCGAGCGCGATATCAACAGGTGTTGGTTTATGGGATCGAGGCACGAAACGTGGGCTCGACGCGACATCGATTCCGATGCAATTTAGATAAGCCTAAGGGCGATTCGCAACGATCCTGAAAAACTGCGAAATGTCGGTACAAACGATAAAAGTGTCTACGGGGCCCATATACACACTCAACGATCCGGTAAATCGGCGAACGTGCAAAGGTAAATATGGGCGAAAAAGAGTAAAAAAAAAAAAAAATGGTACAAATGTGTTCGTTTGTTCATAAAAAAAGAAGGACCGTGTGGTGACACGGAAACGAGCGATGTATAAAAGCGCCATCAGGATCTCGTACGTGTTGTTGGCCTGGCACGTAATAATCGTTTAGTCGAAGCAGCTGTTTTTACATTGGCCAAGATCGTAAGAAGTAATCGAGCCGAATGACGAACTCTGCTGCTCGCGTGAATCCAAAGGCATACGTCCGAAATGAATACGCACTTTCGTAAATATTCCAAAGCAGCAGGATCGTTTTTCCTCATTTACACGTTAAATGAGACACGACAAAGTGGAGTATCGAGAAAATTGAAAAAATAAACGCGAGCCGCCATCGTTTGAATCGAAACATAGCAACGCGATGAACAAATACTTTCGAGACTTTCAATGCTTGACGCGGAGCAGAAGGATCGACGAGGAAGTCTCGCGAAACGTGGGTGGAATCCGGAGTCACCCACGTGTGCCCCACCCTTCTCGTGGGGGCACAGCTCGCACAAGAGACCTCGTCGAGACATGCACGCGGAGAAAGGGTTTTGCCATATATATACAAGTGTGAAGCACACGCACGTTTTACATAACGTTTACGTTGATAGTCGCGCGCTCGCACGAATGCGCATAAATCGAATCCTGCGTGTATTTCACTCGCATGTTCTCTCTGTGTATACACGTGTGGCGCTGCATTTGTATCTCCCCAGGCGGTATATTCGCCCTGATAAAAACACGAGTCTACATTCCCCCGAGTTTTAAGGGCGTCTACAATTTCAATTATTGCAACAAATTTATTCTCATTTACCTTTTGGCAAGACCGCGGAACACCGAAATGTCGAATTTTGTGGAAAAATCGTTCATTCTTCACGAAACAGGACCGTGTGGAGGAAGTTTGTTCTTTCATGAACGTTTTCCCAGCGACCACACGTCCGATTAATTCAAGCGAACGCTGGATTGGAACGCGATCGTTTCTAAATTGAATTATTTGAAATAAATATAATTTGACGTTTCATAAGCTGAGATTCATTAAGAAAATGTATAATTTATCTTTGCAGCAAAGACTCCGAGCGAGTGACGATCGCCCGAGGGAAATGAATGTCTAGAGTGACTCGTCAATGAGACGTTGTTGCGTGTGTGGCTCAAAAAGTACGTTCGCACTTTTGCCAGCTCGTGCATTGTCTTCCTGGTCGTTGGGTTATGGATGCGAGTGCTGCATATTCATAAACATATATTCTCAGTGCAACGTGAGCAGTGAGAATGTTCCGCGCGCTTAGAGCTTCGCGGCGCACGACGTGCTGCTCAAAGTGGAGCATCTCTCCGCATCTGAGGTGTAGGTGGACAGGCGTGCATAATATTTCTCGTGGCTCTTGATGCGCGCATACATAGTTTGTTTGATATGCTTTGACCTCGCATCTCCGAGGCGCGCCTAATACGAGTCGAATGAAAATTTCTCTGTCCTTTCATTCGTTTTAAATTAATTGGCCTGAGTTTTAATTACCCTCGTGCTCCGTAATATGAGAATTATTTGGATGTGACAAGATTTTATGCAGTTTGAAATTTCTGTATTTGTCGTTCGCATGAACCGCATGCGCCGACGCTCCTGCGACTGTAGATCAAAAATTGGGTGCGTTCTTTGTGCATAAAAAAATAATCATTGTCTGCCAGAGGGCCTGCGCGTATGAGCATTGCGCGAGAGAAATAGGTTATACTCTCTTTTGACTCCCACGCCTCCCACATGTCTCTTTGGAGTGACTTTTAACTTGGAAAAAGAGAAGAGAAACAATATCGGAAAAAGTCGAGCAATCGTTGTGGCTCTTCGTGTACCGATTGTGCCAAAGACCATGTCGACCCTATCTCACCAGCGCCCACGTTTCTCCTGGCTGTTGGCGAGCAGTCGGAGAGATAGCGAAACAACAAACGTGGCGAAAAATTCCGCGATTTATTTCATTTTTATAAACTTTTTTGTTACATATGGAGCAATTACGTTGGATGACAATCACGTGCTCCTATGCCAGAATTTCCCACTCGTCCTACGACTAACTTTCGACTTTTTCACGTGCATCCAATCGGCTGAATAACAATGAGCCGCGAGTTAGAATCAGAAATTTCACTTCGAGATTTCAGGTCAAACACATTACCCTCGTGGCTTTACGCTAGTGGAAATGAGTCACTCGTAGACCCACGGACGTACGAAAGAATCGTTTTGTTTTGGAGCAACTAAAACTGCCGATATCGCTCGAGGGTCTGCGTTATGCAGCAGCCATTAGGAAGTATAAAAAGAACCCGGAGGAGAAATCGCTTTGCACGAGAGTATAGTATTGCTCTCTGAGCATCTGCGGAAGATCATTTCTCTCTTGCGAGGTCCTTTCGTGGTCGTGGAGTACACGCACCTGGGAAAGATCATTTGGCAATTGTTCGATAAAGATTTCCTTGGCAGTAAAAAAGCCTCCGAAAAGTGTAACAGCTGTGCAAAGACGATCGAGCGAAATTCGAGTATAACAGTAACACAGTTTACTCTCGCAATTAAACTTCCCTCACTGTTATTACGGGTGCATCAAACCCATTCGCGAAAATGAGCAACAGGAGCGAAAAAAATATTCGTTAAACACGAAAAAGTCGAGAAAGAAATCTCGTTTGTTCTTGCGTCGATGTTTCCGACCGACAACGACGCTCGATCTGAGAACGAGAAAGATCGCGCTTGTGCATGGCGTTCCAGTCTCTCGAGAAGCGACGAGAACGAAAAAAAAAAACACATCATTACATATTTCATCTTCATTTCACTGCGATAATTTTGATCCTATGGCGAAACTGGTATTTGCTTGAAATGATTCGCCACATCAAAAAAAAAAAAAAACGCTTTTCCATTTCAAATGTTAGCCTCTGATTCAAGAAAATCCTTTCTCCTCGCTGTACTTCAGAAATTTCACGCGAGCATGCTCCAAGGGGAGGAGGCAGCAGGACACACGACACGTATTACACTAAAGTATATTAATTGCAAAAAAAAAAAAGATTGTTTGTTACATGCGAATAATATTCGCTTAATGAGGCATTCGTGAGGAATTCTGAGCTGATGTGCACGCGGTTTTCGTATTGGCCATTGAAACGAGGAAATAATTCAAAGGCAATCTTCCTATTTGCCTCGCGACTAGTTGTTCGTTGATTTTTCATGATTTTTCAAAATTAATTAACGTACTCGGAAAAATTGGAGGAGTGTGTTTCTCGAGTTGTTGGGGGGACCGAGAAGGATGCGTGGTGTGTGATAATAACCGTGGACATTATTCTGGGCAGCGAGGCTGGCTCCAACGAATGCAGAAAGCGCGCATATGCAATATTACGCACCTCTTGCCAACGCATATCGGCGCTATTTTCTCTCGAGCCAAGAGACTAAAGAATAATACGACTCCTGGCGGCCCGCGAATAAGAGGAAGGGTTCAGAGGTCGCTCCAAGGGGCTCCGCAGATTTATTCCGACCATTAAACGCGATACGCCGTTTGGCCTGTTCGTTGTGCTGGCCAACGTATGCTTATAGTTTTTCTCCCCTCCACTACCCTGCTCTCGTCCTCCTTCTCCTTTTCACATGCAATGATAATAATAACGACAAGAATAACGCCCGGAGTGTGCGAATGACTCGACGAAAAACGCCACGCACACAATCTTGCATAGAAATTTACGATAAGGGACGAGAAACCAGAATAACAGGAAAAGCCAAGTGAGAAGCAGAATTAACGATCTTTATGTAACCATTTGTCCAATGTTTACCAACATAATTGTTCCCTACTCCAGACTCGAATTCCCAATCTGCTGTCTTGCAGACTCTGCGATGTAATTAGTCATTATTAAAACGTTATTGATGATCGAGTTATTATTTATTTGATTATTTCTTTGGAAAGATCGAACTGTGGAGCCTTTCAAACTTCAGGAGCTTCTCGATCGCGAGCTACAGCAGGAAGCAGTCCGCAAATTCATTATCGCTGAATTTAACGATCTAATAAAAATGCTGGTGATCGCACGTCGTGATAAGGAAGGAAGATCTCTCCCATGTATTCGCGATGCTATCGGTATTTCGCGGGTGATAACTTCCGTCCGGTGTATCGGTTGTTACACCGAGAGCTTAGAGAGACTCGATCTGTGAATTAATACGCGAGGGATTCGGTGTTGGGGGGAGCAGCTTAAGTGAAGCGAAAACTATGGGGATATGGAGAGCTCGTTGGCGTGTCCGGCTCGTTACAACCACGGCCCCGAGAGAATATATCCCGTTTGATCTCGAGACTCTCGCATCCAGCAACAGTCAGAGGAAGGAGAACGCAAGAAGGAGCAGAAGAAAAAGAGCACAGGAAGGGACGAAAGGACCTCGAGGCGACTGAGGGACTCCCGCAGGTCTTGCTCGACACTGGTCGAGCTATATCTTCGGCCAGTGGAAGCAAGACAAAAAAAAGAGAGAGAGAGAGAGAAACAAGGCTACCGCGCCGCCAATTCATTAAGCTGTAATTGAGTTTTCAACTCTGCGATACAGCGAACGCGGTATATACGCTATGTATGCAACGAACCGCTCTCTATGTATACACAATGCGTTCACGTGCAAGAGTATCGAGCTCGACCGAGCAAGAAGACCGATTTGCAAGCAATTTCTGAATAATTCCGATTTTTGGTTTATAAAAATTGATTTTTTCGGGATTTTTATTCTTAAGTTCAATTATTTTCGAATAAAAATGAAAAACAAAATGATTGACAGGAAAAGCCACTGCGGAGAACGAAACGAAAAATAGTCTCGACTGTGAAGAGCATCGTTCTTGAAAATCCATTGAAACCGAGACGTTCCCGCGATCTTTTTATAGCATCATCGAAATCTGTCGATATATTTATTCCAAGCGACGAGATGCCACGATTAAGAGATCGTAGGGAACAAGACAGAAATAACGAGAAGGGGGCAGAGAGAAAGACGCACCGGAGAAGTTACAATGTGTCTAAAAGAATAAAAAAACGACAGTAACGAGCTTTAGTAGCTGATAAGCAACGCCGAATGCGAATTAAGCGACAACCCGTGTGTGACCAATGTCCTTACGGTGATTAACTAAAGTTTCAACAAGCAGCTACCTCGCAACAACGAACCCCGCGTGTATATGCAGTCGGATCAATTCAACGTGTGTTCCATTCGACTCTTTCTCTTCTGGTGCATCCAACTCGATCTGCGATCGTCATCGCGCGCACACAGCAAAGCATCGAGCGCCTAAACGATAAAGAAGTAGCGAGATGCCTTGTATCGATTCGATTCTACGTGCAGATACCAACAGTGATGAGTGAGAGAGCAAGTGAGAGATGGACTTTTTATCGAACCAGAAGAAATAAAAAATGTTTAAGCCTTATCATCGCTCATCGATTCATTACGAGTTACAACGAACGGATATGCGAGTCTCTCGTTCTGTTATCGGCTTCTAGGACCCCGTGTATATTATAATCGCGATACATGTAACTCGTTTTTATTTCTTCTCAACCCTTTTTCAATATTTCGCAATTACGTCCATTCGATGTCTCGTTAACTTCGATTTGAACCTCAATGTATATGAATTTGCCTGGTAATTGAAAATCAGTAATATGAAGAATCCTGAACGTCCGAAATGGTCCAGCAAAAGTGGCCAATCGAATGCTCACTCTGGTCACTTGAAATGTAAAAGCTCCCAAGACCAAGTCTCGGTATTTGAATTGCAGAGAGAAAATCTTGGCATTAAAAGTCCCATGGACGAGTATACGCATCCATATAGTTACGAGATGGATAGACAGATCATAGATTTTGTTCTCTTAAGGGTTTGTATACTTGTGTGTAGCAGAAGAGAGGCTGGAAGGCTTGCTCGTTGCCTACGAGAAGGCTCAATCGAATAAAGAACTATCGGAGAGGCATTTATATTCCATAGAAGCCGAGGAGAGCCCGCAACGCTGTGTGTATATGCTGCATGGGTTTGTACGGTGGATCGTACGAGCGTGTTGCGCACATCGATCTCATAATATAGTACATTGCTCGAGAGCCGAGCAGAAAGATAGATCGTACATGCCAGTGGCAAGTGGAAGCCGGTGCTGTACATCATCCATCGACTCCACCCACTCAACCACCGGGGCAACCGAGCTCATTATCTCGAAACACTACCGTTCTCTACCCGATCTTCTATTACGTGTATTATACGATACCCAACTATATATGTATATTACTCACGTATATATAAAGATATCCTCGTTTGCTCATTCGTATCGAGTTACGTTTCTTATGCACTAAACTCCTTGAGGAGCTGGCTGCTGCTCTGCCGATTTTCCCTGTCGTGCTACCACGAAGGCATGTTCTTGGCGAGTGGTGACTTTGAGGGTCACTGACAAGTGGGAGTCAACCTTGTTCGTAACGTGCTTCGAGCCTAAATACCATGACCATGAACATTTTGAATTTCCGACTACGAAATTCGGGGCCTGAACGTACAAAAGAAAAATTCAATCGTTACAGAAGCAGGGACGAGGCGACGCGAAATCGAAACGAAGACCTGCACCCTCCAGCAGGGCTTATTTTCGTTGGGAATAAAACTCTGCGTGAGGGTGTTTTTTTACCAGGTGGATGCGGAGCATAACGACGGATCACAAAAGAGTTTAGTATAAAATATTCGATTCAGTCATCATCGATGCATATGAATGTAAAAGACAGAAAGACATTTCGTATTCGTACGACCGCGCCCACGCATCTCGAGCGCATATAAGGAACAAAACCCTCGAACGAGTTTCACTTCCGTGCGTGCCAGTTTTCCTATGCAACATTTTCTTTCAAGCGTTGACGATATGGGCATGCAGCAAGTACCGCGTGGCGTGTAAAGATCGTTCGTGAGGCACAATGGTACTCGCGATCTTTTGAGTATTATATCCATCTTTATTATATGCTGTTCCTACCGTCCGCTTATACGAGCGCACAGGTAGATAATTTTAAGATACATAATAAAAATTTCAAGGACGATTGCGTTGGCGTGCAAAGCGGATATCCTGAATGAAAAATAATATGCACACCGCTCTTTCTTGCTTGGAATATATCGTTGGTGGGTCTTTTTTCGTGGCCGAGGTCAAGGGTCATTCGGGAGAATCCCTGAGATACGAAGGGAAAGCTCCTCTCGAGAGGATATTTTAATGACGCGAAAAGGGTTTGTACCACCTGCCAGCAACAGAGATGAATAGACCGGGTGAGAGAAGGAGAAAAAGGACGTTTTTTTTTCTTATGCTTCGTTCTTCTTTCTTTCCACGTGTATGACCTTGGCTATGCGTTCTCGCGCGCCCAGGCGGCAAGATTGCGTGTCGCCCGAGTTTCATTACCCAGGACCAAATGAATTCTTCTGATTATATTCATCTCAGGAGGTTTCGAAACTTTTCTCGCTCTCCCTCGCTTCCTCTCTCGCTCATTTGACGTCGGTTCAATTATCTCTTTCTCCCTCTTTCTCTTTTGCTCTCGCGGTTGCGCGCGCGTCTCTAATTAACGACGTGGCGTCCGAGCCCAACGGAGGGCAAGCCGCCGCCGCCGCCACATCGTACGTGTGTGTGTGTCTCGATCTCTCTCTCTCTCTCTCTCTCTTCTGCGTTTTCGTAACGTTGAGAACGCGACCGGATAACGAACGATCGACGTATCTCGATTTATATCGAGCACGAACCCACGAGAGCTCGTTGCTCTCCCGCACCGCCGAAGCCGCCGTGCAAGAGCCTTTCTCACAAGTACCTTTTCCTCTTTGCTCCTCCTCCCCCTCCTCCTTCTCGGCCTCATGCTCTCCATCTTCCTTTTTCTCATCTTTCATTTTTTTTTTATTCCTGTTCTGTCCCTCTTCCTGTCCCGATTTGTCTCAGCCTCCTCTTCCACTCTCTCTCTCTCTCTTTGTCTCACACCCTCTTACACGATTCTTCCTCCTTCTCACACCACTTGTTTGAAAATTTTGGGTCAGCGAGACGTCCCTCCGAATTATAAACGATAATAATACGATCCTCTCTTCTCCCTCTCTCTCTTTTTTGCTCTCTCCCTCTCTCGGTTATGTGTTTGCGATAAGATCCAAGAAACGAAACTACATAACGCCTGGCACTGTTTCTCTCACGTGTATTTATACATAACTATATGTATAGTGCCAGGTCAGAGCAGATGAACGGATCAACGAGTTGTACTTGATCAAAATCCAATTTAATCTTTCTGTCGATTTTCTTTTACTTTTTATTCCCTTCCCTTTCAACGTTCCAAAACATTTCGATTTATTTAACACTGAGTTAACAATTATGATATTCATTTTCCAACATTATTAGTAAATTAACAGGATCAGTAGTTTCGTTTAAAAGTAGAAAAGCGATCGTTTAATAATTAGCAAAAATATCGAATGTGCCTCGCAGCCCAGACAAATGGAAAAAATATTCTGATTACAAATTTTTTTACAGTATATTTCAATATTTTAACGATTTTTGTCTTGCATCCATTCACCGCGATCGCCTGGTTCTCTCTCTCCGCGTTGTCAGTCTAATTGGGAGGAGAATCCTTCTGATTTGAAGTTGTCGTCACGTGACTCTTATCACAACCTTTCCATCTCTTTATTTCAACAAGAGCTCTTGTGAAGTTGATCAATCAAGCGAATCACCGATCGATCGATCGATCAATTTCAAATGTGCCAGCCGATAAGTGCGAGCAGAGTATATATCGATGCACAGCATCGCGACTTCCCGAAGATCAATCGAGCGTTTCTCGTTTGTGCCAAAATCGGTAAAAAGTGAATGCAACGAAGTAAAAATCAGTGGATCAGTAAAATTTCAGGCTTTTGCTGAATCCCTGCGTCCTCGCGAGTAAAAAATTTCATTCAATGCAAAAAAGTTTTCGTCCTTTATTGGCGATGGCACGACGTCCCGCAGGCATCGGTTTTGGATCGATCGAGATTACAATGTTTCTGACAGCGATAAAAAATGGAAAAACGACGGTACAGAAAGTTGGGGAGCAGGAAAGAAAGGGCTTATTAGCCAGAAGCAAAAAGTCTCACGTAGAGACGAACCGAGAGAGAAAGCACAACATAGCACACAGATCACGTTCATCGTAAACCACGGTGTTTTATGAATACGTGAATTTACTGCTTAATCAGCGTCGGTGCCGCGGTCTACCGAGGATCGCAATTAAAACGCCATTACGAAGGGGACCATAAAAATTCTCCGGGTAAATTTTCGGCGATATCGGGTTACCAACGTTGCTGCGTATGCCGTTGCTCCTGCTGCCTTCTCGTCTTTTCTCATTTTTCATCGTGTTTTTTTTTCTTAATTTTTTTTTTTTACATATATTCTTCAAAACCTTGTTCGCGTATATAATATCCACGAGAAAGATAAACTCGAGTTTGCGGAGGAGTGTGACAATGCCAGACAGAAAGGGGGGAAGCGAGAAGAGGCGAAGTATAAACCGCAACGAGCCAAAAAGGACGAGCAGGATGTACAAAATTCTCGACAGGATTCACCCTCTGAGTTTCGCGTCTCGGCAAATTTTTTCAAAAATAATAGCAACCCGTAATGATAGTTATGACAATAATAATAATAATAACAATGAACTTTGTTGTGGACGTTTCGATAAGAACTAAAAATGTTGACGATCACGTGAGATTTCGCACAATCGTTAAATCCTGGATTGAGACGCCGACGTTTCGCTTAATGCGAAGAAGATTCGCGTTCATGCATTTAATCGTCGATCATTTGTGTTCTTTGCTAAACACACGTTTCATCCTTTCTCGCTTTTTATTACTTTATTTATTTTATTTGTTTATTTTTTGAATGCTCCCAACTGTGACCGAGACGAGACATCGTGTCTCAGAAAATTTCTACGCTGTGTCACAAGCATCATGGAAAGAATTCGAGCCTCGCTAATGGTGGAGGGACTGGATTTCATCGAGTACCTGACCAAGACTATTAATTATTTATGTCCCTGTGGCGTGTGCTTGCGCGGTTAACCCGTCACTTGGTTATAGTGATGATACGGTAGGAAACACACCGGAGTAACAGTGAAATTAAATTCGTCTTATTTTGTTTCTTTATAATTCTACGCAGCCAACTCGTCAATTTGTCTCATCCAAAACATTCTACTTCAAATGTGAACTCCCGAGTATAATTTTCGAATTTTAATCAATTTTTGTCACCAAATGCTATCTAGTACCTTAATAAAACTCTCAAACAACTTAACGAATTGACACTGTGTGAATGGACACACCATTATTTTTAAGAAATTGTTTTTCTTAGAATTTCAAGAATAAATCTAATTTCTTCGTCTCTCGGGGAAGCCTCGTTGTCTCGATAATTTGTCTGATTGCTTAATTACAATTCGTCTGGCCGAAGACACGTTTTCACTTGGCACATGAGAAAATAACAACTGAATCGGGTATTTTTGGAGGCGTTCGGAGAGTTTCTTATCACTTCGGCGTTTGAAGTGCTCGTTAAGGCGGAGGCGATACTGTCACTTACACATTTTCTGTCACTGCATCTCATTTCCTCAGGTGTAACGAAACGCATCATTTACCGTGTTAATTAGGCTCGTATCTATTTCTATATATTATCTCAATCTCGCACGAACTGAAACATTATTTTCCTCTTCATTTTTATTATATTTAGAGGTAAATTCAAGTTCTACTCAAATTTGTGGGGAAGAAAAGACGCCGGTTGAAACTTTGACTACGACCTACTGAAGTAGACGCGGAGACGTGCTTCGGCCAGAGTGTTGGAGAGCTGTTCCGGTCATCACTCGTATAAAGCGAGGATCCCACGAAATGTTTCGATAAGAAAGTGAGAAGCGACGCAGTAGAATTAATCTGGAAGCGTCGTCTCCAGAAGCGAAAGAATGTGTCACAGCAGTCGGTTGTTTATCTCCACGCGCTATACGTGTCGCCAACTTCGTATGGTCTTTGAATGGGAAATGGAATTTGGGTCCGTTAGACCAGAGCAGCGAGATGAGCCAAAGAAATCTGTGGGAAAATGGAAAAAAATTTCAAATCGATGATTTTCCTGCGTTCGTAGATGGTCCAGGAGCGATTTAAACGAGACGTTCTTGAAGCTGATGTGCGCAGCGAATCAGATAATAAAAATGAACAAATCGTCAGACTGCAAAAATCCCTCAAAAGAGAATGGAAATGAAGGTTTGAAAAAAAACGAAAATAGAGACATTCTGCGCGTGCATGGTTCATCCTCGCAAGGAGTCCGAGGCTGCAAGACCTCAGCAGCGTTCCGTATGAATGCTGTAAAAAGAAAAACGTACTAGAAGAGCTTGAGGAATCTGGCTGGAGCATTTAAGGGGTTGGAAAGATGTGGTGCTCTCAGGTCGTCGCGCGTTAGTCAACTGTGTATGTGAAACCGAAGAACACATTGTAAATCCATGCACTGAGCCGCGCGGCACATACATAAGTCATGAGGGACTCTCCTCATTACCGTCACTCCCGCGTGCGGCTGCTAAGAAAGAGGAGAAGCGAAAGCAGGAGGCGAGAAAGAAGGAGGAAAAGGATGAGGCAAAGGAGACGAGAAGATGAGGCCCTCGCGCGCGCAGGAAGAAGAAGGCGCGTTTAGCTCGCGCGACCTGCAAACACCTGGAATCCTTCGCCTGCTCCTTAAACTCCATACATACATTTGCGCGTAACAGCAGTCCAGAGACTGACTCGATAGGACACGCGAGAGTGTTTCGCGGAACATATCAATGACACATGGGTCTCTCCTTGTGTGGAAACGCACGCACATCGCACGAACATTAACTCACACACACGCAGGCAGAGCACAGCATTACGTATCGCTGATCCTTTCACTTAGCCATAAAAAAACATGTTAATATTCAAATTGCAAACGCTTCATTTTGCCTTTTTATTTATTTATGGCAATTCTCACAATGGACCAGGAGCACGTGAAACAAAAAGAATATTATTCGTTACGTTACAGAGATATTCCCCTTTTTTTTATTGAATGAAAGGAAAACATGTGATTTAGTTCAGTTCAGAAAGATTGAGGCCATCGACGCGAATGCTGCTCCCAAGAGGGAGCCGCGGGAAAGGGAGAGGCTCGTGTAGTCCAGTGCCGGGGTTCATCGGGGTCTTTCACGCGGTACTTCGACGAGCAATCAACGTCATATCTTTCAACGCGTTCTGACCTCATGCCCTTTGCTTTTTCCGCGGGATGATCTCGCTGCTTGTCTGACGCGTATACGAGCAAACACTTTTTTACCTTTGACTTCCGGGTGTCTGCTCAACAAGTTTCGGGACGATGGAACATTTTTATCGGAGTTTCTAAATCAACGGGAGAGTTTCATCGAAGCAAAGGAAAGTGGAGAGAATTTTGTTGATCATTTTCAAACAACCAATTGGTTCGAACGTTTCCTTCAGCTTTTTTTTTCTCTACGCGCGCGCGTTGAATCATTGCATCTTTCTTGCTTTTCCTGACTATCCCGTTCTCACGCCGCAGTGCGTCTCGCCGCATCCGAACAGCTCTTACTCACATATATTTTCCGCTTTTTGTTTCGACTCGTTTTTTCTCTGTCGTTTCTTTCGAGCAAAGCCAGTAAGTAGAATCACGTAGAGACGTAGAAACGTGTGGCTGGTAGAAAGATGGTGGAATAGACCGCAAAAGGGAGGTAAGGGTGAGTCGAGAAGATGGACGGGAAAAGGATAGAGTTGCGAAGGTGTTCGAGTCGATATGCGCCACAGGAGGTAGGTACGAAGGTAAGAAACTCCGCGCGTCGAGTAGGGGAGCTCTCCGCGCGAGAGTTGATTCTCTTCGTGCGGTTTCGAGTCCTGTATCGTACAAAACGTTTGAAGAAGGAGAAGAAGAAGAAGAAGGAAGGAACAAGTGCTGAAGAAAATGCTTAAGAAGCTACAGTGATTTTTGTTCTCTTCTTTTCCAGTCTCGCTTCATCCTCGTTGCTCTTGAGATCTATCGCATGAGGTCTATATCGGTTCTCTTAGCACGCAGGCGAGACCTCGCGAGACGCGAGAAAAAGTTGAGAAGAGAAGAGGATCCTTTGCGCGAATCCTTTTCCCTCCTTTGCCCTCGGACGCCTTCCCCGAGCTCTCTGTCATGTTTTTACCCACATTTTTTTCCCTTTTTTTTCTCTCTCTCTCTCTCTCTCTCTCTTTCTGCACTCGCACGTCTCTCACACCGAGGCTCGCAAAAACTTTGCTATTCATTAGAGTCACTCGCGCTATTAAGATAATCGTCGCAAGCGAAGGAGCAGTTCTCTCCTCTGCTCTCTTCTCCTGCTTGCTCTTCGTACCAGATGGTGTTTGCTTGAGGGGCATATCCCATAGAACGCATCCATGGTGGGAAAAAGAGCCTCGCACACATATGTACGAAAGTCCATAGCTAGATGAGTTCTCGTCCACACAGTCCGCTCACTTTTTCTCCTTCATCTCCTTTTTCTTCCCCTTTTTCTCAACTTTTCTTTTCTTCCTCTTATTCCCTCTAAGGCAGGGTGTTTTACACGCCATTGGCGATAACGACGTTTCAATCGATCGTCCGGGATTCTTCAGGGCAAATTTAGCCTCATATATTTTCGCGAAATAGGCTCGCAGCCTCCAAGTACACAAGGACGTTAAAATTTCATTAAACTACTGCAATCTGCACTTGTATTTTTTAAACTTTCAAGCATTAATACCATTTTTCACGCTTAAGGATATCTCTATACCTTCGAGAAGGACACACGCTGTTTAACGACGATCGTTTACGTTTACGAGAGAATGGCTGCTCGTGTATATTCCGATCCTGAATTTTATCGATATAAATGGATTTATTCTCGTAAAATGGTCGAGACGATCGAAGCTGCAGTTCTCCAAGAAGACGATCCGAACCCGTGCATTGCACTGCTTTCGAGAGTCGACTCGATCAACACAGGGTCCGCATCCCCCTCCCCTTCTGCTGCCTCATCCTTTCGCTTCTTCTTGCACGTCGTAGCGCACACGCTCGTAAAGCCTCACTTGCGGGTTAATCACCGAGCTTCGATAACGAGTTTCTCATTTTTTTGTTACTAATTACTCTAATGGATTTGTGACGAGTGGCCAGACTACGAGACTTAAGGCAGAAGGAGCAGGAGAATTTTTCTTTGCTCTAACCAGAAGAGCAGGAGAAAACCAGAAACAGAAGTAACAGAAAAAACGCAAAACATGATAATAATAACAAACTCGATAATAATCGATTTTTAACACGTACGTATACGCATTGCTTGTCGATCCTGTGCTGGGGAATCCTATAAACACGGTTCACCGAGTCGGCAAACGTACGACGATACGAATCGATCGAATATAAACATGTCGGCATGACTACGATGTGTTCAGTGTCACGAAAACTTGGCTCTCATTTCCGACCTCGCCAGCCTTGAAAAACACTAATTAGAGGTCGTGGCAATTAATTAAACGTCAAAAGCTCTCGCGTGGTTCACCCGAAAAGGCTCATCCTCGCAATATGTCTCTCCTTTCGTTGCTTTTTATATTGTCATTTGTTTGTCGATCCTCAATACTGACAGCTGTCACGTGTCTCGTTCGTCCGTTCTCCTGAAAATCAGAGAAAAATCGATTTCCCAAAAAATAACGAAAAGAATCGCGAAGATCGTCAGCACGTGTGTGAATGGTGGCAGTAAAAATGAAAGATCACTCATAGTTTTCCGGTTCGTTGGGAACGGAGCTGAGATGAGAAAGATCCTGCAAGCAGGACGATTTAACTAAGAGGAAATTATTGTCGAGTGTCCATGTGTGAGGTTTGGCACGTTGGGCGTGCCAGGGACGAGTTATCGTTGACTCGGCGAGCCGCACGAGTGGACGAACATAGAGCTCCGCTGTACAGAACTTGGAGAACACACGTGGATTCGAATATCTATATATATTTGATGGGGGAGCTTCGGGCGTGACAAAAAGCGTGGCTAACAAATAAACATGACGAATGGGACTCGAGTTGTAAATCAGGTAAGCTTCGTACTGCGATTCTCGTCTGCTGGGAGATTTGCACCGCAGTCGAAATGAGGCTAGGACAAAAAATGCGAGTGTACATAACTCCGGAGGAAAGTGAGCTTTGGCGTGAGCGTAAATTCTTAGAGTTTCGAGCTCGATCCGAATGAAAACGTGCCCATAGAGACATTTTCCCTCCGGCCCAGGATCCCCTAGACTTTGCATGTTATTTCATCTTGTATTTTTTTTGTGTGCACCACCCGATCGCGAACTTATTCGGAAATTTATTTCTGCTGTGCGAGAGCCTCGAACCTCGGGTGTGGTATTTATATTTAATGTTCATATACGCGTGTAGAGAGTGCGGAAAGAAAAAGAAAGGAAAGAGTAATAGTCACGGTATGGAAGGACGTTAACGTCAGCCGGAGGCGACGACTCTATGCGGTGTGGCTTGGCGAGCTCCGGAAATGACCGAATCAACGCTAAATCATCCTAACTTGAAAGCACCTGCCTGTGGGGGCTTTCATATGCGTTCTTCACACTCGACATAAGCAACAAGTACACACTGTCATAAGGATCTACGACCGTAAGGATCGTCAGGACAAAATGAAACTTCTTGGGATATTAATTCTTCAATTAATATCCCGAACGCGAGCGCGAGTGCATTGAACTCGCTTCGCAAGTGAATCAAGTTCATCGATTTTATCGTACAATTGAAACCCATTTTTTTTTCTCATCGACATCGTCGGCCGTGTGTTTGTATCTCGAATCTGAAAGTTTCGACTTTTTTAATCGATTATGCACGCGAGGAATCGATATTGCCGGAGATCGTATTCCGCACTCTCTCTCGGCAGACAGACGGATGTCGTCCATCTTGCAAATTTATTGTCAAGAAAGCAAAAGCACGGTGATCTCGTCCCAGACAGAACGGAAAATGAACAGCTCGCGAGAGAAAGAGAGAGAGAGAGCCAGAGAAAGATACAAGCAGACATTTATATGTTTAGCTCTAATGCCAAGTACGATTCGAACGACCAGTTGAATTTGCAGTTCTGTATGTAGGTGAATATACAGAACTGTTTATCTGAACATATGAGTGTATAGATAAATCTATGCGTTCGGGATGGACGTCTGTACTAAAGAGATTCGTCGAAGCAAAGTACTCTTGAGAGATCCTCGATTTAGTTCGCGAGCTATATCACGCATACAGATGTATCGGGAGGTATTATACATCGTGGATCGAGAAAGGACGAACCAGTCTCGAACGCATGACAAGACGATTCCGACTTGTCAGTAACTTCTTCCTTGACTCTTTCCCTCTCTGTCCCTTCCGTCCTGTTTTTTCTTTTCTTTGTTTTTTTTTTTATTATTCTTCTCCATGTTTTAAATTTGTTTTCTTCATCCGATGCTCCCGGTGCTGTTGTTGTGTGTACACACCAATAAGAGCACAACTAAACTCATTCTATGTTCATCGGAATCGTTGTTAAGATATATAATTGGACTTTTACGTGACTGCATAAGCATCGGGGACGCAATATAATCCAAGTGAAAAAGATAGCGGGTTCGCCCGCTTAGATACGTATTCACATGCCTCCGTATGTACATGGAAACGATAATAAAAATATATAACTTGCCGATTACCTCCGCGCAACCTTTGCAAGGTTTAATGTACTCTCATTAACTTTATGTACTCATTAACTCGCTCGAGAGTATTAAGCGAGACTCTCTCGCAGAAAGACACACACAAACTCGAAGAAAAATATGAAATATATATATGCGGACACGTGGAGTGAATATTGAAAAATAAATTAACCGGTTATGTTACACGCCAGAGACCGTGTAATCTTTTCTTTCTTTTTTTTTCCATTACTGCCTTTTATTTATTTGTTCTCTTTCCCCTTTCTCCCCGGATCAACAAGGATTATGTCGGGACGTTATTTCTCACTAAAATAAAATGTCGTCGAGCACGAACTAACCGCACAGAGGATGCCGACCGTTTGATGGATAAGGAATCAAATCGCATTCTCCTACTCTCCGACCATTTTTTTATCCGAAGCAGCACTCCAGGCAACGAGGAGCAATCCTTCGCGCTTTCATTCCCAGGAATTGGTAAAAGCTTCACGCGGTACAGTCAGTCCTATCGATCAATCACAATTACTTGACAATTTGTTTCCGTGTTCCTTTGGTTTCCTGAACCCAAATTTTGCGGCGTTCAGGAGAAACGCGATAAAAAGAAGAAAAAAAACGGAGAAAAAATTATTTTTGCTCCAAACATAGCGAGCTTTTCGGTTGCGGGCAAGGAAAATCGTTCGATCGATCAGACTGTACCCTGCTCAAGGTTCCTTAAGGTGGTGAGCGAATAAAAATCGTACCGGTAATCACCACGCACGGTAAAAGCTGAAGGGAGTCAAAAGCCGGCACTCTTTTATTTCACTTGGACGATGTCACTCGATTTCTTTGCGGCACGCGGTGCGCCAAAGTCGAACTCTCGCGCGCATCTAGATATACGCACAAGTACAGGATTGCTCGCTCTGCTGGTATAATCGGAGCTTGTTTCACCTCATTCTTTCGCGACCGGTCGTCCGGCATTGCTAATCGATGAAGATGTACTTACAAGCTTTTTCATAATTTGTCCTGGGAAACGATCGGCCAAGTTAATCATCGATTTATAAATTTATATATAAAAACGACAGTCAACAGAGTACAAGGTGAATAACTATACGAAGAATTTCGAACGCTAGCTCGTCTCGTTCTACTAGTAAAAATGACTGTAAAAAACTATACGACAAGCTGTACATTTACTCCGAATGAAACATTTTCAAGAACGAATTATTGTAAACTCCTCGAAATGACAGTCGAATATTTTTGTCTGCCTTCAAAGTTCGTATTTTCATTGGAAAAATCGATTTTTATTTTGCAATAATTATTTGAGATTGGATAAAAAGCTCGTTGCAATGGGAACTCGATGCCGGCGGTTGATTCATCAATTTTTGAAATATCACCTCGGCGCTCGAGCTCTCTTGGCGCAAGGGCTCAGAGGCGTCGAGGTGATTCATGGATGAGAATCATTTAACTCCGTTGGCAGGGCTGTATTAAGAGTCATTACCCTGGCGGGGACCGCTTTACGATTATCCGACACAAACAACCACCACTCTTGGTCTACCACCAGGATCGCGCTTACGTACAATATTCCATACTGACTATTTTATAATCGAGTGGCTGGAGTGGACGTGCAAGCACGTGTCGTGCACCTGCGCCAACGAGGCAAATCATTCTATACCGATGAAGATCCGAGTGCATGTGTGTGCGGCTCAAAAAATAAAGGAGAAGATTGTTAACCCTTTTCAGGATCTCACACAACGTAAGGGATATTTTTATTTTCCTCTCTTTCTATCGTTTTTCTCCGCGCAAGCAGTCTCCGTGTCACATTATTCCGTAAAGCTTCCACAGAAATCTCCTCGACAATTTGTACCTTTTTATATTCACCTAATGCTGGATAAACGCTCGTGAAATATTATTAGCACGCAATACCCTTCAATATTTTCTTCATTGTCCCGTTCACTTCCGGCAGATGTGCCGGCCATAATGTTATATTGTTGGTACAAAAGTATGTAAACGATAAACGCGAGTTTATTATTACATTATATATATGCGCATATCCACGTATGCGAATGTGTATAATAGAGAAAAAGAGCCTTCTCGATAATAATTTAACATGACACGTCCTCGTCTTAGGTTCTGGTTATTTTCCAAAGCAAGGAACGAACTATGAGGCTCAAGGGGGTTGAGAATCGCAAGAGATTTATCTCGGCAACTCAATTCGTGACCGATCAATTAATTACTCGATTCCACGCAGACATGTTAATTGTTGATCACTGCTTTGATAAGCTTTCGTTATTCATTAAATAGTACGAAATTTCGAGAGAGATAAGTTGAGAATAAACGGTGAAAAAATGGTTGAGATCGTTCGTGATCTCTGCTCAAGTTCTCCAACCTCCTACGAGACTCTAATCTCAACGATAAAGTATCGATAAGTCTCAAGATATAATATATATTGGCGCTATTACGGTAAACGTTCTCCGAAGTGTACGAGGGACACGTAGGGACTAATTACCCCGTCTATTCTGTCCTCACCTCGCTGGAGGTTCTGGAGTCAGAGAGTGCAAGGGAGAGAGAGAGAGAAGGATGTTGGGATGACCAATAAATCGGGACACGCGATACCACGGGGATAAAACCGGCGAAAGCAGAAAACGAGCATAACCAAACGACAAAAAACAATAACAATAATAATAATCGCCTTGAAGGTTGGACGAAAGGTACAAGGAGCAATATATAGGCGTATAATTGCTGGAGGTAGAGAGACGATAGAGATTCTCGAGTTTCGATCCCGATATCGCGTTTTCGCGTGAGCCCGAGACATTTTCCCAACTGCTGCGAATATTGACAGTAAATTATTTGTCCGTCCTATTTTTTTCCAGCTCGCATCTTTTCATCGTCGTTCCAAAGGATAATCAGTGGATGGCTTATTGCAAGTGCATTCCCTCGAGGATTATGCACCGAAGGGACGATCCAGCCGAAAAGAGAAAAAAGAAGAAATATAAAAGTCGAAGCAAATAAAATAATATTATTACACCGCAGAGACTAAATGGGAGTGTGAGTGCTACGTAGGTGGGCTCGAGGGACAGGAGCAAGCTCCGCATCGTTTGCGTATCTATATCGCGTCGTCGAGAAACGAGATATCGATGAAACGAGAGTGGATTCGAGCTGGAGGAAACGAGGGGGTGTCGGTGTCTCTCTCCGCCCGCAACTCCGAGGCGCGGAGAGAGACCCCGCGATCAAGAAACGCGGGCAGACAAGTTTCGTTCTCTCCATATAATCAATGAATGCAAAAATACGGAAGCTCAAATCTATAAAAATATGTACTTGAGCAGAAAATGCCAACAGCAGGAAGAGACGAGAGTGTGTTTGCGTCTAACGAGAGATAAAAAACAAAAATCCGCTCCAACAAAAAAAAAGAAAAAGAAAAGTGGCTCGGCTCGCCTAATTTTTCATCTCCTTGCATATCGTCCGCGTCTTTCTGATTCTCCGAGTAGAATATACGAGCGTTCGAAATAAAACCTAGACTCAAGCAGTGCAGTATTCTTCGCCTATATCTCTCTTGCGATCTCCATGGAAGAGTGGGAATCAGAATACATACATATATGCATCAGGAGCATAACGAGAAGACATGTTACGCCCACGCAATCGTTTCACTATCTCCTCTATGAGCATATGTACATATATTTTGTAACGCAGGGAGCACATATTTTCTAAACGTTATTGGATATGATATGTGTAAGCTGGCCTGAGAGTGCTGCGTGTCTCTTTTAACGTCGGCATGTGTCACATTGCGATTTCTCAGCAAATTTATTTCTCATTTTTATTGTCTAATAAAAATATTCCACACACTATATTCGGAGCATCGGAATATTTTCTGTACGCGTACGAATAAGCAGACAATTTTCCGTATAAATCCCGCGAGAATAATTCAAATCGCACAGTTATAAATTTCGCTTAATTTTATGAATCATTTTTGCGTTCGTTCAGTTGTTTTATTATTTTTCTTATTAATATTTGCTCGTGTGTCTTTTCTTCTAGATTCGAAGGTCCAATTAAATTGTCCCGGATATTGAACGAGTTAGAGGGAAATATGGAGATTTGCAACGTTATTCACGTCGGAATAATGTTCGTGGCTATTAGCACGGAGGAAAGAGTATTTAATACAATTCAAGTGGATTATCGCCTTATCCTTGGCCGGAAGGCATGCACGGGTAACACGTACAAAGTATACTGACTAAGAACGTATGGTAATACGTAATAAACTACCCGTAGAAACTTATACGAGTGTGCTTCTCGGTGCGACAGCGAGACGTCGCAGCAGCAGCACGGAAGCCGTTCCGCGAGTTCTTTTTAGATTCGCAGCAGCCGCGAGCTCGCGGTTTGTGGCGGCTTTTCCTCGCGGTCCAGCGGACGAGGCGTTTATCATTATTCTTGGACATGTACAAACTCCTTTTTTCTCTCCTGCGCCTTATTCTCTCTTTCTCTTTCTGTGGTAACTTATATTTGCACCCACGCTCGTTATCAATAAAATTCAACAACGCCCTGACAAGTTCTCCCGTTGCCGGGAAAACCGCGCTTATATAATTAATGAACACACCTTACGAATAATATATGTCCGGCAATAAAATCTGCAATCAACGAAACACGAACAGAAACTCGGCACAATTCTCTTTGCAAAACAAATTTCCTTGTCACTGTCCATGAGTTATTTCAGCGTTATCTTATTTTTACTTTATTACGACATTTTGTTCATTATTACGTGAAATACGTGCATTTCGTGAAGAAATTATTCATTCGGAAATACTCGACACATTATTTTACAAATACACTATTGGAGTGTCAAAAATTTCGTAATCATCGAAGATTATTAACCGCGTGTTCGACGAAATTGAATTCTCAGTGTGATTGAGAGATTCGTTTAACAAATAAATCATTTTCTTCTTCAACGGAATTTAAGAGAATTAGAAAATGATGAATCCGTAAGGAACTTGTTGGAAAAAAAATCAAATAAAAATGAAGATACGATATTTTTCGATTAAGAACTGCGATAATAAGAACTAAAAACATCACAGACTTATGGGTTTTTTGGCCCAGCGAAGAGATTCAGCTCACGCATGCCTCGGAGGAGCACAAGTGGGTCGAGAACGTTTTCCGAGGGAGCCCAAGAGAGAGGCAGGGAGAGAGAGAGAGAGAGATACGTAGAGGAGTTGAAGTCGAGCGTGGTGAGCAGCGAGGGTGGGAGGAAGAACTCGAGCCTGTTGCTTTCGTCTCGTTCTTCTCTTGGTCGGCTCGAATTAAAAGCGAAGGATGTCGGTATACCGTTGTCACAAGCGTCCTCTGGCGACGCGAGAGATGCCATAGTGACAGAGCTGAAGAGCGAGGGAGAGGGAAAGAGCAGCAGCGAAACGAGCTTCCGTCTCTTTCTGCTCGGCGACTTGGTCCACACTCTCTCGTCTCATTGCGTGCAACGCCTACGGCATCCAACGACACATGTATGTAGAAATTTGTGATTGAGAGTGATAAGGGCGTAAAGTTGGTTCGAAGGGGTGAACGGCAGGATCTTTTTGGCACTGGGTCGCGGGATCTCGCGATGAAACGTATGGGCGAGAAGCCCAGCAGAGCAAAAGGATAGCACTGCCTCGCGTCAAGTCTGAATACTCCAGGACACACGTTCCAGCGAAGAGCAGGACACGACCGAGACCAACACCGCGACGAGAAGAAGAAACATCTCTTTCTCTCTCTCGCTGCTCTAAGAGACAGGATCATCAATCCCGACAGAGGACACACGGCGAACGCGTTCACTGCGAGTCCCAGGCAGGTGCTTGCAAACTCTACTCTCTCGTCTCTTTCTCTACGCGTCCACACAGGACACTGACACACCGAGAATGAATCTCACGAAACACCGAGAGAACAAACGCCACGTAAAAGAGTCAACAGAGGCTAGAGAAGGATAGAGGAGCACGAAAGACAAGAGAACAATCTTGCGACAACGAGTCCTTTCCAGCACGCGACAGTCCCGCAAAGAGTGAATTAAAATACGACTCGAAAATTTTGCCCCGAATGACCAGTGAGGGCTTCCGGGTGATCGAGAACCCCAGGAAATGAAAAAAAAACCACAAGTCCATTCCACAGTCGGCGAATTTGAACAAAAACAAAATTCACCTGTTTTTATAAATTTTCAAAAACTTATCCCGATCATCCATCCTTACGAAATTTTAAATCGATACGATTCTAGAAAATTATACAATTAATCAATTGTCGTTTTAATTAATTACTTCGTATATACTTTCGTTATCGCCGGGTTTCTCGCTCAAAGATTGCAGTGCGAGAGGAAGAAATGCTCGGGGAGATACGAGGGTGTGCACGCGCGCACCAATTGAGTCACGCACGCACGAATCTTTACGCCTGGGCGAGGCCCAATAACACGAGATATACATATGTGCGCTCGTACAAACGCACGTACAACTGTACATGTGGATGGTGCACGGTGAACGAATCTTAATATCCGTTGGAAGGTAATTAAAGGCTAAACGTTGCCACCTATGGCGATTTTGGTTCGTTCCAAATGAGAAGAAAACGTGAAGAAAGCGGCCAGAAATCTGTGGTGAAATACTTCCAAGTCTCGACTCTCCCCGCGCGGTCTCAAACTCGGGCGTGTATCGAACGTGATTCAGCCACTTTTTGCAACAAAAATAAAAATTCCCGTCCGAGTATTCGAACGTATAAACATATATTTACAAAGAAAGAGAGATCGAGGAAGAGACGAGTCAAAAACGTCTCGTGCAGCCAGAGAGAAGCACCGACCTCGAGTGTGGGAAAATAAAGATTCGAGAGGACTTCCTCTGGACCATCGCTCGAAGCAAAACGAATGTGTGGATATACGAAGAAATACGAGGAAGAGGGAGGGGCACTCGCGTAATGCACTTTCTCCCACTCGATTGTGGTCATCGTCCTACAAAACGTACAGAGTTCCCATTGACCTTTAATTTTTTCCTCCAATCTGGATGAAGAATTCTTCTCGTCGAATTTTTTAAAACTTTTTCCGTAATTTACAAAAATATTTTGGATACATCGGAATGAAAATTCAAATTGAGACGAAACACGACGATGCACACTATCAACTTGAGTGCAACGTAAATCCCAAGATTCTGCATTATTTTAAGTCTTGTACATGCTACGGGGTTAGTTAGAGAAATGTATGCGGTGTGTGGTGATTCGTATCAAGGCAGAGAATAGCTCACGTTTGAATTTTAATAGAAACAATCACGTCGAATAAGTTGGCACGGTAAGAGGGAAAACCAGCCTCGTCAGCCTCTTAGTCCTTTCACGTCATTCACCCCCCTCCCCCCTCCCTCTCTCTCTTCGTTTCTCCGTATAAAAATAAATACATGTATATTTTGAATATCGTGGTTGGTGGATGGGGCCATGGAGGATGCAACGTTGTGGTGAGACCTCAAGGCCAAGAACACGCGTACACTATGTAACCCACACGTAATACACGAACTTATATACATCTATCCATTGCGGGAAAGTATAAATTCCCACGAGGAGGAAGCGAGGACCAAGTCTGAGTCGCAAAGGAGTCGACAGTCAAGCCACGAGACCGACTCTGCGCTCTTTCTTTCCGCTCATCTCCCGCGCAGCCTCCCGCGCCAGTTTGGCAAGTGATTAGCATTTTTACGAAACCTACGCAAAACTCGTTATACTCTTTTGTGCCACACACTCATCATTGCACGATGAAACAAACAGACTCTCGTTATAAAGAACGCGGAAATTCCAAGTGACTGAAAAATAAAAAACGATGAAAAACGTAATAATTATGTCGAAGGGTAACAAACAAATTCCAACCGGGCAAAATGATTCAGTTTTCTCTGAAACCTTCATATTTTGATTTTTATCTCCAAACTTTCTACCTCCGGCTCTACTAACGACCTCGTTTCATAACGTTTTACGAAAACTGATGTATTAATTGTCCTAGTACAAAATTCAACGTGCATTTTCCGAGTGCCCACTCAAGCAAATGTTTGATGATTTTTTTTTTGCATTTTCTTCGTTTTTTCTCGCTAATGACGTTGGACGTTTTTTAGGATCCAAGAACTTTCGGAACTCTGCTCAACGATCAGTAGTTTTCAGTCAAGCGCTATTCTTCTGAATTGCTAATGCGTTTCAAATTTGTATTGTTACATTTTCAAAAATGAACGATAAACGGGTGAACGCGGAATTTGAAAAAAAAAACTTGAAAATATTACTGAATTTTTGAGTGTGTTTTTTCTTGACTTCCGTCGAAGAAATGAGGCTGACAGCCGCGAAAATTTCTCATGCGAGAGTTTGCCAAAAAATACACGTGTAAAATATCGAACTGCAATTTCCTGGAAGTTGCAGAGGTCGAGATACATCCTGGCGAACGGAGCAAAACATCGAAAGAAAGAAGAGATGCGTGTGCAGGTTCCGTGATTGTTGCGTTGCAGCTACCGAGATGAATGATTGAAAAAAAGGGTGAAAAAAACATAAAGAAAGATCTGAAAGCTAAAAATATATAATCGTGAGTATCGCAGTGGGAAAACTCGACGCGATGATTTTCGACGAGTTGTCTTTATCGACCTCTCTCGCCTGCTCGCTCTGCCCCTTTTCCACCTGCATGCGCGTCCTTCTCACGCCAGAATCAGCGGGATCCGCGATTCCTCTCTCGCGAAATAAAAAATTGAGGAAGTAAAAAAACTACGAAGATGTACTTTGGGAGGAGAAGACATCTTCCTCACGCGTTCGATGCGAATATTATTATATCACATACGTATACACACGTGTATTTATAAAGGCTCAGTACCGATGAGGAAAACGCGCGCGGCGTGTGCATGAGGAGAGTTTGCTCAGGTGAATTAATGCCTCGTTACCCCCGGGCGTTCTACATTCCGCGTCGTTAAGGCGATAATGTATTCGATCGGCAGCCACACCGAGAGCATTAACGATAGTTTATCGCTTCTCCGCAAGATCGTCCAGCACTCGTCCAACTCTGTACCTGTGCGCGAGTTGCTCCTCCTTCGAGGGCTTTTATACTTCGGGCTAATATCTCTTTCCTTTTTTTTCCCTACAATATCGCTTCAGCTATATCCAACGAAATATAAAAGGGACGAAGTGAGAGAGGTAAATAAAATAATGCACGGAGATATATGCCTTTATCGATGCATTATCGAACCGATAAAGTAAAACTTCGCTATACAAATCGAGGATTGAAATGAATTTTCGCTTTATCGTCGCGTTAATCGAGAGGATCATTCATACACTCCGATGCACATATCTCTGAGGATATATATTGAGGGAATGTGTTGGGGGATAAAAATGATAATTTCAAGGTCGCGTCGTCGATATAGAAACAAATTTCACAGATGTATGAATAGAGTGCAGATTCTACGCAGCAGCCGCGGATCATCGTTTTGTCATTTTTCTCCTGCGCGATGCTCTTTTTCTCTTCCTCTCGTTTACTCGGAGTCGCGAGATTTCTTCTGCATTCGGATTAACGAGATAAGAAAAAAAGAGGTATTGGAGAGTTCTCTTGGTCTTGGGGCGACGAGTATAAATATCAAAAACACATTCGTACATCGTATGGAACACAGAGCACACGTGAGATGCAGGAAAAATGAGATAAAAAGGAAGCGGAGAGCGAGATGAAAAAGTGCGCGCGTACGGTCACGCGAGGCAAGTAACGATCGCTTCAAACCTCGCCCGACTGGAACACGAAACCAAAAGCTTGACGTGCCGCCCGACTTAAGAACTGCACATATGAATATATATATGTATATAGATGCGATGCATACACAAGCGTGTAATATTATTACCTGAAGAGATATGAAACCCGGGCTGCAGCCTGCGAGAGCTACCGGAAGTGGGTGGTAACCACCCGCTACCACCGACGTTCGTTTCGTTCGCTTCTTATTTTCCTTTCGGGAATAGTATAAACAACGTCGAGAGGATCGCACGCAAGCGCGGACCGAGAAACCGAGAACAAGATGCACAAAAAATCGAATAAAAAGAAAAGAAAAATAAAGTACACGTTTACCAAGCTCGAAAAGGAAGAGAACAAGTGCGAAATTATCCATTCGTGTTTTGGCTTCGAGAGGAGCATCCGCTGTTGGAACGGAGTTCGAAACTATGATTTTTTTTTGATGCAACAAAAATTTGATTGTTGAGCAGCAACGAATTCCTAATCGCTGCAGTCCCGCAGCTTTTTTGGCAAACAGTTTTTTGCTTTCGATCGCGAACCTCCCGATCAACCAGAACCGGAAGTTCCGCTGTTTGCACGAGTGAATCTTAGATTTTTATTTTTTAAGCTAAAAAAAAATGCGTTGGGCCGCTGTACCGTTCGGAACACGCGCGTGTGGATTCCTTGATAATTTTCATTTCCGGTCTGCGGCATCGCGCACGAGGCTTTGGTATCATTATCCCCCAGATACACATGCACACTGCTGCCTGCTGTGTATCGATGCCTGGGAGCACACCAGAAGTTGCCGCACTAACCACACGTTCTCCGTGTGTACAGGTGTAATACGGACGATTCTTTTGCCATTCGCTCGAGTACAGCGATTTGAGTATATAGGGGAGCAATCTCTTGGACGTGGCAAATCTCGCGAGAGTGAACCACGTCCCGCACTTTTCCTCCTTCGCTTTTATGCGATGCCAAACCGATAACGATAAATATACACGCACGTATAAATAAATATAGACACATAGCATATGGAAAAAACAATAATTCGCTCCTACCATTTTCCACTTTATCGCGATCGTATTCTATTTTCGATATATTTCTTGTTCGCCCCCTTTGGTGCTCCCGTTGCATTCTACCCTCGCGAACGCAATCTACCTGCTCGCCGTTCTGAAAGGTCTTTTGGCTTTTGTTTTCTCTTCGCGCAGAGAAGGAAACGAAAGGAACAAGCCAGCGTCCTTTGTGCTCTGTTTTACGCCTCGTGTTCGCAGCAGCAGCAGCAGTGGCCAACGAATCTTCCTTTTTTCTGCTCGAGCAGTGCGAGCAGTGCAAAAATAAAGTTAAGACGGTGGAGAAAGGCGCGCATTACGTCCGTATTACGCGTAATGATAGACCCGGGCGCCTCTATTAACGCGTAGCACCCGCGTCCCCCCTCCTCGAGTCTTCAAACGGCCACCTAATTACAGGACAATAGGCATGTGTTCGTGCGAGTAGATACGCGCCCTTAGGAACGTGTTGTTCGGACTTTCTCACTTTCTGAAGCTGACGGATGTAAAAACCTGCGCTGGCTGCTCTCCTTCGTTTTTCAAATTGCTTTCACGTCATTCCCTCGGAAAAGGCGGAAAAAAAAATCGAAAAATTATTACATAATCGCGTTGAGAGAAACATTCGCATCGAAATTGACACTCGTCGTAATAACGAATAAACGGGAGTCGCGCTAAATTGAAAGGTGTCAGAGCTTGATTGCCAAGACAATTTGTTATTTTCGCGTAACGTCGTCGAGTGTCTCGTACGCCCGGACAAAGTTCTTTACGACTTTGAACCCCCGTGCGACGCAGTGCCGTCGTCGGACGTCGAGTTGCTCATTATGTTTTCTTTGTGTCAAGTCCCGTCTGGGAATTATGAAATATTCGTAGATGGAAATGTTGACACCTCCGTGTATAAATAATAACTTTTGTATATCTATCGGTTGATCATTAGCCTGTAGGTGAAAGCTATCGTTTCTCCAGACACACACTCGAAGCTGTTCTTTCCATTGTTTCTTATGCTAAACAAAGGTGCGAGCACCATAGTGCCAATCTCTGCATTATCGTTGGCACTTAATATCCGCCATTAGAGTGACAAATATATCCGCGTCGCGTTTAGCTTGCATTAGAAGACCGAGGTCCCGGACTCGACCCCGTCGGAGATGAAGACGAGAAACACTCGCGCTTCATTCTCGCGCTCCTACTATTCACTAGCCACGTACACATGCAGCTTTGTTGCTCCACGGATACAATGTAGCAGACGACGACGTTGAGATAATCGAATGAATAATGCGGGTCGACTTGATCACGATCCTCGAAGCAGTAACTTTTCGCTCTTGATGTGGCGCTTGCGTAGACATCAATCGAGCATCTGGAACAATAGATCGTTCCAAAACGCCCACCTTTTCTTCATTTCCCTTTTATAAATGCACGCTTCATGTTCTACTGGCAGTTCCATATCTCCGAGACAAGAAACTTCTCTTTTAAATATTTAATCAACAAAAAGTTGACGAACATGTTATTTTTCATTGATTTCCGCGGATGGAACGATTTTCAAATGAAATTTCCATCGCGTTTGCCGCGAAACGCTGTCATTAGAAAATCCACAGGACTCGTGCGGTGTAGATGTCAAACCTGGACCTCCCTGATCCCGAATATTTTTCTCCATTGTGGTCAATTTTTGATGTCAAAAGAGGAATTTGAAGTTTGATGAATATGCGACGATATCGATGGCTTAGAAATTGCATATTAAAATACGTGAAGCTGCAGACACGCATAGATAGCAATTTATACATCAGCGTTGCATTGAGTAATGATCGACAAGGATAATAACGGATTATTAAGATTAGTTTTCGCTCTTGTGTGTACACACGACAAAGAGGAAGGGAAATTCTCGTCTCTTTGTTGTTAATATCTCGCGAGTACCGTTTTGTATTTGCAATGGACGAGTATGTACACGTGAAGCAGTAGGAGAGGAAGAGAGAGTAAAGAAATATGATAATACGAGTATCGGCGAGCAGCTGGACAGGCCACAGGATTGAATTAACAAAATGGATTTCACTTTATCTTCGTCTCGCGAGAGCAGCCGACGAGCGGGAATATTGCTTTCATCGAGAGATCATAAGGCGATGGTCACGGCGTGTGTGTAGCAAGCCCGAAAGCAAACGATACTGCATCATCAAACGGTTAATTAATCAATCCGTTGGATATCGACACCCAGCGTGTTCTCAGTGCGCGCGGCCATCGCGCGCCAGGCAACATCGTTTATAATTATTAACTGTGATGCTCGATTGCAATGAATGCACAGAAGTCATTGCGTGTTTGGATGATTTCTCCTGCTCTACAAAATATATAAAAATAATAGAATCGAACGAGCACACACGGAGAAACGCTAATAAGATCGAGGGGCTGAGGCAATTTTGTACGAACAAAAAAATCACATGTCCCAGTCGCAGAGTTTCGACATAAACTTTATACTCGTGAATTGTATTTATATGCATTGGCAATTGGGCATGTCGATGATAAATATTGGCGTAACGAATTTATGTGCCGCAGAAAATCAACGAACTCGTTCGCCGCTTGTAACTTGGGATACAGACGTCGATACACCCTTCTCTCGTTTTCTTCCATATTATTGTTATGATGTGTTTAATTTTTATTTTTGGATGTTCGTGCGAGCGGATTCATTTATTTTTTTTCGTACAATTGACGGTTTTTCTTGTTGGTTTTTTTTTTTTTCATTTAACATACAGACGCCGTGGTTGCTGGCTCCTTCATTAATTCGCAACTTCAACGAGAGCCACGTGTGTGTAACGAAATGTTTAATTAATCAATGTTTATAATATTGTAGTCGTTTGGCTCGGCTCGAGCTACATATCCATTTTGCCCGGTTCGCTGTAGCGGCTACCACGTTACCGACGCGGACAAGCTCTTCGCGGTTTCTCTTTCCCTTTGAAAAATAATGTTTTTCTTTTTTGACGCGTGTACGCTTTCCCGCATGATTATTTTTTACGAGCATGCGGCTTTGGATTCTTTCGGCTCTTATTAACCCACAACTTCTCAATTCACGATGACAGATTTTTTGCCTCGATGCAAATGTTCTGTTCTACAGGATGCTCCTCTTTTTTTTAACGACGCAATTAAATGACTGTCAGATTCAATCGCGGATTTGACTTTACGATTTATTCCGAATGTACGGACGCCGCGACGGACCAACCGCGGGACGAATCAATGATCGAAACTACAGATACGAACCAACAGCGTGTTATTCACTGTCAAAGACTATCCTAGATGCGGGATCGAAGGGAAATTACAATAAAATGTGGATATACATGTTAAAAGGCGATCTGGTTGTTAAAATCAAAGATTTCGAGATTCGAGGCTATAGAATGTTTGCCAGTAGTTTCCTGCGACACGATATACTGTTAATTTTCGAATCTTCATCGTTTGTGGTGTCCGTCAGTATTGCTACGTGTCTGAAATTGAAAAAGCAATGAAACATGGCTGCGACCAATTTTTACGACTTGTCTCGAAGTTTCTAATTCCGAATGGACCGTGTGTTTCGATTTTTGCATCAATTCGTATAAACGGGAATTAATTCGTCTCGTAAAAATGAGGATTCCGTCAGACTCAATCGATAGAGCAATAAATCGGTGGACAAGTGCGGGACGACAGTTTAATGACCGGGATTACGAAGTGGTTGAACCTTTGAAAATGGATTATCCGGCGATGTGTGTGGCGAAGAAGAAGAGGGAGAGAGAGGAAACGTGCGAGGCAAGAAAATGGCGCAATTAGAATCGAATTTTGGCGAAAACGTTAGGATCGTTGTAAATAAATCTCGGGAAAGAGTGAGAGAGAAAAGGGGAAGGTTTCCGTATAGCTAGAGAATCGAGAATCGTATCTCGAGGCCTGCGTTGGACGTGTTTGGTTGGACACCTTGATCCTGGTCGCGTCGCCGACTCGGTATTTCGCTCTCGCTCTCTGTCTTTCCCTTAAAGACTCCTTTAAATGGGGAAGCCTCATCGATCGCGTATAACGCGGGGAGGACGGGGTGCGGGGTACGTCGGACGATTCCGTTGAGGATTTTTTCGCAGCATCGGTGAGAGATGTCGCAAGCAAAGTCTCTCGATCTTTTCTCGGTGCGAGCGTGTATAGTCGCAGCTGTGCCGCGCGCTTTGGCCAACTGTCAAGCGGCACGCTTACAGGGCAAAAAATCAAGGAAAAAGAAAAAGAACGTGTGCGGATATATATACGAGGAGAGCAAAAGACTCGCTAGCCACACAGACGCGGAGAGAAGTTGGCAAAGCGCTTTGTACTCGAGAAGGTAAAAGAACGAGAGACAACGCTACGAGAATGAAAAGATGGAGAAATCCGCGAGGTAAAAGTTTAGCACGCGCACATATCGTAAAAGGACCGCGTTTGTCCTGAGATTTTCCGATCCTGGACGAACACGACAAGCCAGTAGCAACAGCAGCGCATTTATCGACTCTGCCAGGTAAACTGTACCGATTCTCCTTCCGTCGACATAGATGTACGATCTTCCTCAAGTCCGTAAGGCAAAAATCCTTCCCTCCTGCTCGCAACGCAAAAACATCAACGATTATCCAGCGTCGTTCGTAAAAACAAATAAAAAGCAACCAACAAAATTACAAAAAAGGGCCACGACGGAAAGTCTCGAGTGCTGGCACGTGCTCTGCCATACCAAAGAGATGAACGAATACGAGCAGTGGTGCCATACAGGAAAATAAAATACTAAAACCTCTTCAGCTCGGACTTTACACATTCAGGATTCGAACATGTGAAATCGTTTATTTCTGCGTCCTCCGTCGGTAGAGATTTCAAAATAATTCAAAATCCTGAATTTCTAGACACGTACTAATTTATTCTGTTGAATTTCCCGAGTTTCCTGCCTCGGTGCACACATGAGATGACTACTACAATATTATCAATCGAAAGAGAGACGCACGCATTTGCTGATTATCGAGGCGTCATGAAAAAGCGTCGCAAAGAAAAGATCGCGACGCGCACGAACGTTTATGCGGACAATAACGCGAGTTACGACCTTTCGCAGACGCGAGCGATGCGTACGACGCGCGTATATTATTTATATATAAAAGAGTGAAACGGAATACGATCCATAATGGAACGAGATCGAGGATCGTCGACATTCCACAACAACGGGGTGGAGATGTTCTTTCGCGCGTATACCCGAGTTATATGTGTCGATGGGTCTCTCTCTCTTTCTCTCACATGCACTCACCGCGCATATATGATGGATACATATACATAAATATATCGCGGTCTCTGTCGCTTCTTACTCTCTCTCTGCTTGGATGAGAGGAACTCGCTGATGCTGAGAGGATCGCCAGGGATCCGTTATACGGCACATAACACGAAGAAAGAGAGAGAGGGAGAGAAAGAGGTGATTCGCGATGGAGGCGCGGCCACGAATTAGCGCCAGATCGATTTATTACGTCCGCTCTACTGTTTATAATGCGGGTGATATAAAAGCCGACTCTCTTTCTTTCTCTCGCAGTGTCGGATGCTGTATTATTCCCGTTGGGGTCGGCGGAACGAGAGAAAAGGCTGTAGGGCCTTCGATATATGCGCACGTCGTCCTGAGATCTTCGCAGAAAGCAAGAGAAAAAATTTAAGAACTAGAGAGAGAGAAAGAGGGAGAAAGAGAGAGAGAGAGATTTGCCGAGCAGAGATTTTCTCGCAAGCTCCCTAGAAACGAGATACGATGTCTGATGCTTTGCAAACCCATATAGACGTGTACGTGTGTTATCTATGTATACACAGACACGCATACACGGCTCTGCACGCATTTGGAGCATAAATAGAGAAAAGGACGGAACTGACGTAATTCTGCGTATCGTAAAGTGCAAATTACGCTCTTTTGCTTTCCAGGCTCGATATATGGCGCGAAAGGGGGGGCAAGGGAAAACGGGGAGATTCTTTGATGCCCTGGACGAGACGATGCCGTAAACGGGCGTCAGATAAGTTGTACGCGTAGGCAATGGGACTGGTTTTTTTTTCTTTTTCTCCATTTCTCCGGTAATGCGCTATATACATCAACTTTGTTGGTTGCAATAGCGGGGATTTCTCCTCGGCGCGTCGCGAGTGTCCGCACGACACGGGACAATGTTTCCCTGAGCTGCTCCGCGGGGTGGCCGCGCTTATTCACCATTCTTCCCTGTATGTACTCTCTTTACACAAATACTCTCACACACATACTCTCATACTCGGAGAAACGCTAAATGTTTAATGCAGAAAACGATCGTGCGCGACGAATCACCCAGTTCTCCGGCGCATAATCCAGAAAACTAGTTACCGCGTCTCCACTTTTTTGTCCTCTGCTGCCTCTCTCTCTCTCTCTCCCTTTCTCTCTTCCTATCCTTCGCTTTTACTTAAGAAATCCACAAAAAAATCGCTGCCAGAGTTCCAGAACGGACTCGGAAATGGTTTCAGTTTTTTCAAGTACTTTTGTTTCTGTATTTAAACATTTTTACTTTCTAATATATTCCTCGCAGACACTGACGCGCGATACTTCTTCTTCCAGCAAAGACAAAACGTGAGCATTTTTATAGCTCAAAAAGGGTCGAACAGAATGAATCTCTATGCGGCTGGAACTTTGATGAGAAAAGGCGAAAAATATTAAAAAGCAACAACGAGTTTTTTTTTTCCCATCGTCGCTTTTGAAAATCTGAAATTTTTGCTGGGCGTAGAAATAAATTGGCATTCGATGTTCGTGAAATTAGCGATCATTCGTCAAGAAAGAGCATTTAACGCTCATACGCGGATAATGGATGCGAGAATCGAAGTTATAAAAAGGGAGGAACGTCGTTGCGGGAACAGAAGGAAAAGAGAGAGAAAAGAAGGAATGACAAGAAGATCGAGACTCGCCGTATGCCGGTGGGCCAACGCATCATTGTAGTGACTTTTCGTCTGTCGTCTTGCTACGAAGAAATAATAAGATTCGACAGGGCGCGCAGCGTGCAGTCGAGCAAGTGCATCGTGCAAAAGTTTTGTAATGCACGCGGCGATCGAGCGACTCGGACGTATGGAGGAGGTAAAGAGGAAGAAGGAAAAGAGCGCGAGAGAGAGTGCGCGAGCGTGTGCATACGAGCGAATTCGCAGTCATGGGTTCTCTCTGTCGAACGGTACTTGGCGGGAATCTCGATCAACAGCCGTTTCATCCGTCTCGCTCGCGCGCTTCGAAACTGAAAGGGGTCAACGAAAAGACTAAGCGAAATAAACGAGTCAGAGCCCAAGGATCACGATTCGTTGCTCTTCGTGGCCCAATAAAACTCTCCGCCGCAGAACGAAACAAATGAAGAGGCAAAAAAAACTTATCATCTCATTCAACAGCAGGAGGAAGTATAACGAAAGTTCGGATATACCAATAAGTATATACAGTTATAGAGGAAAGATCAAGAGAACAAAAAATGTTGAAATAAAAGACAAGCCACCCTGGTGCATCATGCACCGCCTTCTTCTTAAAGAAGAAGAAGAAGAAGTCTGAGGCACAGAACACCGTTCGAAAGATCGCTCGATAACCCGGTCTCCCTTTCGGTGCAAGCCACGCAGCACTCGCGAGAGAAGCGAGGAACCAGCAGGATGAAACGCAAAAGACTGCGACGATGGATGCCGCATCCATACGTGTTGTATGGACACTCGTAATAATCGAACCCACGCTTCTCACGTTATTGCGGAACGCGCCTTGTTAATAAACAGCCCGATTCTCTCCTCGCGTTATCATTCTCTCGTCTTGCATGTCCATTCAAAAAACGTTCGAGAAAATACGAATGGATCTGTTCGGTCCATCCAAAGCTTTAAAACCAAAACAACGATTGCAGTGTCTCTAAAGCTGTACGAAAGAGTTGACTTCATTTTTTTCTCCAAAGGAATTTGTCTTTTTGTTTGTTTTAATTGGCCAACAGTATTTCGAACGATTTGACAACGCGTTTGATATTAGTTTTGCAATAAAAAGACAAACGACTTTTTAACCTAATCTAATATCCGAGGACGAAACGTTTAAGATTCTCATTCGTCTCTCTCGTTAATTGGAGATTTTTCTCGCTACCGCAGCCTTCCCGAGAACCTTTAATAAAGGATCGATCGTTTTCGTGGGATTCTCTCGCGATGGAATGCCACCTCCTTTTTCGCCAATGAAACCGAGCAATCATACGATTATTGCCATTATTATTATCATTGTTAAGCAGAGATCCATCCCAGCCGGATATGTCGAAGCGAAAACGAAGAAGAATAAGAAGAAGTAGAAAGTGGAGATGAGGATGAGGCTCAGCAGCCAAAGAGCCCATAGTGAACACGTTTGTCTATATAGGATATTCCCATTCGGCCCACTATAGCTTCGTACCCCCGCGATACGCGTTCCGCATGGATATTATTTCATTAGCAGTTTTTGCTGACGTTCTGGACCACGTCATGTCTTTCATTCGAGTCCTCATCCCATAACCCTTTCCCTCTCTCCTTTTATAAACGTTGAACTTGATCAAAACGACATCGCTGAGCGAACTGATCGTATCGAAATCATAATTCTCCTTCGATGTTTAACTTCGTGAAATTGTCGCAGATTTTCAATCGGAAAATATCGAGCGCCCTCGTTATTTTCTTTAAATTCCCGTCCAATTGCTTTTTTCTCTATTTTGAAGGAGCATAAATTTTCAACGAAATTCGAATCATGTCCTTTTAATTCTTTTGTGTTGGGCAAGATATAGAAAAAGGATGAACATCGTCCTCGGATTCATCTCGAGAATTCGAGGCTGGAACATTTGCAAAGTTCGCGAGGAGGTCGCACACGCGTATTCGCACGAGCAGAGAGGATCGTTTAGCATCGTCGCATTACTGGGTGGCATCGTTTAATTACAGTCTACCTCTTTCTCTCCTTTAGCACATTTTTTGAATTATTTTTCGTCGGTTCGTTTTTCTCCTCTGTTTCGTATGTGCTTTTTGTAAATATTTTCCTCCCTCCCTCTCTGAACGTATAAGAGATCTGCTCTGCGCGGTTGATGAATTGCCGGCCGCGATTTTGGGGAAGTATTCGTTGACAAAGTCTCGCTCTGTGGGTGTCCGCGGTGCACGGTTTCCTTTATACCTCTCCTGAGCCTCCTTATATACACATGACTATATTTTACGTATATATAAAAATAATGCACATGCACTTTTCGTTGGCCTCCCGAACTCACCCAGAGCCCGGCAATTTATGGGGGTTTGACTGAATTTATGCGCTCGCGAGTCCGAAAACCGCGAGAAACCTTTTGGTCCTGCGGACGAGCACCAAAAGTTCCTGCGACTTCGCAGCTCGACACGATCCATCATCGGAAAAAACAAAAAGATTTATTCAACTCGTTTCCCTCCTCGCAGATGATCGTTTACCATGAAAACTCTCGCAACACCCAAATTATCAAGGTAACTATTCGCTCTTGAATTTACAACGACGCGGTAATATTGAGAGGCCTTCCGAGTAGCAAGGCGAGAGTTTCTCATCGTTTTTTTTTTTCATTTTTTATTTTTTTTTCATTAATTTAAAAATAAATGACTCATCGCACAAACGTTGAAAGAATGTGGTAATATAATAATTCTCTGAACCGTACGTTGTAGCGCCATTTTCTGAGTTAATGCGGAGATGGACGAGGGAGCAGCAGAGGAAATTTCCAGCTACAGCGCAACTGGGACGTTTCCCGGAAGTTGAGAGTGTATGCCCTTAAAGAGTGGAGTCTCTCGTGACGGTGCGTGAGTGCATTAGATAAATTGTCGTCCATATTGTTCCCCAAGGTTATCATACTGACCCGACGCACGTCCGGATTACGCTAGCCCAGGAATGTAAAAATTATATTTCTCACGTACGAGTCCGCGTGTGCCTTCGTATTGGTGAAGGCCGAAGGTCACGTGTCAAGTTCATCCAAAGTCATCAAAGTTCGAGAGAACAAGAGAATTACGTCTACGCCGAGAGGAAAGAGCAAACGAGCAAGTAAAAAAGTAATCAAGAGAGAAAAGAAAGAACGTAGTCCAGTAAAGGAATTTGGCTACTTTTCTCCCGGCCCTTTTCGAGCCCTCCGGGAGTTGAGTAACCCGAGAACCAACCCAGATAGTCCTCGAGGAGCTCACGCAAGATGCACCGCTGCTCTGGCCACTCGAGAATTCGATATCTCTCGACAAAAAGGGGAGAGATGAAGAATATTGCGAGAAGGAGCTTTGCCCTCTCGTCGTCGTCCTGCTCCTCCCTGCTGCTTGTCGCTGCTACTTTACTAAACTCCCAGAACTCTAAGGAGACGAGAGAGTCAAGGTTGATCGAGTTACTATAAACCGTGATCGATACGCCGGTGGAGGATTCCGTACGTCCGATTACAGCTGGTCCAAGTAGGCCACGCGAGCATTCTTCCGGGACTGCTGTTCATAACCAATTTCCGACTCCCACGCACGCGACAATTTTTGCTCTTTATTTTTAAACTCTTACTGCGATGACAATTGTTGGAATGACGTTTAAAAAAATGCGGACAGAGATCGAGGTCCCATGCTAAATAATTGCAATAAATCTCTATTCGTCACTCGGTAGCTCGTGAACCTTTTAAAGATCAGGAAGAACGGTTCATTTATTTTCTCGACAACGAGATCGAAGAGATGTATAGCGCAAAAACTAGCCAATAATAAATACGACTGGTGCCACGGTTAATTGGGAACGTGAAAAAAATTAATTGAAACGGAAAAAGATTAGCACGACACAAGTTTCCTTACGGATACGAATCACATCCGCTGTCATTTTTCTCTTTTTCCTCCATAGACAGCTAACGCAGAATTTTTTTTCCCAAGGATTCTATTGAATAGAAATTTAATTTCAAAATTGCATAATTCGTAACGCGAATCGTTGGCGACTGAAGAATTTACTGTGCAGTTTCTTCGATGCTTACGAATTTGTCTAGCCTTTCGAAAAGGATTAACGCCACCGCCGTCAGATATATTTACCGATCGTTGCGAGGGAGGGCGCAGGAGGTTCGTTTTTCCTGCTCGGTGGTTGCTCTCGGCGAGAATCGTGTTTCGCCTCTTTCTCTCGCCGAAGAGAGGACATGATTAATCGCAGCGAGAAGTTTAATCGGCATACGTGGTTCTCTTCCTTCCTCCTCTTTGCCACTATGGCCCTTCGTTCTTTCTTTTTGCGGTGTGTTGATCTCCCAAGCTTCTTTCGCTTCCGGCGAATCATCAGCAAACGTATAAACGTATAGAGCGAGCAGAGTCGGTAGGAACATCGAGGATGTGCGATGAAACAAGTGAGAAAATGTCGACTCGAGAGAAGAGCAAATGCGGAGCCAATGAAAAAGAATCGACCCGGACATACACAGCATCCACGAAACGTTTTTGATATTTTGCTCACGCACGCAACCGCTCTCTGCTGCTGGTTCTATACCGAGAGCTCACGCAATATCGAACGACGTCTCTTCCCCTTTTCTCATTCAACATTTCGTGTTGTTCATAAATTGCTCATACACAATAAGTTTTATGAGAAATCTGGTCGAAGGGAAAAAATGAATGAACGATTTTATTTAAATTACGATTTTTGTAGCCTTGCGGTTTTGCAACATTTTAAGATTCAATGCACAGAAATCGTATCGTGTGACTCTGTTAGAGTCGCGGAGGGAAAAAAAATGCATAGACAAGAAAAGCCCGAGGACCAACTTTTACATCCTTGTAATACTATAATGCTTCGCCATCGGAGTTCCTCCATTATGCGTTGTAATATGAACACAAATGTACGAAGATGAAGTGTGCATATATTTATCTCTTGGGATGTGTGTGTGAGAGAGAGAGGATTCTGCACGTGGAGACGGTCAATAACGTTATTTATGAGCGAGGGTATGTACGAACGATAATTTGCATAGGCCACAAAAGGCGCCGATACGCAGATGAATCTCGGCGATAAGGGCTCCTGCGACTGTGCCTCGGGGTCCGTTCTCTGCTGATCATGTGTTTTCACATCTCTGTGCGTGTGTATGTGTATTCGAAGGACTCGCTTCTCTCGTGGCCAACTTGGCTGGAAGAATAAATGCTGTTCTCGTACGTGAGAAAAAGACGGGGATGTTTGATGATTTTTCGTTAAGGGTGCTGCTGCTCTGCTGCCGTTAGCGATCGCGAGCGATCCCGCGCTACCGAAATAGAAAAGCTAACGGAAAGGAGGACAATTCTAAGAGGAAGAGGCGTTATTTTTCCCATCAACGACGCCGCAGAGATGCGATAAACTTGCGGTCACCAGTGTTAAATGCAAATCGAGCAAAAATGCAAATTGGAGAATTCATTTATGCTAATACGACATAAAAGACAAACTCTCAAGAGCTTTAATCTCGCGGATTAATCTTCGTCATCTACATAGTCCTTTCAACGTGTGCTGCGTGATTCTCACCAACATTTCTTATGGTGTTGAACCATCGGTTTATTGCTCTTCAATAATATATTTGTCAAAGACTGTCAATTGACTTTTAAATTCCTATTCGCATCGTTTTCCCAAAGCAAAGCGTTCATTCGTTCGAATTTATTGGCAAAACTGATTGGAAAGTCGTGGACAAGGGAAAATCGATTTCCCTCGTTAAAAAATGACGAAACGAATAGTAGAAAGTGAGAGGATAACAAAACGGTGTAATAATGAAACGCGGTAATAGAATGAAGGGAAGGTAAGAGGCTCTCGAGATTGAGGGTCACGAGCGTTGCGAAACTAAACGTCCAATTTGCTCACCCAGCAGGAACCGAGAGGTCCACGCGGATGAGACGCGACTGCTAAGAGCTTGCTCTCGTTCTCCCCTCGCAAAAGAGGCCTAAGACTTTTGCAGGCTTCAAATTGAAAGGAGGATAGTCCGGGGAGGAACTGGCTTAAAAAAAAGCGAGCAGGCGATTCGAAAGCTTCGCGAGAAACGAGAACACGAACGAATTAGAAGTATATAAAGAAAATATACGTGTAAGGACCAGCAGCTTCGCGAAGTGGAACTATAATGAGTGCCGGCAACAGAGCGAGTTGCACGAAAAGTATCATTTCACTTCCCAATAATCTACAGTTATCAACAGCTCGAATGTGACTTCGTGGAACTCGATGATTCGCAGTTCCTTAAATATTTAAGTGTTTCGTTTGAGAAAAAACAATAACGAGTTCTCCCGAAAATATAAACAAAAAAAGCATCAGTTACGTATCTAGGGAATTGTTGCAGAGTTTCGTGCCAAAAAAAAAAATCGAAAGATCAAGAGCACTGTTTCGTAATTTTTTTATACGCGTCCGTAGAAAATTCGATCTCCGAGGATTGGCGATTTATTGAGTTTTGTTAATGAAATAATATGGGAATTGGAATCCAAGCGAATGTTTTTTTGAATACACGAGAAAGGGTGGAGGCGGAGGGGAGGGTGAGAGAGCGTGAGTGAAGCGAGTAAGAGGACGTCGACGCGAGTCTCGGTCTCTGGTAGCTGAAAGAGTAGCCCCTCTTGGTAGCCGCCAAGTGGGCAGCCCAAGGCTACTAGAAGATTGCCCAGCAGACAGGTGGGTGAGGCGTCCCGTCTCTCTTTCTCTCTCTTGGTAGAAAAGTGAAGAGTGCAAGAATACGAAGAAGAAGAATAAACGCGAACACGAGGGTAGAGGCAAAAAGGACGCGCTCTCTCTCTTTTTCGCCTGCTTAAAGAAAGTCGATCCAAGAAGAAGGAGAAGAAGAAGAAGAAGACGACAACGAAGCAGTCGAGGGAGAAGAAGAGAGCGATTCGGAGCTCCACTTAGCCGCACGCGAACCTGCGAGCTGGCAATCTCTGGCCGCACACAAAACTCGCAAAATCGTATCGACGCTTTCCACGACTTGACAATTTCGAAATAAAACCCAAGAAAGCATCTCCGTAGAAAAAATCTGAGCACAAAAGCAAAAACCGATGAAGTAAAACTTTGATTTTTTAAGAGCATCGAAATAAAAAAAGGGCCAGACGCGAGCTTATTCGGAATTTCAGGACATGCAGAGAGAAATCTTTCCAACCTCAAATATTATAAATTTTGCCGAGGCAAAAAAGAGCAGGTTCGGTTCTTCTTTTTCGTCTTCATCGACCAGCAATGGTTCGCGGCATTAACCATGGATTTATTCGAAATGGCAAAGGGAGCTCTCGGGCCTCTTCCCAAAATTGCTCGATTACAGTATTACACCCAGGCGCTCCATGTTGTAAAAGCGAACTGTTCTCCGCGCGTTATACAGAAAACGCGAAGCGCGAGTGAGAGAGAAAGGGAGAGAAAAAAAAGTGAGTCGAAGGAAGAGCGAAGCAAAGATGGGCAGGCGCGCGCTCCGTTTCTCTTTTGAGGGTGGCAATTTGTGGTAATATTGGCAACGACGAGCGTAGCGCCCGCGTAATGGCTGCACACGCCCGCCTCGTGCATTTCTTTCTCTCTCTCTCTCTCTCTGCACTATTTTTTTTCGTTCCTTTTTTCCTTCTGCCTTTCTTATCCTTTTAACCTTATTTCCAACGAGTGTATGGAGAAGATAAAAGAAGAAAACGAATTCACCAAAACACTGCGTGTGTGCCAGGAGTTGGAGAAGTTTCTGAGTTGCAGTTACGCCGATAAAACTTTTTTGTGAAATTAAGAAATTTATGTAGGAGGGAAAAATACTTACGATTGACATTTCATAAAAAATGTCGATCCAGTACTCACAATTATGAATAGGAATTTTGCAGGTTCGTATCACCGCGAAGGAGGAGTGCGAGAGAGATCTCGATGCAGTGTGGCCCCGGAGGCTCGACACGGCGGGTTCGAGTTCTGTGCTGAAGACATTACTTACAGCGGTAATCGGGGGCGCGCGAGTGCGCACAGCCACCACTAAAAGGCGATAAATTCAAGGCGTTACATCTGACTGGCTTCAGGGATATTCTATCTCCTTCTTTGTTTTTCTCTCTTTCGTGACGAACCTGAAACTTATGGCTAAATCCGTAACGGACGCGAGTGAAAACCGTTGAGTACGCAGACAGCAGAACTTTTCCGCAACATCCAAAAAAACTCACGATGTAGCTAATTAGTTGATTGCATTTCTTAATTCTCCACGAAGCGTTTATTAATTACTTTTCATCAAATATTTACAATCGTCAGCGAACCAGTCTGTAAAGCAAAGAAATTAGTTTCACAATATTTGAGCCCGCATATGTTGCTGGCGCAGCAGCATGCATGCAGTCGCATGCGGTAAAGCGGAGTACTATATGCGATATTATAATCCCGGGTGCGGTGTGTGTCCGTGTGTCTCTCGTCGCTTTCAGATGTTTCCGAGATGGAAGAGCCAGGAACGCGCGGGCGATAAGGCTTCCCCAAGAGACAGGTGGATGATGTACGAGCCTGCGGAGTCTCCTCGCTCCGTGGAGGGGCGCGATCCTTTGGTCCTTCTCTTCCTCATGCTACCGAATGACCAAGGAACGAAGGAGGCGAGCATAGCAGACGAGCAGGAGGAACGTACATGGAAGAAAGGAGAAAGAAGCTGTGAGTGGGTAATTCTTGGAGAGGAAGAGAGAGAGCCACGAGCTAATGGACCACAGCATCTTTCTTCAGGAGGCTCTTTGCAGGATCTTCTGTCTTCTAGATTCGTTTTCTTCCTCGAGACTCTTCAGCTCCTTCTCTCTGTCTCTCTCCTATTTTGCTATACCCATGGAGTTTCTATGGCTATCTTTCTCTCCTCAACATCAACCTCTGTGTCTTTGTCTTTGAGTGCAGCGAGTAGCAAAGCTCTCTTGCCGCAGCGTGTTGCTATCGGATATCTTGGGATCGTTTGCTCTTGCAGCTACTTCTACATTAGTGCAACTTGTACCAGAGACTATAACTAGCTTCCGATCGAGGTATATCCTTCGGAAGCCAAGACCAACAGCTGCCTTTCTCTCGTCATCATCATCATCATCGTCATCATCATTATCATCATTTTCAACCGCAGCACCGTGTCGTTTGTACTAAAATTCGCGAGAATGCCAGCGAGCTATGGATCTTTACGAGTCTCTGGCTTGCGCGGTGTCATCGATACCGCGATGAACGTTAAAAACATACTTTACAGCTTGGAATTCAGAATAGACACTTGCAGCAATATCGAACCGACTAAAATTCTTTCGTTGGGAATGAAAATGTCGCAATCAATTGGATTATGAAAAAAAAGAGATAATGGTCAAGTGAATAAGATGTGGAAGAGGCGAACCATCTCATTCCATCTCTTCGACAATAACACGATTGGATAACGATATTGTAGTACACTTCGAATGGGATTTGCGGGCGCGAATGATTTACGAGCTGCTTCCAATAATATTGCAGTTGGGATCTGGGAGCGAAATCGTTCGTTAATGTCATCACGTACGCTGTGAGGCTGTTTTCTCGTCGATGGGGTTCAATATTTTTCATGGGAAATATACAAAGAGGTGAAGAGAACGAGAAGAAAAAGGAACGGAACACATCGAAGTGGAGAGAATACGCGAGGGATGCCTTGCCAGAGCCAATTCTACCGAATAATGGAAGAGATCGAGATCTCTTGGAATATTTCTCTCCTGCTGCTCCTCCGCATACCTCGCACTCTTTCCCTCCAGACTTTGAAAGATCATGAAAATTCAAGGGATCGTGACCCCGAGTCGTGTATAACCCTGACGCAAGATCGAGAGTACGTCTCTCTCGTTTGTGCCTCCGCCGTGACTCATGGTGTGATGGACGCCAACTTCTAGCAGCCCTCCGATGAGGAAATCGTTATGAAGCCTTCTTCTCGTCGTAAAACGATGCGCAGGTGCCTGCGATCTTAACATCTCTTGCTCTCAGAAATGAAACTGTATAACGCACACATGTACTACTTGACAAGACAGAGAGAGAGCAAGACCTGGTACGTGCAGTTATCCAGAGTACTTAAGAATGTAGATAAGACTGTATCTCCCCTCCCTCCTTCGTCCAAATACCATTGAAACTGCAAAATCAGAAAAAATAACAATTTTGCAAATAAAAATGATGAAAAATCAACTTTTTTCCCGCGAAGGAGTTGAATTGATTACAAAAAAGTTCAACTGCACAATATTCGAGGTAATTAAGGGCTGAACCTGAAAATGAACTCGCAGGCTTACTTTTAGAGTTCCGCACGGACGTTAAACGTGAGTCATGGACATCGACACGCACACATATCTGCTTAAGGGTATATGTTAAACTAGGACTTCCGTACTTGCCATTAGTCTTAAATATTCATCGAGAGCAAAAGAAGCGAAGAAAATGGCGTGTTTAAGTGCATATGGAATTGCGCATGGAAGTGTATAGCGTTCGGACGGAAATCCTTGTGGAATAATGGCTCTAAAGTGCCTCGATTCACCATCGAGATAAGCAACATATTCTTAATGTATCTATCTCGTTTTATAACAGTCGAGTATCGTTTCACGTATATACTGCATTTTTCCGAAGCTTCACATTTCCGAGGCTCGATGGAGAATTTTTCAATTCGCTTCGAAATTATTTCCAAGTTCGTTCGTAATGGACAGAAAAGTATTAAATCGAGTTGGATGACCGTTGCGGAACAATTGGAAATTACAAAAACCTCGAAAATTGCTGAATCGAATTTGGCCCGGAAAAAAAAAACACGAAGGATTACGACTGGAACGTTCGAGTGGACAATATACCAAATATTTTTGGAACCCTGGGGAATAGATGATGGATTTAGAAAGCCGCGGGTAAATCGAATGTGCCGACTTAAATGCCGATATCTCGCTTCGAGAGCCGCCGAGATTTTGGTCGTGGGACGAAAGCAGAGAGAATTGTTCGACGCCCGAAAGCGATGAGACTCTCGCGATCATAGATCAATGAACCACTGCATTAATCAAACGGCTCGCACGCGCGCGGTCTCTTTGTCCAAGACACGTCTCTTGATTATTGAGACGTAAAACCTCGTGAAGAAACGCATAAAGAATTTTAACAGACGACCGAGAGAAAAGAGAAATCGAAAAAAGGTTCTGCGTTAAATTTCCGTGAATTACGTCAACACGGGGCTCCGAACACTCTGAGCATTTTGTGATTTTGTTTCATTCCTTTTTAGCGTCACTCTCGGTTAACGCATGAAAACATGCGCTACAGAGAAAAAGGAAAAGGGGTTGAAAAAACAAAGTACAGGCAGTCTCATTGGCATTCATGGAAAGAGAAAGAGAGTAAGTAGCCCCCGCGTAGTATCGATATGGCATAATACAAAAAGAGTCTCGATCCTATTATGAGTTATCGCGCCATTGTCCGTATCGTGGCTATATTCGCGTCTCATATACACAGATATAAAAGCAAGAAGAAATGAGAAAGAGAGAGAAATCCCTTGTGTGCATATAATAGCGTAAAGAAAATATCTATAAACTCGTCGCTCGGGGACGAACGGAGCGCGCGCGGTTTCCGGTGAGCTGCTTTCGCACAGTCTCGAATAAATAAATATAAATATATATTTAAAGAGACTATGCCTACGTCTTTTAACGGTGCATTGTGCTGCTCCGACAAGTGGATAAATTTTAAGGACGAAGGAGCAAGAATTCTGTGTCAAGTTGTAACCAAAAATGGCGAAGAATCTCGTTTTATCGTAGCCACACACGTCCCCCATTCTCCTCAAACCAAGAAAATGTGAACGAAACAAACTAAAAAACTATATAAAAGCGAATAAAAAATATCTCGAGTTCGAGAACTCGCGTACTCGAATAATTCATCCTGGAGTCGAAGCACAACAATATACATATTCATAACCGCAAAAGAGATTGAAGGAGAGAGAGAGAGAGAGAACCGCTTTCATCGACTATATACATATTCAAGGAGAGAATTTAAATCCCTCCAGTTTTCGCAGTGGGAGGTTGCTCGGCAAAACGTTGAGGCCCAAGAAAAGATAGAGAGGGAGAGAGAGGCGGCGATAATTCATTTGGAATAATTGCTCGATCGCATGGACAGGCGGCCTTCCATTTCTTTCCCTGCTCGTCCAATCGATAGAGATGTAATTTTAATTTTTTTTGCTTATTCGCATCATTTTTTTTCCGCTTGGTCCACTGGCTGCTTTCATTAATTACAGATCGATAAGTTAATCCGGAAGTGACCAGCAAGACCTTTTGGTCCATGGACCAAATCACACGGAGAACAAATTTTCATCCAAATTTTTCATTCATTTCAAAAGAANAAATCACACGGAGAACAAATTTTCATTCATTTCAAAAGAATAAAGCTCCTCGGTTTTCATAGAGACTTTGATGAAAATAGAATCGAGCAGGAAATCGAAATCAACGCGGAAGTGACACGAACCTCTAATAGAAACGATTCCGGCAGCTCCTTAATAAAAAATCGAAAGAAAAAACACAGAGGAAACCGAAAAAAAAAAAAGACAAAGGCAGATGGCATACAATTTTATATGCCCATTGACACCTGTGCAAGAAAATCTTGCATGCAATAATCGTACGTTCGTATAGTAATAACCCCAACTGGTGAATACGACGCCATCGAAGCGCCAGTGGAAAAATTCAGTCTCGTAAATTGCCACCTCTCGCTCGACGAAGCACCAAAGCTTTCTACATACAAATATATATACGTACGCGAATGCGCATAATACGTTATGGTATATGGTAAGAAAAACGATGGGGGATTCGTGTGGTTCGGTCTCTCACCCTTGGCGCACTTGCACATATGACTTCTCGCAGCAGCCTCCGTACGGATATGCATGAATATAATAAGGATGAGAGTTTACTTTAGGTTCGTATGAGCGAGACTCAACTTTATGCGGGTCTCGAGCTAGGACAATTGCGTTTGCGGGACCAACAGAAATAGACAAGAGAGTTATATTCGTTAAATCTGCATATATATAAATATATACAAGCTGTAATACAATTTACAATGCTTCTCGCATATCGAGTCGTTGGGAGGCTTGCCCGACGACACGAGAAGAGAAGGAATGATATTATGAGAAAAGTAGGAAGCGCCAATGTATACGTGTCTCTCTTAAGAGCTGCGAGCCGGGTCAACGCGTTGGTCACCACGAGACGGTTGCGGTTGGTTGTTGGATGGAAAATCTTTCGACAATACGCGGAGCCGAGAATTTTCGTTGCGGCGACTAAATAACTCCTTTTTTCCGACTGCTAAGGGGATCAATTGCGTTTACAATTACAAAAAAAATTAGCGTGTATACGAGGAAGAAGCAGGAGAGGAGGAAGTTGTGGAGATTTTCTCAATCCACCCAACAAGGACGAACGTCCTTGTGGCTGAAAGGGACGAGAACAAATTCCCATCACCCACGCAACACATGGTGGAAGATCCTGAAGAAAAATAAGAAACAACAAACATATAAGAAAGATTAAGGACTTTGCCTGCGGTGAGCAGGGAACAAATTTGAGCCTTTCGTTTGTTTTTATTTCCTTTTGAAAATAGAAATGCTTCTACGTGAAGATTGTCAAGACACAGAGTGTAGCGGACGGGTGTGTATGCAATTTGTCTCGTTCTCGGATAATTACACCATTAAGGACTAGGGCTCTCGAATGGTTTGTCGTTGCTGATACAAATCTGCAACTGCATAGTCACTATCAGTTTGTTCAGCTAAAATAAACAAAAGGAGTGGGGCGGGAGTGTTTTTTAAATAATTTGCAGTGTGTTGGAGGGCAGAAGTTGAACCGGCGAAAAGTATGAATGAAAGAAAAAGACGTGCATGAAATGCTCCCTCCAAGAAAATCGGTAGTGTTTTTAAACTTTTGCTGCTGTAGCATCGTCGAGACCTTTCTCTTGCTCTGGCGGAGACTATCTTAATTAATATACGCAGAGCACTTAACGTTGATCTGATTTATGGCGTCCGGCAGCGACGGGGGCGAGAGCGAAGCTGAGTGACTTTTTTCACTTCAATATAACTCTCGCACAGCAAGAGACACGGGATGATGATTCGATGTACAGATTTAATGAATACCGCTCGGGCACGTATAGCAACAATCATTCTTTTTGGTTTTTGCGTTATTGTTATTGGGAATCTGTCAAACAAGTATGGACGTAAAGAGGCACATTTGTAAGTTACGAGATTTTTGAAAGGCATGGACATGACGCTTTAGGCAAAAGGGCAAGATTCTCTCTGCGTGTCTGTTCGTTTTCGACATCGGTTACGTACATCTCATTATGCACCGGAATACATTCTATAAAAGGTCATATCGCCTTCGAGTGATGGTTGTACAGCAAGGAATCGAAAGAAGTTGGTCCACAAAAAATATCGAGTATATTTATGTTGAGCAAGGTCGTAAAGCTCGGGAAACACGAGTCCTAGAGCTGGGAAGAGGCATAAGAGGAGGTGGGGAAGCGGGAGGAAGAAATAGGACTCGTAATATAACTCGGGCGAGTCCGTACGACCTCCGTATAACGCTTTATATCCTATGAGTTAAACGTGTTATATGTATGTAGCATTTAAATCGCTCACCACAGCAGAGAGAGGAAAAGAGAGCGAGAGAGAATTTTCCCGGCGACGCGTCGATTCTGTCGAGCGTGGAAGAAAATAAAAGACGAGTGAGAAAGAGGAAAAGAGATGGAGCGAGGGAGCACACACACGGAAAGATCGTTATCTTCTCGATCGGTAGGTCGGTATATATAGAGAGAAGAGGGATCGATACTCGGACAGCGTGCAACACGATGTACACGCTCTCTCGAATACACTCAGCAGGTGCTCTTCTTCTCCTTATCCTCCTCCTTCTCCCAGCATCATGTTATGTAAAGGGTGTCTCCCTCAAAGTATCGCGTTTACTGTTCACCGACTTTGCTGTGCAGCGAAAATTATTTAGAGTCCGTGTAACTTACATTGAAAATTGCTTTTCGACTTGATTCAGGTTCAAGCTCATACAGTTCTCCACGTTTTTCCATCGCTGAACCAGCCAAGTGTGTCTGCACGTCTCCCGAGATTCCAAAGACCTTTTCAATGGAACACCCTGTACATGTGTTCACCGGCAACGAGAACTACGTACTCGGATAGTCCACGCGCTCTGTCCACCCGACCGCACCCTATAAATACCAGAAAGATCTCGTGGTGCTGACCCATACGGAACATGAACGGGGTTTAACTCTTATTCTTGCAAACGCGTATATTCCGAGCCATCATTTTACTCATCCAACCTGAGAGATCGAGACACCGATCTATTGATAATTCTCTACGCACTCACCAGCTGTTCCACTTCATTTTTTTAAAGATTCGCCATAAAAATTTGAAAAAATATTCCGAATCCATTTTTTTTTAACTCGCTGAGAAACTTTGTAGAATCAAGGAAATTTAGCGAGTGCAAAGAAGTTTTTTGTTCAATTACTAGCGATCCCACGGGGTCTCGAGAAGATGAGAGTCAGCTGATCGTTCGATCAATCGAATAATTTTTAAACGAGCAACGTATTTTGCAATGACGTCCACCTTCCGTAAGCTGGTTACAGTTCCCAGACAGCTTCGCAGGAGTATAAGCAGCTGAGCGTAAAAATGTGCAACTATCGAGAAAAAGGAGGAAAATAATAATCGTTTAACGCGTTCGATGCTCCTAGGGCGAGTAAACGTTCGTGGATACATTGACAAGGGGGCTGCGAAAGTATATATACGGAGGAAAAGAACGAGAGTATATAACGCGTAGTGTGGTCATCTCTTACGAACATTATCCACGACTTACGACTCGTATTGCTCGGTGGCGTAGAGTGCACAGTGGCGAGTACGATTACAGCGTAAACTGCACCCGAAGAACGTGGCGCTTTTCAATTTCTCCTTACCACCATCACACGAATACTTACATAAATATGCTGGTGTGGAAGAAATAAAAAGGGAGGAAAAGGGCACGTTTCCATACGAGCAAAAACCACGCAGCCCTCGCGCGGGTCCATACTTTGAGCTCATTAATCTATTTCGCGCTAAAATACCTATTCGCGCGAGCAGTAGTCTACCTGCGAGTTGTACTTACAAACAAGGATAATTGCGGCTGCTAATCGTCCAAGAGATACGATATTACGACTTGCTACATGCACACATATAAATAGAAGGCCAAGTAGTACGAAAGACGCGAATCTACCATGCACGCATATATCTCGCGTGGTACGTAGATTTTCAATCCTCGCTACACGTGCATTTCTATATCTACGAATTACGACTCCGAAAAAGAAAACGAGAGAGAGATTCATATACAAATACGTTTCTAAGATCGGAGCCGATGAGACTTCTGTAAAAAGAAGGAAAAAAAATTTATTTATAACCCACGAGAGAAAAGCCTGTGCAAATTGGCACGAGTAATAAGGCAGCGCAAAGCAACCCTTTCACGTTAATGTATATCGAGTGAGGCGTTGCAACGGACACTGGCGACTATCGGTTTCAATTTAATTAACGCTTTTCGAACGTCGTAACTCACTAATTGCAAAGCTCTCTCACGATGAGCTACATTTTACCAAGGGCAACGTTTCACAGCCGGACACAAAATGCCCAGGTGTTGGTACCATATCGGGGCGGATCGCCAACCGATTCTCGATCGATCTTCTCGCCACCATCGCAGACGATCTATGTGTACGTGTGTTCGTATTCCAGCCTCTGTAATGATATTGTGACCAATTCTTTTCGAAGCCTCGCCCGGAGGACACATTCGACGTTTTGCACGCTTTTTCACGTAATATTTTTTATACATTACATCCGCGTTTCATTAATATTCATGATTCTTCTTGCATGGCTTGTATTCCAATTGGTACGTCGACCAAACTTTAACCCTTCGAGTACATACCGGGTCGGTTCGACCCCAAACAATTTCACCGAATAATTTGGCATTTAACTTTCGTTTTCGTCAAAAAATAAATTTCGGGCCATAAAACTACGACGAAAAACGTCTCGACGGTAAAAAAAATAATAATAATGCATATTCACGAGAATACAACGATTTGAACAACGTCTTGGGTCAGATTGACCCAATATGTACTTATAGGACGTGTGTACTCGAAGGGTTAAGAAATTTGATGAATTTGAAGAAGCTGGAATGATGAAATCTTCGTACGTAGTTCCAAGACCGTTCCGATACGAAATCACGAAGGAATCGATTTCTGAATGAATGTGACGAATGAATAATAATCACGCGGATTCGATTCCAGGTATAAAAAGTTAGAAAGCACTCTCGACACCTCGGGAGAGATGATAAACCGAGAGACTGGATTATTCTCGAATTAATCAGCCATTAATTTATAATCGTTAGGAAAAACGTGGCTGAAAGATATAGAAAGAGATTACGCAATAAGCGAAAAAAAGCACTGCGGCGTGGTTATATATTCCAACCAATAGGAATATACATAAAGAGCAGGCTGCTTTGGATCTTGCATACGTAATGCTCGCTGGCTTCAAGGTCTATAACGAGCAATTAATAAATCGCTTATATACCATCCCAGTAAAGGCATTTCTTGCTCTCCCTCTCTTCCTCCCCTTTTTTCTACCTCATCTCTCTTTCTGCAGCGTCCTTGCTCGCATAGATTTCCGGCCGATCGCTCGCGAGCACGAGGGTACGTTCCCCGTAACGCCCGCATAAATCCTCTCGTAAAGTCGAACCTGTGCTTTATCATTTTTTTATATTTCTCCTTCGTCTTTTTCTACTTTTCTCATTTTCTCAGCCTCTCCCCTTCACCTCTCTTCCTTTTTATCAACTCCACTCTATGTGTTCAAGTATTTGCGTGCACCATCGCGTCACGAATGCTAAATACGCGTACACATCGGAGGAATAGGGCGAGCTTCGAGTATAAAATATCCGCTGATAGCATATTCACAAATATATACGTATAGGCCAAGAAATCCAAGAGAGGAAGATACACAAACACTTGGACTCTGTAAGCAAAGAACTCGTGCAGAAGCACAGCAAAGTTTCGTAATGAGCCGAGTAATGAATATCGCTAAACGCGCCCGAGTTCACCTCCGTGCAAATCTCGCGTAAATAAATTATAGTCGCAAATGGACGGATGGAAAAATGAAGGAGCAAATAAGCAGAAGACTCCTCCTTCCTAAGGATGCCTCAAGCGTCTCGAGAATTGCACTAAATATCATCATACGCGTAGGTTTACGAGAATTCCAACAAATTGTCAAACAACAGATAACCTTGCGAGCCCGAAATAAAAAGTTGAGAGAATTTGAATGGCAAGAGACTTCGTGCTTCGTACATATACGTGTGCGGTACTTGGAGAATAATTTACGAGAGCAATTACAAATTAATACTAAATAATGGGTTGCAAGCCTCGTGTTATGTATGCACATGACGAAAACGAGAGGCGATCGGTGCTGGTCAAACCGTAGACCGTAGAGATGCATGCACGCTTAGATCAGTCGCGTGTGCTAGTAGTTATTGCTGCTTTGGGTTATTTATATCAAATGGGGAATTATAAGAGAGTTATATCGCAGTCGCTCGGTTTTTGCGAGGGCGTTTAGTTGTGTTGAACGAGTTCCATAGTACTTTGCTAATAATATATACTCAGGTGTAGATAGATAAATATTAAACGCACCAACACCATTTTAAACCCTGTATGCGTAATAACAAAATATTACGTATGTTGTAAATCCGAGATATCGCTTATTATACCAGCAGATGTTGGCCGAGATAACGAGGGATATAATTCGTCACTAATCACTTCCTGGAGATCGTGGGAGAGATCCGGGACTTCTGGTGAAAGTCCATTGACGTTAAATCTCTTTATACACAATCATCTTTCTCCCTGCTTTATTATTCGTTGACTCTGAGTTTCTGCATGTCCTGGAGAGTGCAATCAACCGGTGTTGGATGCATCCCACACTGAGCAGCCCGTCTGTTCATTCCGGTGTTCCGGAAATCTTTTTATTGGTCGCAATCACCAAGAATTTACGATCCAAAACGCGACGAGAAAATTTCTTGGATGTGCAGGGGAAAATGTCCTACGATTTCCTTTCCTTCTTTGCTGATAACCGAGAAAAGGTTCTTTTTCGCGATATACTCTGACGATGTTTTCCGGCTCGAGAGCCATCGAGTCCCTTTCAGCTTGGAGAGAAAAAAAATTAACAACATTGCGAGAGATGATAAGTGCGAGGGTTCGCAAGTGCTTATTACGTAGGACTGTATGATTATAAAGGACGATTATTCCTATTAATAGTCGAGTGGTAACATTAGCAAGCGGAGACGTAGGTGAAACAAAGAAATGCCAGAATATAATCAAGCGAACGAGAGATAAACTTTTCCTCCTCTGCCATTCCCTTTCGCGTTCCTCGTTCCTTTTCTATTTATCTATTTGTTAAATCTTACGGGCATTTGTTCATAAACATTGTGACGAATCCTCCGATGCGACTCCAACGCTCGCTCGATTATATCCCGAATTGCGCGCGACAAGGAGACTCGAACGTGTGGACTATTCTTGCAAAAGTTTGTCCGACTTTGAACGAGAGGCTCCGTTGCCATGTATGGGCTGCTGGCTCGGGAGTCTGTGGGCAGCTTCGCAAATTCCTAGCGATCTCGTGTGATTTTTTCGGTTAATTGCAAAATCACTGACTCCGCATACTTTACGCAAAGTTGCTTGCAACTTTTTAACGCTTGAAATTTGCAACTGGAATTTACGGAAATGTAGATTTTGGAACTCTGAACCATTCATCATCTCTCGGTCGCAGTCCAAGTGGCAACAAGGACGTAACACACAAATTCTTGGTATACATGCGAAAAATTGTTATACATTAAAGTGGTTCGCATAAGAGTTGCAAAATGGCGGAAGAGGAATTCCGTCGTAAAAGGCGTGTTCGCGCAAGGCCAAGGGAAATTCTTCCTTCGTTCGCAACTGTCCAACCAGGATTTTTTTTCTTTCTCATCGTTCCGCAACTTCTTGACTATAATCCGAGTGTGTTCTCCGACCATAACTATACGAATACAACTAAAAGTTATTCCGTTCGTTGGGATCGTGCTCGACTCTATTTCTCTTTCTTCCTCTCTCGCGTTGCGAAAGAGCTGTGGCAATAAATACGCGGAGTGAACATAATTCTCAAGCATGGCGCTATGCCTCATGCTAGATGCGTATCGAGTGTATACGCGTTATCGCGCCGTAAACTCGCCAAACAGGGCGGACGCTTTTAACACGATTTTACCGTCCTCTTTCTGTACTCGGCCCCTTTCCCTTGCCCGCGCTTCCCATTTTTACCTCGCGGGGTCAAAAGCTCATTGAATCGTAACACGTGTATGTGCCAAATAAAAAATCACAGCCGAATATGTATAACGAACGGGCAACGAAGGAGTACGAGTTTTCTGAACTTGGCGAAGAAAACTTTGATCACAACCTTCAACTTTTGCGCGACCTTTTGCGTTTCGACCTCCATCATATTTCACGTGAGATTGATGTACTTATCAGTTTGCGATCGAGCGATTAGCGTCAGTGATAAAACGATCGACGCAAAAGCTTCGAATTCACCGCGACATTCACATGAGAAATAAGTAAATCCATGAAAAGCTTTGCGCACAAAAGAGCCGGAGCCTTCGAAACGAAAGGCAAAAAGAAACAGTTGTAAATTCGAACTCAAACGTCCAGTGGGTAATCGAGGATTCATGATCAATCCAATTAGTAAAGTGAATGGTGAAATCCGCATCAATTCGGTCGAATAACGATGAAAGAGAGAAGGAGGAGAGTGGCGTGTAAGGAGAGAGGGGATTTGCGAAAGGACGTGAGGAAGTGAGTGCGAGGATGGACTGGAAAAAGAGCGCGTTGCTGTAGGAGCAACAGGCGGTGGAAGATTCCTGTCGAGGGATTGGTGAAGAAGCGAAATCGGAGTAAGATCAGTTGGCGGTGATTGCAATTAGCAAAGCGATACGAGGGAGGCGCGGCTCACCGGGAATATAAAGACGAAACGGAGACGAAGAGCGAAAGAGTGAACGAGATTTTCTTCAGTTCACCATCTCGAAATAATAACAAACCAAAAGAGAGAAAGAAAATAAATGAAACAAGGAAGAAAAGTCAGCGGCGAAATGCTGAGAATGCCGCCCCCGATTGGACCCGTCAAGGGAGAATGCCAAGGACGAGACGGAGCTAATGGACGTTTGTTCAACGAGTGCGCAAACAGAGTAGCACACGCACCGTTCCCCTTTCGCTGCTCCTCACTCCTATCTTGGCAAGCTTCGTGACAGATTCCAGTCTCGCAATCAAAAGGGCTCAACTCAACAGCGTCGAGTTACATTTTGAATGGCTTTTCAGTAGCCATCCTTATTACAACTTACACGCAGTGCCGAGTTTCTGTCGCGGTTTATACCTCTCGAGTTAAATTCTCCAGCAAGAAGCTACGGAGTCATCAGGACCAAAGACTTATCAAACGAGAAATAAATTGCCACTTGACAGACAAACTTTTCTCAATTCTCTCCTCTCTTTTCTTTTCCTCCGACTTTTCAATCCCTTCTCAATGGAAAATTATTTTTCTTGCTCTTCCCAAGTTGGGAAATTCTCCAATAAGCACTTTATCAGCTTTAATACATCTTTGAGTATCCCTCAACATTTTAATGAACATTTGGAAAAATCGATTAAACGAGTGCTCTCGTTTAATGAACAAATTAAAATTACCGAAGCGGAATTTTCTGATCTCGTATTATTATTTGTAAAACGGACGAGAGTTTTCTCGACTCTCTATCTTATAAATAAACTATCGCGTATATCATTCTAGCAGTAAGTGGAAATGAACAAACACAGGCACGTTTACATTAAAACGAAGAGGGCTTGCCCGAGGCTTTGCTATCGATAAAATAGTTCATGAAACGTATACAGTAACGACTCTGTACGTTTTGCATCATTTGATACAGTCTATGTGTGTGTGACTGTGAAGTAATATACTTATATGTCGAAGGTAAATCGAAGTCGGTGCGGATCACGATGCGGCAAAGCGTAGGCAGCGCGCGGTAACGAACAATCAACGCGGAGCCCGTTACAACCGTGATTTTATGTTCCAATTTGCAAACGGGACGTTAAAGACTCATCTCGATGTCGGCGACCCCACTCAACGTTCACGATGCATTAAACGCGTTTCCCCTTCTCTCCTCCATCTTTCTCTTTCTCCGCACGACGTTCTGCGGAGGGTCAAACACGAGGCAAAAAATATTAAGAATATTTAGCGATCAGGAGAAAATATTTCTTTCTTTTTATCGCGCGGATCCATTAATTCATTCGCTTAAACTTAATTCTACGGCGTTTTTCACGTGTTTTCGTACATTCAGTCTCTTCATATTTTTTTCTACTAAAATCTGCACACGGCATTCGCCAACGTTCGACAAAACGACGCGGAAGCTTCGCTCGAAAACCCAAAACACGTAACACACGTGAACTGCTTCCAGTTCTAATTATTTTCCTGCGACGTTGTACGAGCTTCCGGCGTGTTAAAAAGTTTTTTAATCCACGCATGTGCGCTGAGTGCTCATAAAATAAAAAGAGCGAGTGAAAAAGGCAGAAAAATAAACACGTGACGTAGAAACTGCAGTGGGAAAACTGTCTCGATATGTAAATGGAATTTGGTTAGCAGAAGGATTGACGTCGTTCCCCGAGGCAAAGGGACGAGAGAATTACGAAACGAGGGATGAAAACTTGTCGTTGGTACCCTCTGCTGCTTTCGAAGTACACGCGAGTTTGCGCATCGCACCACTATCCACTCTCTGTCTCGCTCGATCTCTCGTCTTCTCTAGAAATCTCTCGTAACCAACATGCAAACTAATCTCATTTTGTAGATACGAGGATGCTGTAACGATGAACCTGACCACGTAGGGAGTTACGAGCTCGATTGGGAAAAGCTCCTGCTGTGTTATACATCTGCAAATGATGTAACTCTACCTTAACATATACATAGATATATATGCATGACTAGATTCCAGGAAAAAGCATTTCTCTGGACACGATTCGAGAGGGAATTAGTTGGCAAACAATTGACGAAGCTCGTCGAGTCTGGCGATTGCTTTCGTCGACCTGAAACCGAGAGTACACTAACCGAGCGAGCTGTGAAACGAAAATTCGTTATCATCCAAGTAAACACGTAAACCGAAGGTATATTCTGGAAAAGCTTGGAACGAGCTCAGGATTCATGTCGTCGAGAGACGGAACGCGGTCGAATGTTTCCGACACTCTCGCTCGCCTTAACGCGTAATTCAGTGTGGGTTTAAAAAACCAACTCCATAAAACTTGGCTGTTCCATTTAATCGAAATCTGCGACAGGAAATGACCAGTGGCTGAGAGACTGAAGAAAAAAATATGAGAAACTCTCGGAGTCGAGCACAAATTTGACGTTTTAAAAATTCCACTTACTTTCGCGATGAAGGACAACAGACGAGTCGACAAAATAACCACCGCCCGAATGACGGTTTGCTAGAGCAAAAGGGGAAAGATTAGACATTAAAAAAAAAAAAAAACTGCAGAATAAGAGCTGAAGACACGAAAGGATAGAATTTCGGGCGGTCACAATTATCCGCGTGAGTTTTAAAACATTGCGGGATAGTGTTTGAAATTTTTAAACTAGTTCAGTAATTATGGGACGAAGAGAAGGAGGCTTTTGGAATGAACGCAATTTCGATAGCCTAGGGAGTTGCAAAATGTTGGCCTTCCCATCTGTCGTGGCCGATTTCAAAGTCTTCGAAAAATAAAGACAGATATCTGTATAAGTTGCTCGCGTCGTCTCGGATTTGTTTCGTCCTAAAGAAGAGTTTCGTGGCTGGGACGTCCTTGCAAGGGTCTCCCCCTTTGCGGAATCACGGGCAACAGACGGAGAGGGCGAGAGACTTTGAAATGAAATAATGATCCGGAGTAAACGGTGGGTGCGGAAGAAAATGCGGTGGTCGAGTTTGCTGGCTGTGTCGATGCAGCAGTAAACATAAACACCCGGATCACCTCGACTGCAGCAGCAACTTCAGCAACCGCAGCACTTGGATATTCTTCTCGATCCCTGCCAAATTTTACCCCGGAGCGATGAATTTCTCGCGAAAATGTCTGACATTACGAAGAGCCGCGACGGAGACGCTTTGTGCCCTGGGCGCGTGCCGTCCCCGTCGATGACTATGAACAAAAAGACCAAAAACTACTACGCGAACGTTTCGTTCCACTTTCCTACGCGATCTTTCACGCTGACGAGTCCCATAACGCGAGCTAGAAGTTGGTGTCACGTTACTGTGACCTTGACGATCAAAATTTCATTCATTCGACCAATAGCGAGAGATTCAAACTCGGTAGCTCGTGATCAGTATTTGGTGGGGTGACCGCTTAGCCGTGAATCAGTTGCCGAACTAAATGGGCTTGAAAAAGTCCGGACAGGATACCAACGAAACTTAACACGGCGATCCATCAAAGAAAACAAAATTATACATTTTTTATTACAAAATTATTTTAATTAACAAAATTCTCCCAGTCTGCAGAAAAAAATACGAAAAATATAATTGTCTTTCAATAATAACATCGTCATCTTGAAATTTTGCTATTACCATGACGTTCCCTTTTCCGGATTGCACTTTTTACAATTATCTCAATCGCCAGTTGGCACTTTTTCAGAAATAATCACTGCTACGACATTAACCATTGAAACTTTTCACGGAGAGAAATGCGGGCAAATTTATATCACAAATTACTATGCTCCATAGATTTCTGGTGCCAGTTTTGTCCCTCTGAGAAATTTTAGCAAAAACCTAGTAATTTTTCATCTAAAATTGGGCGAAAAATGTCAAATTTCCGCTATTTCCGATAGAATTTGAATAAAAATTACTATGTTTTTGCTAAAATTTCTCAGAGGTACGACACTGTCACCAGAAAACTATGGTGGCATAGTAATATGTGATATAAATTTCTCTCCGTGTTGATTTAGTAACAACAGTAACTGTACACTAAAAAAAATTCAATATCCGGCGAACATTCCGAGGAGATCGAAGTGAAGTAAAGTTCGTTTCGGACTGCACATTTTTTTTCCACACGTTCGAAACAAAAAATATGCAAAATCACATTTTTCGCTCGATTTTTCGATTCAGTAAAAAGTTGCAGAGCAATCATGAGCATCGCAATGGAGCATGAATGGCGAGGTCGGAGCTGTTACGTTAGTTGATGTTGCGATAGGGATGTAATAGACATTATTTGGTAGAGCTGGTAAACACCGGAAGCAATAATTAACACCCCCATTATTGTCCCAATACTCTGAGCCTTTGCATTGGAAACGTACAGCCAATTCGAGTTGCTGTCCGATTTTTAATGTGTCGCAATATAAATGGAAGTTGAATTTGTCGCTTGTGAGGTCGGAATCGTTGAGAACGTAGATCGCTTCTAAATCGTTGAAATTCCGCCAACTGTCGAGGGTGTAGCGAATGTGTACGGATTTTTGAAAATCGAGATTGCGAACGCGGACAGTTCCGTGAATTGCCAAGTTTATTGGATCTTCGACGACGACGTTCTCCAAGCATACTAGTCGTTCGCTTACTTGATGAAGGAAAGATGATGAGCCACCGGGTTGATGAAACGACGGCGCTAACATTCTGTCGAGTTTGGGACCGTCCGGACGACTCCGAGGAATTGTCGCAGCGTACGAGTTAGTCGTGAAAGTCGCTGGTCCATTTTCCCAAAAATTCACACGGTTCCTGACTTCGGGGACGGATTTGTCATAAATTAAATCCGCATACGCTGAGCTTGGGATCTTCGGTATTCCAGCGAGGAACGTTCGGACATCTACGAGATCGAGACCCAGTCCATCTGCGAACCGGACTATTTTTTTTCTCCTGGGCGTTATGGAGTGAGATTTGTCTGTTTTCAAGGACGAACTTCTTCGTAATCGTTTCGGTCTGTCAATGGTGACGATCTCCTTCGCTTCCTCTGCCTCATCTAGTTCCTCTTCCGCTTCGCCTTTTTCCTCGAACTCCCGATCCTTATAATCACGTTTCTCTTCCACTTTGCCATTCATTTCCCGCCTGGCATCGTCGTCACTGAACTTCGGTGGCTTTATCGTTGTCTGTTCGCGGATGCCTGGAGTCGCAGCTAGTCTCTCGAATAATCGCGTCATATCGCTCGAATTATCCCGTTGCGCTGCGATAACTATCCTGAAACAAGAAAGGGTACTGCCCATTTTTCTTGCAGATTCCAGACCTAGAGATGTATCGTATTCCGAAATCACGTGGTTCACGAAACTCTTGCTTCCTTCGCCACGTTCGATCGCGTTCTTACCAGCAGTTCCAACAATCTGAAACAAACAATTTCCCGTTGTTTTTTATTACCCGCTGAATTTACGAGTCGAACTGACTTGCTGTTTCCGATTTTTCGAGTCGCAAAATAGATTTTTACGTTCAAAGGTTCACGGAGGAAACATCTGTTGAAAATTACCATGCTGTTACTTGAAATAAAAAAATGTTTCGCAGCACGAAATTAAAAATGTGACAACGAATTTTTCGGATGCATCACGGCAAATTTTATCGTGCTGCGCCAGTTTTCATCGAGTTTATCAGAAAGCACCCTAATTTTTTCGAAAAAACTCATAAAAATTATAAGTTTTTTCTCTCTGTGTTCGCTATTTTGAAAAAAATCCACACTTTTTTTTTCACAAAACACGAAGAATTTTGTTCGAGGAAAATGTTGTTAAAAATCCTGACCGGACGTGGAAAATTTTGCAGTTCCTTTCTAGAAAGATTTGCATGTGTTTTCCAGGCTATTTCGAATCGTAGCAAACGGAGAGTTCAAGATTAAATTCCGAGCGAGGTATACCGTGGCACGCACTGCGTCGATGAACGATGGAAACATACCTGAAGGGGCAGGATCCGCAGCGGTCAATGTCTCAAGAATATTTAGGGAAACCATTTGGGCTGGGCTTGGAATTTCTTCAGAAGGCATTGAAATTGTCAGGAAATAATTCTCACTCGTCGAATGTGGAATATCAAATTTTCTGCCACTTTGAATTTCTACAACTTTTGCTTAGGGACCAATGTACTTGACATCCTACGCCCATGTAAGTCTCACCCGAATAGGAATCGAACTGTGTACCTGACCCCTGACCCCCCGAGTCGCCAATTATACCAGCAGCAGGAGGGTCACTTCCATCTACAGTGGACATCGCATCGAACTTGGCAGTATGGTAATAACGAAAAATTTTACAAGTCCCAAATTTACCGATAATTTGAATAATTATGATAAGTTTCGTTGACACTGCAAAATGGTTCTCGTCCGGCGCACCGTATTCACAACGTTCTGGTCAACATTGTCAAAATAATTTATTCCCAAAAAAATTGTATTCACACTTAACAATAAATTAGTCTAAAGCCACGCAGGAAATAATTATTCTCCCAAAGCGACAGCAGAACGAGAAACGAAGACTCACCTTTTTTTTTGTTACAATTTATGAAAATTTTGATGGAACGAAATTTTCTTCGCACACGGCATGCCGGTGAGTTTTCGGACGTAAGATCGTGTCGCGTGAAGAGTCTCACTGTAACTCATCGTCCCGTCCAGGGAATGACACCTAGACAGCTCCCCACCACTCTTGTCCCTTTGCCTGCATCAGGGTAGGCTAATGACGTGGCAAAGTGGACAATCCTAGTCGATACTCCATTGCGCTCGCGGTTGTTTTTTCAGGCTCGTAATACAGCAGCTTTTTCGACCGATTTCAACGTTTGATGGATCAATCGATAAAGCTGACGAGCTTTTGTCGATTTATCACCAAACTGCAGTCTCGTGACGCAGCGCGGGGAGGAGAAGGTTTGGCAAGCTTGAATGTCTCAACATTAAGGCGATGCATCACGCCGACTAATCTACCATCAGTGCGAGAGAGATAGCATCGAATTTGAAGTGCCAAATTTTGCTGCTGAACTCGCCTCGTGGATGATTCATTCCTTCAAGAGTGTGGGTGACTGAATTTTTTTAGAAGGAAAAATTTAACGAGAGTTTTTTTCCAATCTCGAAAATATGGAGTTGGAGAAGGACAATAAAAAAAAACGAACCAACGACGACTCGTCGATATGCAGGCGTAACTTGAACATTTATTCAATAATTTAGTTAACTATAATTTATTCAACTAAATTATTTAATTATTAATTAAATAATTTATTAATAAAAACATTTAATTATTAATTAAATAATGTAAGTATTAATTAAATAATGTGATTATTAATTAAATAATGAATGACTCTTTATGAATAAAAAAAATTTCGAAAAAGAGTCGGAGGGAAATATAAAAAACTAAATCTATGGAGACTCGCCCATAGGCTCGCGTAACTTGATAAATGTTTAATAAATAATTTAGTTAACTACGATTCGTCAAATAAATTATTTAACTGTAAATTGAATTATTAAGGAATTTTAATTAATAATAACAATTTCGAAAAAACGGGTGGACGGAAAATAAATAAAAAATCAATCGGGAATCGTCCATATGCTTGCGTATCTTAAATTTTTATTAAATAATAAATAGTTATTTATCAATAATGAGAATTTCAGAAAAAGGAGTGGGAGGATAAGGAAAAAAAACAAACGGCGACTCGTCCATATGCTCGCGTAACATAAATATTTATTAAATAATTTAGTTAACAATATTATTTCCCAGAGGGTGAGCGAAGTATGCGACACGATGTTGGTGAATGCCAGTGATGGAATTTAAGCACCTATATTTGTTACGTCTCGGGGTTTTGTTGACCAGCATCGTGTGGCATTGCATCGTTCGTCTCTGGCAAAAAAATAATAAATTTGTTTCTTAAGAGTAATTATCATGTCGATTCGTTGAAAACGCGAAAAAAAATAATCGCGTTGAGCAATTTCCATAAGATTAAAACTTAACAATAATAGCTAAAATAACATTTTCTCGTTTTTTTTTTAAATAAATATTCGATCCTCGTAAACTGAGGATATTGAACGAACGTGTGGCAAAATATCCGAGCAGTTTCTTTCTCTTTTATAATAAGTTATAATTTATAAATATTTATAAACTGCGGATTACTTTTCAAACACTTTCTTATCTCTCTTTCCGTCGACGTGCATTTCAATCAATCTTATCACATTCTTCGGCATTCTTCGTAATTCCTAACCCAAGTACGAGATTAATTGATCGTTTTCATCATTTTATTTTCAAGTTCCACGTCAAATAAAACGTAAAAATAATTGAGTAACATTTCAATTGATTATTATTCGGGGAAAAAAAAATGTGCAGTATCTCGGAATAAAATTTTCTTAATCTATCAGGGAACAAATATTACTCCGGCGTATGTTTATTTTCTTGATTCCTTAGTTTATACATGCGGCTAGTTTCTCCCGAAAAGACCTCAAAAGGTCGTGCATTCGATCGACAGGAGATTTCAAATAATTTTTAAGCTTCGACCGAACTGTCAGTTCGGTCTGACACTTTTGTTTTTCATTATTTTTAGACTGACTAGATTCTACACTCGTCCTTGTGATGTACAGGGTACATTTTTGTAATATTATTAATTGCAATGTGATGAAACATTGTTGTTGACAAAAAAGTAAAGACAACGGTAAATTCGTGAGGGCTAGGTCGTTTCGGAAAGGAATTCTCTGGCCGGCTGGACTGTACATTTAAAAAATTCTTTTTCTTACTTTTTCTCTATCAACATTTTTTTTTTCGTCGTGACATTCAATTTTTACGGTGCGCACGGCGTACTTCTATTCCTCGAACGTCAACGCGTGGTGAGGCGGGAATTGAGGAAGTTTTAATATTTATATATATCAATATATATAATACATCATTTGAATTGAAAGTGGAATTTTGGAAATGCTTTGTTTTTCTTCCGATGCTGTTTTTTTTTTCATTTGGCTTTATTTTTACTCTTTGAAGATCTTTTTCGCGTAATGCCATATGCGGAAGAAATACTCATCCTTCCTCAGAAGTCTCGCTCGTGCGTACGAACTTATATCCGCGTCCATGTTGTGTTCTCTCAGCCAGGAACTTGTGTTTTCCGTACTGAAACTCACCGACGCTGTCTCACCCCGATCGGTCGCCTCCGCAACCGGTTCAATAACCGACAATTCTTTAAAAAAATCACATTTGTTATTATTATTAATTGGCTTTGAGAATTGTGAAATAATTTTTAATTGGCTTCAATAATTATGAAATAATTATTAATTAGCTTCAATAATTATGAAATAATTATTAATTAGCTTCAATAATTATGGAATAATTATTAATTGGCTTCAATAATTATAAAATAATTATCAATTTTATTAATTTCAATAATTAAATTAAATATTATAATATTTTTTTCACGTTCTGTGTTGATGAATTAATTGGCTTCAATAGTTATGAAATAATTATCAATTTTATTAATTTCAATAATTAAATTAAATATTATAATATTTTTTTCAAGTTCTGTGTTGAATAAATAAATTGGCTTCAATAATTATTTCATAATTATTAATTGGCTTTAATAATTATGAAATAATTATTAAATATGAAAATATTATGAATATATATTATGAATATATATTATGAATAATTATGAAATAATTATTAATTCCTAATAATTAATAATTTTTAATAATTATCAATTTCATTAATTTCAATAATTAAATTAAATATTATAATATTTTTTTCAAGTTCCGTGTTGAATAAATTTCAGTTTTTTTCTATGATGTCTTTATAATTCAGAAAATACTATAAATTACTTAGAACACGTAGGAGTTGTGAATGAAAATGAAAAAATATTTTTTCTTACCCGAGGCTGGTACAATTTTGAACGGTTCCTCTGACTCGAGTGGCTCGCTGAAGCCAACCTCGTTTTTCGCATATATTCTGACGAGGTACTCATGATCCTCCTGGAGATCGCGAACCATGAGTTTTTGTATATCGGCATTAACGCGACCAACTTCCATCCACATGGTTTTCTTTATGTCCCGGATTGCGATCTTGTAAAATTCGAGTGGGGCACCACCGTCGTATTCGGGCCTTCCCCATTCTATCACTACTGTGTTGCCGGCTATTTGTCTGATCTCCAGTGGCGCAGTAGGAGGGGATGGAACGGCTATGAAGTAAACAAAGAGTTTTAGAAAAAATTCGAAGACTACAAAGATGCTTATCAACATAGAACCGTCAACCCTTCAACGCTGTAACGAGTTATCGGTTTTTTAAGAGCTTCCCGAATGTAAATGTAAACACCGAAAATAAAACCAAATAGTGTTTGAAACTTTTGTCGAAACTTTCATTTGGAAACAGCTCAAGCTCGAAATTCTCCATTATGGGCATTTATTATGCCAAATAAATGTATTTTTTAAGGTGGCAACGAAATACTCACTCGCATGAGTCTTGAGGATAACATTTTCGGAAACGGTCGGTGTGCTCAGACCCATACTGTTCTCAGCGAAAACCCTGAACAAGAATTCGCTTTCCTTCAAGTTCTCAACGCAATATTGGAGTGTGGTAGCATCGAGGGTTACAACTTTCGTCCACGTGGAGCTGGATGATGATTTTTTCTCGACGACGTAGCCTGCGGTTATAGAATTTCCGTTAACAATTACCGAAAAGTCTAAAAAACCGTTTTTTTCTTTACTTCCTGGAATATTCTGAACGTACCTGTGAGTTCTGTGCCTCCGGTGCTTTCTGGAGGTGACCAGGCCAAAGTAACACTCCTGCTGGTGACAGTTGTTACTTGGAGGTTGAGGGGGCAGGACGGTGGTGCTAAAAGTTTGGGAAACATTATTTTCCATCTCAATTACCAACCGAAATAAACGAACATTATTTAATTCCCATTACGATGGTGAAAATTAGCACATCCAACTATTTTTTCTCGAAGTATCGCTGAAATACTTTTTTTTTAAATATTAAAAATAATCCTGTCAATTTTTTTTAGCAAATTCGTAAAAAAACGAAAACTTTTGGTTAAAAATTATTTAAACGAAATTTTTCGAACGCATGAAATCGTAATGTCAAAGTTACGAAATTCCTCTTTGAAAAAAAAATGGAAAAACAAAAAAAAAACGACAAGATTGCGGCGCAGGGAGCAGGATAGTGAACGATGATAGAATGCGAGTAAGTTTGATTATTTGTACTGTCTAATTTTCCAAGGGAGACGAAGGTACGATTTACACCGACAGTCACCTTTGAACCGGGGAATAAGCCAAGCAGTGCATGTATCGAGTTTTCCGTCAGCTTTATAATTTCTAAGCAAAAGCAATAAGCGTTGAAATTTAAATTCGAATATAATTATAAAAGAGCTTTCTACTTTTTATTGTTTTCGGTTTTACTCACTTATGCGTTTTCCTGCTGTCACTGGCTCTTCCGATAAATACGGAGGTCCCGTGCCCGCGACGTTTTTAGCCGTTATTCTGAAGTCGTACGACACATCGGTTTTCAGATCCGACACGATGATGTTTGTCGTGTCACCTTTGGTCGTTCCGATCTTTTGTAACAATCGATACAAATTAAAAAATGATTAATTTTCTATCATCCGTGAGATTGTTCAACATTTTCTCGTCTCCGCGCGTTTCGTACCTTCGTCCAAGTCTTCTTCTTGCTTTCCTTCATCTCGACAGTGTACTCGGTTATTGGAGTGCCACCGTCGCTCTCCGGAGCTAACCATTTTATGGTGAATGAGGTCTTGGTCATTCCTGATATGTCGAGAGGTCCGCGAGGTGGTCCAGGCTTGTCTGTGATGTCGATAACAATTGAAGAAAACATAATTCAATGTTAGAGACACAAGAGAAATTTTTTTTTATCATGAATTATCTTTCCGGATTGCGGAGTAACATTTTCTTCATTAAAAAATACAAAAAAAATCGTGAATTACGTGAACAATAAATGTTTGCAAAGGAACACTGACCGAAAGTAGTTTTGGCGAGGACCGGGTCAGATTCCAAAGGCTCGGAGGATCCAACCTCGTTGGTAGCAATAACTCGGAAGAAATACTCGGTGTCCTCCTGCAAATCCTGTACGCGATAGGACGTAACGTCCTTGTCGACTTGGTCAACTCTGCTCCAGGTCTTTTTCGATTTGGTGCATTTCTCGATGGTGTAAGAAATGAGGTCACAGCCACCGCAATCGAGCGGTTCTTTCCATTCGATAGTCACGCGATCTGATCTTATGTCCTTAACGATCATAGGGCCTTGGGGTTTGCTAGGTTCACGCACAACTATTAGCCTCATTTCCGTGCTGGCTTCGCCGTGGACATTGATTAATTTCAGCGTGTAATCTCCCACGTTCTCTTCTTGAACTTTCTTGATTGTCAATGTAGCGAATTCCTCGTTGATCGTCTTAACGATTTTCTTCGACTCCGTTACCACGCGCCCATCCACGCTCCATTCTTCCGTCGGCTTCGGCGACGCTGTATATCTCACAGTCATTTCCACGTCCGTGCCTTTTTTCACTTTGTACAATTTTTGCGATTCCGTCGCTATTTTTGGTGACGATTCAACCACTGGACAAGAGTAAATGTTTTTAGTAATCAAAATAATATTCCATATTGTAAAAGTTGTTTCGTCAAAATGTTTCTCGGCCATGAACAATTAATTTCGTGGCGCAATCTCTATCGTTTTTTACGGCTATCAAGTTGGAAGCGCCAAATGCAAAAAAATTAACATTAAAATGTCGAATAATTGGGAGCTAATTAAGTGCGCAAAAAACAGATTCGGAGCTCCACCACTTCTTAGTAAAAATTATGGCGTTTTTAAATTTTGAAAAAGTTAGCGCCGCACAAGATTTTTTTGCTCTGTATCAATTTTTCGTATATCAGGAGTAAAAGCTTTTCAAAAGCTAATTAAGTACGCAAAGGAAGTCGGAGCTCAACTCCTTCTCAGTGAAAAATTATTGCGTTCTTAAATTTTGAAAAAGTTGGTGCTGCCACAAGATTTTTTCGCTTTGTTATCATTTTTCCGATACCAAAATTAAGAGCTATTCAAAGTAGGGTGACATTCACGTTGCAATCGATTTTCCCGGTAATTATTTGTTGCACTTACCCTCGACCTTGAGTATCGAAGATGTTTTGACGTTGAGAATGACTGCGCTGTACTCGAGAGCATCATCCACAGAACATTCACTCACGACGAGTTTTTTCACCGTTCCTTCATCGATGATCGTGTATTTTTGGGACTCTTTGATCTCCTGAGTTTTTCTGTAATAATTGTTAGTTATGGGTACATGGTCCTTCGAGTTGTTTATTGTAACGTGGAAGAAAAATGGTCTACCTGAACCACTTGACTGGCACGTCCGGCCTCGATAACTCGATCGTGAAGAGAGCGTCTTCGTCCAAAGGCACGAGTGTCACGTCCGGAAGTCTTCTGATGAGGTCGACTCCTGGCTCTTCGACTATGAGTCTCGCTTCCGAGGTCTGATCTCCGACCTGGCAGGAATAAATACCCTCGTCTTCGGGCTCGGCATCAAAGATTTTCAATTTTTGTCGTTTACCGTCGATGGCAAGACGAACATGCTCAGAGAATAACAATTCTTGGCCGTCTTTGAACCAACGAACCAAGGCGTCGCCCTTCGTAAGCTCTATGTCGAATTTCGCCTTGTCTCCTCTCGCTATTCTCACGTCTTTCATTTTTCTTATTATCTCAGGTGGCAATTCTGTAATGATGATGAAAATTAGATCAACATTTAATTTTTTATAGAAATTGAAATAGATTGATGCAGATTCAGGCTGAAGTTGTGAACTCACCGACTACTGTGACTTCGGCTGTGCATTCCTCGGTTGGGAGAGCACAAGTGTACTCTCCCTCATCGTGGACCGAAGCCATTCTTATAAACAATTTCCTGACGTTTCCTTCGTTGACAAATTCGAGTTTGTCGTCCCGGGGTGATAAAGACTGGCCATCCTTTTGCCATGTGACCTCAGCTGTTTCTGACGTTATTTCGACCTCGAGGATTGCAATGTCGCGTTCTTTTACCTCGAAGTCTTGGAGCTTACGAACGAATTCAGGCTTGGCTGGTTTGACAGTGACGTCGCAAGAGGTGGACTGATTTTTCACAGTGCATTTGTACGTGCCCTCGTCGCTCATCGTCGTTCTCTTGATGACTAAACGATGAGTTCGACCTTCTTGTATAACTTCCCGATGGTCCATTCCACTGATTTCCTTCTCGTTGTGCCACCAGGTTGTCGAAACGGTGTGGGACGTTTCGCACGTTATTTCCAGTGTTCTCCACTCGTTTACTTCCAGCTCTTTCACCAGTTTTTTCGTGAACGTCACCCTCGGCACATCCACTGTTACTTTGGCACCGTGAGAGGCTTTGCCCACTGGATTACTCGCTGTGCACTTGTAATCCCCAGCGTCAACTTCCGAGTCTGCGTTCTTTATTTCGAGAATTATGTTTTCGCCATCGTAAGTCTCTTTGATGTTTGGAGACTTCTCTAGCGGTTTGTTGTTCCTAGAATTGCGTCAATATATTTAAGGCCGTTGTATGGCGGCAGTCAAACCTAAATTTTTCTTTTCAGTTTTTCTCACGTACAAAATGGTTTGCGAGCCTAAGTTCATTAACAAAAGTTGTTACAAATTAACCGACGAACAACGTACTCTAAATTCAAGATTGTCCGAGGTAATCTGTATTGATTATATAATAAACAACATTTTGAAACAATTTTATGAGCGATTTTTTTGAAAAACTAAATAAAGCTTCTTCGATGTTACATGAAAGTGTTTGCAAAGTTTTAAGAGGCTTCACCATTTAGAAATCGAAATATTTAATGTTGAAAATTGCAACTTTTGACACACGCTCTTTGGAGAAACTACTGAAAATTGTGATTTTTATAAAAAAATATCTCGACTTCTACATGGTGGGACCTCTTAAAATTTCGCGTGCTATTATAAATCACTATTCTCTCTGTGTGGTGCATACAACGTTCTTAATTCTGACTCATTAGGATTTTTCAGACCCTGCTGATTATGTGAATAAAAAATGAGTTCATCTTTGTTTACCTCAACCAGGCGACCTCCGGTACTGGATTTCCCGTAACTTTGGCAATAAGCTTGAATGTGCCTTTTTCTGGTACCGTAAGCTCTTGGAATCGCTGCGTAAACAATGGGGGCTCGGGTGATCCGCTTGGAGTTTCTTAAAATGCGAAATTCAATCGAAATTATTTTTCAGAATATAATTTGGACTTTTTTTCTTCGAACAAAGTGCCCAAGACGTACCGGCGAGGGGTTCCTCTTTCACCGGTTCCATCAAGAAGCCGTGCGTATGTTTGCGTTTTGTATCAACTGCAACGAACATTAGCGAAGCGTGGCAATGAAATCGTTAGATTTGTATTAGAAAAAGCTTCAGTCCCTTCAACTGAAACACGAGCAATTCGTGTTTGTTAGTAGTAGAGAAAATATATCATTTAGTAAGCAATGCAAATTCGTTTTTTTTTTTTTTCAAGTTCCACAGAATACGGAATGACAACCCAAACATTTTGTGGACTGGATATTTTTAACCTCTCGGAATAAAGCGCACAAAGGTAATTCCGATTGCTTACCTTCGACGATAAGAGAGGCTTTAGTTTCGGCGCTTCCCAAATCGTTTTTAGCAACGCAAGAATATTCTCCAGCGTCTGTAATTTGTGGTTGAATAAGTGTAAGGCTGTGGGTGTCTCCTTCCGTTTTTGGTGTCAATTCCTTTTTCAACGGTTTGCCATCCTTGTACCACGTGACCTTGGGCGTCGGTGTACCAACGATCTGTGTCGTTAGCACCACAGTCTCTCCCTCTCTAACCACGTAAGGTTTCAGAGGTTCCAGAATTTCTGGAGCTTCCCGAGCTCCTGTTCTGACCTTCAAGGGAATTTCAATAGCAGCCTCTCCTTCTCTGTTTTTCGCTACGATCTTGTAACGGCCCTCTTGCTTTTTCTCCACCTTGCTGATCTTCATTACACTGCAGTACATGTGCATGTCGCTCTCGGTAACTACCACCACGTTTTTCTCTGTTGTTATCTTTTTGTCCTCATAGTACCAAGTGATCTCTGGCTCGGGCACAGCGACCAAACGACACTCGAGAATAACATCGTCCTTCTCGTTAACGCATTTGGCCTTTGGCTTCCGCGAAAAAGTCGGTGGTATTCCTTCTAGGATGTCGGCCAATGATGACTCTCTGGTGAATGAAAAAAGGGCGGAAATGATTTTGGATCATTAAAAAAAAAAAAAATAATCTACGGAATGAAGTGAAATGAGAACTTTGCTGCCAAACGAATAGGAAATTCTAAAACATACGAATCGATTCGATCGAAAACTAATGCATACGAATTGCTGATAATGAAAATATTAACCCTTTGAATGCATACTGGGTCATTTTGACCCGAACAATTTTCCGTCACCGATTGTTTGGGATTCAATTTTGTATTGAATCCCAATTTTGTATTTTATTTTAATATGTAATATGATTTTCATTTTTATTATTATTTATTATGTAATATGAATTTATTTTAATATTGTAATATGAATTTTGTATTGAATGTATTGAATGTATTGCCATTCAATTTTCGTTTGGGTCAAAAAATAAATTTAGGGCCATAACTATGGATCATTTTCTACTAAAAACGTCCCTACAAAAAAAAAAAAAGAAAAAATGCATATTTACTGGAATACAACGGTTTGAAAAAAGCCTTGGGTCAGATTGACCCAATATGCACTTAAAGGATGTGTGCACTCGAAGGGTTAGAACGGAGCTTTCAATTATTTCGAGGCAATGTTTTACCTGGATAAACTCTTCCTTGATGGTCCTGTTATATCGGATCCATGATCCGAGAGTGGTGCCTCGACCGTCAGCTCGGTCGTGCTCGAAGCAAAACCAGCTGCATTTTTAGCGACGCAAGTAAACGTGCCGGCATCCTCAGGGAATACTTCTCGAATAATGAGCGTCGCGACGTTATCCTCGTCGTAGTAAATCTGGAAATCGGGCGACGGCTTGATGATTGCAGTTTGACGGAACCATGTTATCTGCGGTCTTGGTACACCCTCCACTTGGCACTCGAATTGTACGGTATAACCGTCCGGAGTGTGAATCGGTTGAAGTTTTTCGATGAAACGTGGTGCTGCGGCTTTTTCATTTGGTGGAGGCTCTGAAATTCATCCAGTATATTTATTAAAAAGTCCAGGTCCATTTTGTCCGCGAAAATTGTAACATTTTGTTAGCTCACTCTCGAAAACTGGCAGTTTATCGATTTTCTCGTGCAATTTGTGCTGAAGGTAGATCGTGTAGTGAACCTCGTCCAAAAGATATTGAGCTGGGACCCAGCCCTTCTCCGCAGTCAAATGTTTTCTCACGAACCACCAATCAGAGTTAGTGTGTTCTGTAAATAATAAAGCAGTGAATAAAATCTGTTTCCTCCGAATGACTCGATTCTCAGATGTCGATTTCGTACCGATTACGTAGACTTTTTCACCCTCGACGAGATCAATTGCTTCGTCGGTTTCCGCAACGTACGAACAAATTGAGAACATTGTGTCTCCATCGTGCACTGTAAATTCCTCGTCTGAAAAATTGATTCAGAATTGTCAGTTGGAATCAATGTGGTGGTCATTTTTAGTCCTTACTTGTCACCATCGGGTAGATTTGTATCCCAGTGACAAAAATTGTTATAAAGAATAAAACACTGAATATTTCGACTTGAAAATTGTTGTCGAACATATTGGAAACTTTTTTAAAAAGATTTTAAATGGTACAACCAACAAACGTGAATAAATTACTATTTTCCCTGATAGGCATGGGGTAGTTCGTACCCCAAGGTGGCAAGTAAGTGTCTGTCAAAGACATATGCAACGAACCTTCTTCGAAGATATCCCCTTCTTTGGTGATGCTCAGACTAGCTTCCTCTGCAAAGAGTTTGAATTACAGGGGTTAATCACCAGTTTCGGAAGCTACAGTCGGAGCAACGTGCTGCTCTACTTATTGATTGCGTTTTTGGTTAGCAGCCTCCACCACAGTTTTGTTAGATTTCCTATGCCGTTATGCTTTTCAATCGCAAAGATGTGTGAGTGTCCGTAATTGATCGCAGAAAGGAGCGGATTTAGGAATTCGTATCGTCGAAAGGAGTTTGTGGATCTTTAAGCGCTGGCTGTACTCACGGTTACTCTTTCAAATACGTTCGACGACCAGTCTACAATCAAGCTTTAGTTCTCGAAATATTAGCGGTGAAGCATCGCTACCGTAAGCGCCGATTGTTTAGTTTGTCGCAAACGACTGATATAAATGACAATTTGGTCGAACCTTCCTCGTACGTTGATACTCGTCTTTTAGATTTTAATTTCAGAGCCAGTGATTCGTCCGTCTCTTCGTACGAGTATTTTCGATCGCGTTTCAGTTTCATCTTCACATCGTCCTCTTCAAAGTCCTCGACCGAATATGGCCGTGGTTGTTTCTTCACTTTGCGTCTCAACGGCATGTTGAACTCGTCAACGTCAAGCTCTTCTATACTGTATTCATCCTTCACATCTTCATCGGAATCGTCGATTATTTCCTCGATTATCGGTTCACCGTCGTCTTCCGGCTCTTGTACTATCCTTATCGTTTCTTCACCCGTTTCTTCCGAATATGTTTGCGGTCGTTTCTTTGGTTTCAAACGGACCTTGCCCGACATGGAAATATCTTCTTCCTCGTATGTGTTCAGAGAAATCTTGAATTCCTGCTCAACGTCCTCTTTCGTCTTTGTAGTGCGGGGACGGAATGTAACGTTTTCGGTTTCCGTTACTTCCTTGATGTCGGGCCGAGATTTTCGCTTTGGTCGTAATTTGCGCAACGTCACGTCTTCGTAACTCTCTTCGATCGGCTTGGGGGCCTTCTTTGGTGGTTTCCGCTTGATCGTAAACTCTTCAACTACCTCCTCGACCACCACTTCCGGACCTTCGACTTCTTCGGTCTTTTGGATCACCAACTCTTCGGCCGCTTCGTCCACTGTGCGTTTCACTGTTTTCTTCTTTAATTTAATGTCCGTAGAAACATCTTCGCCTTCCGTGACCGTAACTTCGGCTTTGGGCTTTCTCTTTATTGTCACCTCTGCACCCTCGACCTCTTCGACCACAGGTTCTTTCTTTTTTGGTTTTTTCTTTATGGTTATTTCTTCTGTTGTCTCTTCTTCTGGTTTCACCGGTGTGACTTTTTTGATCGTGACTTCATCCGCGGCCTCTTCGACCACAGGCTTCTTCTTGGGCTTCTTTTTCAATGTCACTTCTTGCGTCACGTCTTCGGCCTCCTCGATAGTGGGCTCCGGTGCAGGCTTCTTAATGACAACATCTTCAGCAACTTCTTCGACGACGGGTTTCTTCTTTGGTTTCTTTTTCAATGTTACTGCCTCTGTAACTTCCTCGACCTCTTGGGGTTTTTCTTCTGGCTGGAGTTTCTTAATGACGATTTCGTCTGCAGCCTCTTCCACGACAGGCTTCTTCTTTGGTTTCTTTTTCAAGGTCACCTCCTCCGTAACGTCCTCAATCTGTTCAGGTGCCTCGGCGGGAGCTCTTTTCGTGATGGTAACTTCCTCAGCAGCTTCTTCGGTAACTGGTTTTTTCTTTGGTTTTTTCTTGATCGTTATCTCTTCAGTAATTTCTTCCGTTTCTTCAGTCTTTTCAACGGGCACTGGTTTCCTGATTACAATCTCGTCAGCGGCCTCTTCTTCTGTTGGTTCCTTTTTCGGTTTTTTCATTATCACTGCCTCAGTCACTTCCTCGGGTTCTTTTTTCTCTGGGACAGGTTTTTTGAGCACAACCTGCTCAGCACTTTGTTCGATTTCAGGAGGTTGCACAGGCTTTTTCTTCAGTGTTACTACTTCCGCGACTTCTTCGGGTTTCTCCTCGACCGGCTTCTGCTGGGCAGGCTCTTCCTTTGTCTCCTTCTTCTTTTTCGACGGTTCCCATTGGATTTTTTCGGGCATTGGCTCCAGTACAGGTCGCTCATATTCTGGCTCAACCCAATCGTCAATATCATCCTTCTTCTTCTCTGGCTTCTTCTTCTTCTTCTTTGGCTCTTTCTTGACCGTGACTTCTTCTGTGATCTCGACGATTTCCTTAACTTCTTCGATGGGAACGGGTTTTTTAATGATGATCTCGTCAGCCGCTTCTTCCACGGTCGGTTTCTTCTGAGGCTTCTTCGTGACTTTCACTTCTTCCGCCGCTTCTTCAACTGGCTTCGTTTCTTCCACTGGACTAGGCTTTTTGATAGTGATTTCTGCTGTTTCTTCGTCTTCCACCGGTTTTTTCTTTGGCTCCCGTTGGAGGGTGATTTCTTGAGTGACTTCTTCTACTTCTTTCAATTCTTCTTTCTTTACTGGCTTCTTGATAACAATCTCTTCCGCTGCCTCTTCTAGTACAGGAGTTTTCTTTGGCTTTTTCAGGACGATCGCCTCTTCAACATTTTCTGGCTGCTTCTCTTTGGGAGTTGGCTTTTTGATGACGATTTCTTCTGATGTTTCTTCAACTTTCGGCGTTTCTTTCGGTTTTTTCTTGATCGTGAAAGCTTCAGGTACCTCTTCGGGCTTGGCTGACTCTTCTGGAACCGTGGTTGGTTTTACCTCTTCCTTATCCTTTTTCTTTTTAGACGGCTCCCATTCGATCTTCTCTGGCATGGGCTCGAGAACTGGTCGTTCGTATTCTGGCTCAACCCAATCGTCAATCTCGTCCTTCTTTTTCTCAGGTTTCTTCTTCTTTTTCTTTGGTTCTTTCTTCACAGTGACTTCCTCTGTGACCTCTTCGACTTCCTTCGTCTCTTCAATTTCGACGGGTTTCTTGATGACGATCTCGTCAGCTGCCTCTTCTTCCACTGGTTCTTTAGTTGGCTGTTTCATCAGAACCGTTTCGACAATTTCTTCAGGTTTCTCTTGATCATTTTTCGGAGCAACAGGCTTCAGTGTTACGAGTTCTTCCGGAGCTTCCGCTTCGGGTTTCTTCCTTGGTCTTTTCTTCACTATCACTGCTTCTGGAATTTCTTCGGGTTGTTCCTTTATGGGTTCTTCTTTTATAGGCTCTTCTTTGATCGGTTCATCTTCCTTCGTGAGCTCTTCTTTCTCTGGTTCTTTGCTTATAGGTTCTTCCTTCTTTTCTTTCTTCTTTTTCGAGGGTTCCCACTGTATCTTCTCCGGCATCGGTTCAAGGACAGGTCGTTCGTACTCCGGCTCGACCCACTCCTCTATTTCGTCCTTCTTTTTCTCAGGTTTCTTCTTTTTCTTCTTGGGCTCTTTCTTGACCGTGACCTCCTCCGAGACTTCCTCAACTTCCTGGATTTCGGGATGAGGAATTTTTTCGATGGTAACTTCATCAGCTGCGTCTTCCTCAATTGGTTTCTTCTCCGATTTTGTTTCAATCACCACTTGAACCACTTCTTCGATTTTGTCTTCTGTCTTCTTTGGTTTCTGTACTATGATCTCCTCTGTGACTTCTTCAACTTTGGGTGCTTTTTTCGGTTTTTTCTTAATCGTAACAGCACTGGGTGATTCTTCGGGTTCAATTTTGGGAATATCTTCTACGACGGATTCGGCTTCAACAGGTTTTTCTTCTTCGGGTACAGGTTCTACGGGTTTTTCCACTGCAGGCTCCGCTTCTACTGCTTCTTCCTTCACTGGTACCTCCTTCTTTTCTTTTTTCGTCTTTGTCGGCTCCCACTCTATTTTTTCCGGCATCGGTTCAAGGACTGGCCGTTCGTATTCGGGTTCTACCCATTCATCAACTTCGTCCTTTTTGGGTACAGGTTTTTTCTTTTTCTTTTTTGTTTCTTTCTTAACTTCCTTCTCAGGACTCGGTTCCTTTGGTGCTCGAGGCGTAACTTCAACCTCTTCCGATGGAAATTCTTCAGTTCCCTCCTCGTCTGGCTTGTCCTTCTTCCAGCCTTTCAAGGTAATTGTTTCCGGCTCTTCCTCTGGTTTTTCCTTGGTCGGTATTCTGAATTTGACTTCAGGCTCTTCCTCCGGTTCCGATGGCTTAGGCACGCCCTTGATCAGAGGTATTTGCTCTGCTTCTTGTTCAGGCTTCTTCTTTGAAGGACGTTTGTAGTGTTTCGGTTGGACTTCAGGAGCCGGCTCTTCAGGCTTTTCTTTTTCCTCGGGAACGTACTTCTCCAGCTCTGGTCTTTCAAAGTCTAGTGGTCTGAGTTCTTCTTGTTCTAGTTTCGGCTTTGGTTTTGCCTTTTCTTTCTTGGTTGGCTCTTCAGTAGACTCGGTTGTTTTAGGAGTCTTCTTTGGTTCTTCTACTTCTTCCGGCTTCTTTTCTGGTATTTTCTTCAATCTCACATCATCAGGCTCAACTTTCTTCTCATCAGGAACTTTTCCCTTACCGATTTTCAACGGTTTTGGTTTTTCTTCCTCAGGAGTCGGTTTTTTAGCTGGTCGTTCGTACACGGATTTGTCTTCGAGCTCTTCGAGCGGAGTCTTCTTTAATTCCTCAAATTCTTTGTCCAATTTCTCCAATTGTGTGAGCTCGACTTCAGGGAGTTTTTGTTTTTTGAACTTCGTTTTGAGTACTTTCAAGGCTTCAGCGGTGTTTCTTGAGAGAATTCCGGTCTGCACAGGATTTTCTTCAAGTATCGTGACAGTGGGCTTCTGTATTTCTGGTGGATAGTCACCGACGAAGGTTATACGACTCTTGAGTAGGAATTTCGGCAGTTGTACCGTTGGCGCTTCCTTTTTCTTCGGGGTCGACACTTTCTTGAGCTTTATCGTACCAAATTGAACTTGTTCTTCTGGCTGCGAGTAGGACAATTTTGTCGCTTTGAATTCTTTCCGCTCAATCGTTTGCGCCACCAGTTTTTGCGGCTCAGCGGATTTAGGCTCTTTTTCTTTCTTCTTTTTCGTGGGCTCCCATTGAATCTTTTCTGGCATTGGTTCCAATACGGGACGTTCATACTCAGGCTCGACCCATTCATCGATTTCATCTTTCTTTGCCACAGGCTTCTTCTTTTTCGTCTTTTTCACAGTCTTCTTCTCTTTCACTTCTTCTGTCGGTTTGATCTCTTCGACAATCTCTTCGACCGGTACAATTTCCTTCTCGGGTGTATGACCATTGAGTTCCTTTTCCACAGGTTTTTCGGGTTGTTCTTCTGCTGGTGTCACTTCTTCAGGGACCTTTTTCTTCTTCTTGGGTGCCTTGCTAACAGGAACTTCAACTACTTCAACAGTACCTTCATCCTTTTCTTGCACGGGCACTGCTTCTTTTTCGTCGGGCCTCTCGTCTTCAGGGAGTTGTTCGGTCGTAAGTGAGGAAACTACTTCGGTTACTTCGACGCCTTCTTTCTCCGAAATTATCTTGTCGGCCTTAACTTTCTTTGGTTTCTTGGGTTTCATCTCTTCGACCTGTTCCTCTTTCTCTGCCTCCTCAACGGTTGACTCAGTTGGTTTTCTCGGAGCGGTTTTCGTTTTGACTTCTGTAACTTTAGCTTCCTCCGGAACATCTTGCTTGGGAACAGCCTCTTCTTCTTTTGGCTTCTCTATCATCTCAAATTCCTCGGGTACCATTTCTGCAACAACTTGAGTGACTTGAACGCCTTCGGCTGGTGTGATCGCTTTCTGAGCTTTTTCGGGTTTTGGTTTGTGGATAACAATCTCTTCAATTACTTCTTCAGGTACTCCGTCTTCTCGAGTCACAGCTTTTTTCTTTTTGATGATTTTAACTCTTGGCGTTTCAGTGACTTCGACAATTTGTTGCTCCTCCATAAACTTCGACTCTTCCGCTGGTTTTATAAACGTCTCTTGGGTTATTTCCTCTGGCACGTCCTTCTTCACTGATTTCCTGCGTTTCTTGATTGTCACTGCCGTAGGAGTTTCCACGGTTTCGATCACTTCCTCAACAATTTCCGGCGCGTGTCTTACTTCGGTTTCCGTGATTTCTACCTTGTCAAGCTTATCTATCGTGAACTTAGCGATTTCCATTTTAGGCTTGTGCAAAACAATTTCTTCAATCACTTCTTCTGGTATACCATCTTCTCCCGTGACTGCGTTCTTTTTCTTGATAACAGTTTTCGTTGGTGTTTCCGTTATTTCAACTATCTGCTGTTCATCCATGAGAATCCTTTCCTCAACAGGTTTCATAACAACCTCTTCGACAATTTCATCTGGGACATCGGGCTTTAATGATTTCCTACGTTTTTTGGTCGTTCGCTGCGTTGGCGTTTCGACGGTTTCGATGATTTCTTCCTCAACAACTGTCACCTCTTCTGGAGCTTGTTCGACGACGGTTTTTGTGATTTTTGCAGTCTCCAACTTATCTACCCGGAGCTTTGCTTTTTCTTCCCTTGGTTTGTGCAGCACAATCTCCTCGACGACCTCTTCTGGGACACCATCCTCTCGCGTTACAGCTTTCTTCTTCTTGATGATTGTTTTTGTTGGTGTTTCTGTTATTTCAATAATTTGCTGTTCTTCCATAAAGGTACGCTCTTCGACTGGTTTTACGACGACTTTTTCGACGATCTCATCCGGCACGTCTTTCTTCAAGGATTTTCTGCGTATTTTGGTTGTTCTCTTCGATGGCGTTTCTACTGTTTCGATGATTTCTTCAGGCCCCAGCATGACATCAGTTTTTGTTATCTTTGCTGTTTCCAGTTTCTCAACAGAAGGTTTTGCCTTTTCTTCCTTTGGCTTACGGATGATGATCTCCTCGATAACCTCCTCTGGAATCCCATCTTCTCCGGTAACTGCAGTTTTCTTTTTGATTACTTTTTTTGTTGGAGTTTCCGTAATCTCCAATATTTGTTGCTCCTCCATGAAAACGGATTCTTCGCTCGGTTTTTCAATTATCTCCTCGACAATTTCATCTGGCTTGCCCTTCTTCCCAGGCACTTTTTTCCTAATTGTTCTCGATGTAGGTGTTTCCACCGTTTCGATAATCTCCTCTTCTTTTGTTTCTTCTGCGATAACAACCTTCTTTTTAGGTTTCCGCTGCGGAGCTTGCGCCGTTTCAATTGTCTCGATCTTTTCTTCCTCCGTGATAACGACTTCCTGCTTCGGTGCTCTCTTGACATCGACTTCAGTGATCTTTGCAGTTTCGATTCCCTCCTGAAGCGGCTTGGCCTTCTGTTTCTCGGGTACTTCGCTCATAATCTCCTCGACATCTTCCTGGGTAACATCGCCCACCGTTTTCTTGGGTTTTTTCGTCTTGGGAACCGTTTTTGGCTTCTCCTCAGTTAACTCTTCAATGATTTCCTGTGCATGTGTGGGAATACAGATTTTAGCAAAATCCTTATTGTCGGCAATAACAAGACAAAGTTGAATGAGCCTCACCTCTTGTAGACTTTCCTGGGTGATACCTGCGCAAGGAATTCAATATATTAATAGGAGATAATTCGATGACAGTTAAGGTCAGAGAAGGAAACAAAATAATTATGGCAAGAGGGCAGCTTTAGTTGTTCATGTGCTATATGGTCGTAATACGCATATCAGAGGACTGTTTGTTTTGTTGAGACGTCGCTGTACTATCAATTTTTCGATTTTTTTTTGTCTAATTTTGTATAGGCTGATAGTTGAGGTGCTAGTTTATTACGAATAATCATAATAGTATACATAAATGTATAGTAATTAGAGAGAATAGTATAGAGTAGTATCTGACAAGTAGGCTCACCTTCTGGACCCCGCTCGACATCTTTAGACTGTTTTGGTTTTTTGTGTTTCGGTTTTTGGTGTGATTTTGGTGTAATGTCTTCAGTTTCATCGATTACCGTAGTTACCGGTTCTTTACCTTCCTCCTGAACCGTTACGACTTGCGTTACCTGCTCTTTACCGCCGCGTTTCTTGCTGGTGCATTTTTTTACTACCTTCACCGGTGTTCCATCTTCCGTTGAAATCGTCGTTACCGTTACTTTCTCCGTCACTTCTTCCACTACTTTTGGCTCTATTGCTCTTGGACTTTCGATCGGAATATCAGCTTCTTCAACTTCTTCAAACGTTATCGTAGTAACTGGCTGTTCGCCCTCCTGTTCGAGGGTTACTTGTTCGGTGACTCGGGGTTTGCTGTCGCCGCGTTTCTTCGTTGTTCTTTTCTTTGTAATTTTTTTCGGTTTACTGTCGGGCTCCTCACAGATTTCTTCGGTTGTCACTATTTCCACTGTCTCCACGACGTCTTCGTCTCGTGGAACAAATGTTATGTCGTCGCTCGCATCTTTTCCTTCATCCTCGGGCTTCTCAGCCCTCTTCCATGGCTTGAGCTTGACTTTTTCTAGCTCTTCTCCAGGTGTGTCCCGCTGAGTTATTCTGAACTTTACGTCTGACTGCTCTTCAGGTTCGCTTTGTTTGGGTACTCCAGGTATGATTGGAATCGACTCTGTCTCGGGTTCGGTCTTTTTCTTCTTTAATTTCAAAGATTGTTTTGGATGCTTCTCTTTCTCTGGTTTTCCTTTATCAGGCGATTCCAGGATTCCGTATTCTTCGAAATCAACTTCGCTGGAAGGTATGTCTTGTGGTTCAAAGGGCATCAATTCTGGATATTTCTCTTCCTCTTTGGATTGCGGTTGCGTTGACTTTGGTTCTTCCTTCTTTTTCATAACTTCATCGCCTTCCGGCTCTTGCTTTTCTTTTTTTGGAATTTTTTTGAGTGTCACTTTGTCATCTTCCGATGTCTCGTCAGGTGGTATTTTACCTTTGCCGATTTTCAATTTTTCCGGTTTATCTTCCCGTGACTTCTTCGGCTTCGGTTTACGCTCATAGATTGATTTATTTTCGACCGTTTCCAATGGCGTTTTCTTCAAATCTTCAAACTCCAAATCCAGTTTTTCCAGTTCTGCTAACTCTTTCTTGGTCGGTTTGCGCGAGTGCTGTTTTGACTTCTTTATTTTTAGTGCATCATCCATGTTCCGAGATAGTATACCTGATTGAACATAAATGGGCTCAAGGTTGGTAATTCCAGGATATTCTATCAGAGGTGGCCATTCGTGAGCAATTATCCGACTGCGTAACATAATTTTCGGAAATTTGTCAATTTTTTTGCCCGTGTCCTCTGGTTTTTTCAGTACCGAGGCTTTTTTCAATTTTATTTGTGCAAATTCAGGTAATTCTGGGGATTTAATTTTTGGCTTCATCGGCTTCTGTTCTTTCCTTTCGATCGTCATCAATTGAGGTTTCAACCTCTCTTTTACCTCTACTACTTTCTCAATCTCTTCGGGAGATTTTTCAGCAGACAGGATCTTTTGAGGTTTGTGTTTTTGTTTTTTCGTCTTTTTCGGTTGTGAATGTTCCTGCAAAAGTCGTTGAACTTCTTCTGCTGGAAGTTCTTGGATTGTCGTCACGGGTTCTGGGTCTTCTTCTACCACCGTTGTTTCTTCGGTAACTCTGGGCTTTTCGTCTGGTTTTTGAACAATGGTGCGCTTCCTCGTGACCTTTTTCGGTTTTCCTTTTTTGGTCACAATCTCCGTTATCGTAACTTCTTCGCGCGTTGCCTCGACTATGGTAGCACTAGATGGCTGATCAAGTTGCGGTAGTGTCGAAGTTTCTTCGTCTCCAACAATTTCTTCGGATGGCACGACAACAATTGTTTTTCTCGGCACTTTTCCAACCTCCTCAATTGTTATTTCTTCAGTGATTTCGGGTTTCTTGCCATGTTTCCTGCGTATTGTCTTTTTCTTTGTCACCTTTTTGGGTTTTTTGTCGGGTGTTTCTTGAATTTCTTCAGTGATTATTGTGTCGACAACTTCGGGAACATCTTCAATCTCTTCCACGATTGTTTCTGTAGTCACAGTTTCTTCGTCTTTTTCCGGCACCTTTTCACGTTTGACTTTCGGTTTTTTTGTCTTTTTCGGTTTTGCTTGTTCCTGCAAAACTCGTTCAACTTCTTCCGCTGGAAGCTCTTGAACAGTTGTGACGGGTTCTTGGTCGTCTTCTACCACCGTTGTTTCTTCAGTAACTTTGGTCTTTTCGTCTGGTTTTTGAACAATGGTGCGTTTCTTGGTGACCTTTCTCGGTTTTCCATTTTTGGTCACAATCTCCGTTATCGTAACTTCTTCGCGCGTTGCCTCGACTATGGTAGCACTAGATGGCTGATCAAGTTGCGGTAGTGTCGAAGTTTCTTCGTCTCCAACAATTTCTTCGGATGGCACGACAACAATTGTTTTTCTCGGCACTTTTCCAACCTCCTCAATTGTTATTTCTTCAGTAACTTCGGGTTTCTTGCCTTGTTTCCTGCGTATTGTCTTTTTCTTTGTCACCTTTTTGGGTTTTTTGTCGGGTGTTTCTTGAATTTCTTCAGTGATTATTGTGTCGACAACTTCGGGAACATCTTCAATCTCTTCCACGATTGTTTCTGTAGTCACAGATTCTTCGTCTTTTTCCGGCACCTTTTCACGTTTGACTTTCGGTTTTTTTGTCTTTTTCGGTTTTGCTTGTTCCTGCAAAACTCGTTCAACTTCTTCCGCTGGAAGCTCTTGAACAGTTGTGACGGGTTCTTGGTCGTCTTCTACCACCGTTGTTTCTTCAGTAACTTTGGCCTTTTCGTCTGGTTTTTGAACAATGGTGCGCTTCTTTGTGACCTTTCTCGGTTTTCCATTTTTGGTCACAATCTCCGTTATCGTAACTTCTTCACGCGTTGCCTCGACTATGGTAGCACTAGATGGCTGATCAAGTTGCGGTAGTGTCGAAGTTTCTTCGTCTCCAACAATTTCTTCAGATGGCACGACAACAATTGTTTTTCTTGGCACTTTTCCAACCTCCTCAATTGTTATTTCTTCGGTAACTTCCGGTTTCTCGCCCTGTCTCCTGCGTATTGTCCTTTTCTTGGTGATCTTTTTAGGTTTCTTGTTCAGCGATTCTTGTATTTCCTCCGTGACTATAGTGTCGACAACCTCCGGGGAATTAGCAGTGTCTTCTGCTTCTTCGGGAACATCTTCAGTTTTTCGTTTCGGTTCTCTTTTTTTGGTTTTTGGTTGCTTTGGTAGAACGTTCGTGATTTCTTCAGCTGGAAGTTCACGGACAGTAATCACAGGTTCCTGGCCTTCCTGTTCCACCGTTATTTCTTCGGTGACTCGGGGCTTTTTGTGTGGTTTTTGAACAATCGTCCGTTTTTTTGTCGTTCGTTGCGGTTTCAGCTGGGGCGTCAATTCCTCAAAAATCGTAGTTTCAGAAGTAACGACCTCCGGTACAACGTCTGAAACTTGTTCGATTGGTCCGTTTGTTTCTTCGAATAATACAATTTCATCAGGATATTCAATGACGCTCGAAGATGGTGTTTTCCCAGCTTCTTCGATCACTGTCTCTTCTGTGACCTTTTGCTTGTTGCCGCGCCGCCGTACTACTCGTTTTTTTACTATCTTCTTCGGTTCACCCTGATGCGTTACCGTCTCAATCACAATTACCTGTTCAAAGACCGCTTCTTCTTCTTCGGTAGGTGTGACTCCCTCAATGACTGGCCATACATGACTCGTTTCGTCCACAACAATTTCATCGAGAGGTTCTTCTCTGACGGTCGTCACCGAAGGTTTTCCTTCCTCTTTCACGGTCACTTTCTCGGAAACTCGTTGTTTATTACCCTTCCTCCGAATCACACGCTTTTTAATAATTGTTCGTGGTTTGCCCTCATCAGTAACCTCTTCCGTAACACTGATCTGTTCGGTGACTTCGAGTTCCTTCGGTTCCTTGTAATCTGGTGAGAACTTGACGACCGTTTCATCAATAACATTTTCCTCATTGGGTTCCTCTAAAACAAAAGTCAGCGGAGCTTTTCCTTCTTCTTCAACGGTTATTTCCTCTGTCACCCTTTCTACCGTGCCGTGTTTGACGATCCTTTTCTTCTTGGTGAATTTCTTGGGGTTACCCTCGGGCGTCAAAGAATCAGTGACTTTCATTTCATCTCGTATTTCCTCGAGAACAAGCCGCGGTTCTTCGCATTCTATACCTGCGGGCATTGCTTCGAGGACTTGCTCCGATGTAGTTTTCTGAGGAGATTTTCCGAATTCTTCGATTGTTATTTCTTCTGTGACTTTCTGCTGTTTATCTTTTTTCCTAATGATGCGTCTGTTTGTTGTTTTTTTAGGTCGTCCGTCTTTCGTTGTCACTTCGGTCACGGTCACTTGTTCACTCGTCTCTTCAACAAGCGATGGTTTTTCTTCTTCAAAGATTTCTAAAGGTTCGTACGTTTCTTCGTGTATTACTTCTTCTCCAGATGTCTCAGTGTGTACAACTATCGGGGCTTGACCTTCCTCTTCGATTATTTCAACAGCAACGACGGCTTGTTTTCTTCCTTGACGCTTAGTAATTCGTTTTCGCGACACCGTCACAGGTTTGCCTTCCTCAGACATTATTTCGCTGACAGTCACCTGTTCACGAATTTCTTCTGGTTCTGTGCCTTCGGTCACTTCTTCGGGTGATAGCAATGGTAGAATTATGTCGTCCGAAAGGATTTCTTCTACGGGATGTTCTACAACGGAACAAACTGGTACTTCTCCTTCTTCCTCTACGGTCGTAACTTCCGTCACCTGTTGTTTCGTTCCCTTCTTCTTAGTGATACGTTTTTTCGTTATTTTCTTTGGTTTCTTTTTGGGTTCTTTTACAATTTCTTGTGTTGTAATCGTCTCGATTGTTTCCGGGATGTCTTCATTCTCTTTGTCCGAAGGTACAAACGTGATGTTATCATCGTGAGGCTTCTCTTCCACCTCCTCGTCCTTTGGTTTTTTCCAAGGTTTCAATTTTATTTTTTCTTTCTCCTGCTCACGTTTAGGGCCTTGTCGAGGTTGCAATTCGTGTTCCGATGTTTCCTCATCTTCTCTCGGCTTGGGCTTACCCGGGACGATGTCGATACTTATAGATTCTGGCTCCGGCCTTTTCGGTTTGCGCTTCGGTTTCTTATTTGCCTCCAATTTTTCAGGCTCTGCAGGAATTTCCGCGTCCTCGGAGTGTTCGTATGTTTCCAAATTGATCTCGGAAGATGGAATGTCGTAAGGCTGGAACTTTAAACTTTCGGAAGATTCATCCTGAACGGCAGGCTTTCTTTTGTCGTTTCGTGGCTTTTGTTGCTTGGCGGCGGGATGCACCTCAACTACATCTTCTAGATTCTTCTCGGGGATTTTCTTCAATTTGATTTGCTCCCGTTGTTCCTCCGCTTGACCTGGAAACTTTCCTTTGCCAACTTTCAGTCTTTCTGATGGTTCTTCCTTCGGTTTTTTAAGTTTTGATTGTCGTTGATATTCCGTTTTTCGAGGGACATTTTCCAATGGAACCTTTTTTGAATCGATCAATTCAGCATCAAGTTTTTCCAAAATAGTTTTATCGTGGCCAATCGGCTTGAACTTTCTTCGCTTTATCTTTTGCAAATGAATCGCTTCTTCCACCGAATGGGACAAGATGCCGTTTTGAACGAACTGAGGCTTAAGTATAGTGAACTTGAGGTGACGCACTGCAGGAGGCCACTCAAAGCAGGCGACACGACTGCGTAGAAGAACTTTGGGAAACTTATCCTTTTTTCCATCCATGCGTTTCATTATTGGAGCTTTTCTCAGTTTTATTTGAGCGAACTGTGGTTTTTCAGTCTCCGGCTTAGAAATCTTCAGTTTCGTCGATTTAACTTCCGTTACTTCTAAGTCGACTCGTTGAGGTTTCAATTTTGCTTTAAGGGCTGCAATATCCTCTGTGCTCTTGCCATCCTTCACATTTTGAAGCTTTCTCTTTGTCATTTTCGAAGGCTTCTCTGGTAGATCCACGACCAAAGCAACAGCGTCATCGGCAAGTTTGGTTACCGTAACGACTGGTGCTTTGCCCTCTTCTTGGACCGTTTGTTCTTCGGTTACATGCTGCTTCTGTCCTTTCCTGCTAATTATTCTCTTCTTTATAATCTTTCTTGGCTTACCCTCACTGGTCACATCTTGGGTAACTGTCACTTCTTCACGAATCTCTTCACGATCGGTCGGGTTTTCGAAATCGACTGACGGCAAAGATTCAGTACTCTCATCTGAAACGTGTTCTTCCTCAGGCAAAGCTGAGACTGTTTTGGATGGTGTTTTGCCTTCTTCTTCTACTGTCTCTTCCTCAGTAATTTGTTGTTTCTTGCCTTTTCTACGAATGATTTTTTTCTTCGTTACTTTTCGCGGTTTTCCTTCTTTTGAGGTTTCTTGTGTGACCGTCACTTCTTCACGTATTTCTTCACGTTCAGTGGGTTTCGTTTGCTCGATAGCCGGAAGATGTGCGGAATTTTCTTCAGGGAAATACTCTTCTTCAGGTAGAGCAGAGACTGTCGTCACCGGAGCTTTTCCCTCTTCTTCAACCGTTTGCTCTTCTGTGACCTGTTGTTTAGCACCTTTCCTGCGGACGATTTTCTTTTTCGTGATTTTGCGTGGCTTTCCCTGTTCAGTGGTATCCTGAGTAACTATAATTTCCTCCCGAACTTCTTCAAGTTCGGTGGGCTCAGCAAATTCTATTGATGGTAACGGTGAAGTAGCTTCTTCGGGAATATATTCTTCCTCAGGCTGTGCAAGAACCGTGGTTACAGGTACCTGACCTTCCTCTTCAACCGTTTGTTCTACAGTGACTTGCTGTTTCTTGCCTTTTCGGCGAATGATTTTTTTCTTTGTTACTTTTCTCGGTTTTCCTTCTTTTGAGGTGTCTTGTGTGACCGTCACTTCTTCGCGTATTTCTTCACGTTCGGTAGGTTTTCCAAACTCGATGGACGGAAGTATTTCTGTGTTTTCGTCAGGGAAATACTCCTCCTCAGGTTGAGCAAAGACAGTCGTCACCGGAGCTTTTCCATCTTCTTCAACCGTTTGCTCTTCCGTGACCTGTTGTTTAGCACCTTTGATGCGGATGATCTTTTTTTTCGTGATTTTGCGTGGCTTTCCCTGTTTAGTGGTATCCTGAGTAACTATAATTTCCCCCCGAACTTCTTCACGTTCGGAAGGCTCAGCACATTCTATTGACGGTAACGGTGAAGTAGCTTCTTCGGGAACATATTCTTCCTCAGGCTGTGCAAGAACCGTAGTTACGGGTGCCTGACCTTCCTCTTCAACCGTTTGTTCTACAGTGACTTGCTGTTTCTTGCCTTTTCTGCGGATAATTTTCTTTTTCGTTATTTTCTGCGGTTTTCCTCGCTCAGTGGTATCCTGTGTTATAGTCACTTCTTCACGAACTTCTTCGCTTTCGGTAGGTTTAGCAAATTCTATTGATGGTAACGGTGAAGTAGCTTCTTCGGGAATATATTCCTCCTCGGGCTGTGCGAGTACCGTGGTTACGGGTGCCTGACCTTCCTCTTCTACTGTTTGTTCTACAGTGACTTGCTGTTTCTTGCCTTTTCGGCGGATAATTTTCTTTTTCGTTATTTTTCGCGGTTTTCCTCGCTCAGTGGTATCCTGTGTTATAGTCACTTCTTCACGAACTTCTTCGCTTTCGGTAGGTTTAGCAAATTCTATTGATGGTAACGGTGAAGTAGCTTCTTCGGGAATATATTCCTCCTCGGGCTGTGCGAGTACCATGGTTACGGGTGCCTGACCTTCCTCTTCTACCGTTTGTTCTACAGTGACTTGCTGTTTCTTGCCTTTTCGGCGAATGATTTTTTTCTTCGTTACTTTTCTCGGTTTTCCTTCTTTTGAGGTGTCTTGTGTGACCGTCACTTCTTCGCGTATTTCTTCACGTTCGGTAGGTTTTCCAAACTCGATGGACGGAAGTATTTCAGTGTTTTCCTCAGGGAAATACTCCTCTTCAGGTTGAGCAAAGACAGTCGTCACCGGAGCTTTTCCATCTTCTTCAACCGTTTGCTCTTCTGTGACCTGTTGTTTAGCACCTTTCCTGCGGATGATTTTCTTTTTCGTGATTTTGCGTGGCTTTCCCTGTTTAGTGGTATCCTGAGTAACTATAGTTTCCTCCCGAACTTCTTCACGTTCGGTAGGCTCAGCAAATTCTATTGACGGTAACGGTGAAGTAGCTTCTTCGGGAATATATTCTTCCTCAGGCTGTGCATGAACCGTAGTTACGGGTGCCTGACCTTCCTCTTCAACCGTTTGTTCTACAGTGACTTGCTGTTTCTTGCCTTTTCTGCGGATAATTTTCTTTTTCGTTATTTTCCGCGGTTTTCCTCGCTCAGTGGTATCCTGTGTTATAGTCACTTCTTCACGAACTTCTTCGCTTTCGGTAGGTTTAGCGAACTCAATTGATGGTAACGGCGAAGTAGCTTCTTCGGGAATATATTCCTCCTCGGGCTGTGCGAGTACCGTGGTTACGGGTGCCTGACCTTCCTCTTCTACCGTTTGTTCTACAGTGACTTGCTGTTTCTTGCCTTTTCGGCGAATGATTTTTTTCTTCGTTACTTTTCTCGGTTTTCCTTCTTTTGAGGTGTCTTGTGTGACCGTCACTTCTTCGCGTATTTCTTCACGTTCGGTAGGTTTTCCAAACTCGATGGACGGAAGTATTTCAGTGTTTTCCTCAGGGAAATACTCCTCTTCAGGTTGAGCAAAGACAGTCGTCACCGGAGCTTTTCCATCTTCTTCAACCGTTTGCTCTTCTGTGACCTGTTGTTTAGCACCTTTCCTGCGGATGATTTTCTTTTTCGTGATTTTGCGTGGCTTTCCCTGTTTAGTGGTATCCTGAGTAACTATAGTTTCCTCCCGAACTTCTTCACGTTCGGTAGGCTCAGCAAATTCTATTGACGGTAACGGTGAAGTAGCTTCTTCGGGAATATATTCTTCCTCAGGCTGTGCATGAACCGTAGTTACGGGTGCCTGACCTTCCTCTTCAACCGTTTGTTCTACAGTGACTTGCTGTTTCTTGCCTTTTCTGCGGATAATTTTCTTTTTCGTTATTTTCCGCGGTTTTCCTCGCTCAGTGGTATCCTGTGTTATAGTCACTTCTTCACGAACTTCTTCGCTTTCGGTAGGTTTAGCGAACTCAATTGATGGTAACGGCGAAGTAGCTTCTTCGGGAATATATTCCTCCTCGGGCTGTGCGAGTACCGTGGTTACGGGTGCCTGACCTTCCTCTTCTACCGTTTGTTCTACAGTGACTTGCTGTTTCTTGCCTTTTCGGCGAATGATTTTTTTCTTCGTTACTTTTCTCGGTTTTCCTTCTTTTGAGGTGTCTTGTGTGACCGTCACTTCTTCGCGTATTTCTTCACGTTCGGTAGGTTTTCCAAACTCGATGGACGGAAGTATTTCAGTGTTTTCCTCAGGGAAATACTCCTCTTCAGGTTGAGCAAAGACAGTCGTCACCGGAGCTTTTCCATCTTCTTCAACCGTTTGCTCTTCTGTGACCTGTTGTTTAGCACCTTTCCTGCGGATGATTTTCTTTTTCGTGATTTTGCGTGGCTTTCCCTGTTTAGTGGTATCCTGAGTAACTATAGTTTCCTCCCGAACTTCTTCACGTTCGGTAGGCTCAGCAAATTCTATTGACGGTAACGGTGAAGTAGCTTCTTCGGGAATATATTCTTCCTCAGGCTGTGCATGAACCGTAGTTACGGGTGCCTGACCTTCCTCTTCAACCGTTTGTTCTACAGTGACTTGCTGTTTCTTGCCTTTTCTGCGGATAATTTTCTTTTTCGTTATTTTCCGCGGTTTTCCTCGCTCAGTGGTATCCTGTGTTATAGTCACTTCTTCACGAACTTCTTCGCTTTCGGTAGGTTTAGCGAACTCAATTGATGGTAACGGCGAAGTAGCTTCTTCGGGAATATATTCCTCCTCGGGCTGTGCGAGTACCGTGGTTACGGGTGCCTGACCTTCCTCTTCTACCGTTTGTTCTACAGTGACTTGCTGTTTCTTGCCTTTTCGGCGAATGATTTTTTTCTTCGTTACTTTTCTCGGTTTTCCTTCTTTTGAGGTGTCTTGTGTGACCGTCACTTCTTCGCGTATTTCTTCACGTTCGGTAGGTTTTCCAAACTCGATGGACGGAAGTATTTCAGTGTTTTCCTCAGGGAAATACTCCTCTTCAGGTTGAGCAAAGACAGTCGTCACCGGAGCTTTTCCATCTTCTTCAACCGTTTGCTCTTCTGTGACCTGTTGTTTAGCACCTTTCCTGCGGATGATTTTCTTTTTCGTGATTTTGCGTGGCTTTCCCTGTTTAGTGGTATCCTGAGTAACTATAGTTTCCTCCCGAACTTCTTCACGTTCGGTAGGCTCAGCAAATTCTATTGACGGTAACGGTGAAGTAGCTTCTTCGGGAATATATTCTTCCTCAGGCTGTGCAAGAACCGTAGTTACGGGTGCCTGACCTTCCTCTTCTACCGTTTGTTCTACAGTGACTTGCTGTTTCTTGCCTTTTCTGCGGATAATTTTCTTTTTCGTTATTTTCCGCGGTTTTCCTCGCTCAGTGGTATCCTGTGTTATAGTCACTTCTTCACGAACTTCTTCGCTTTCGGTAGGTTTAGCGAACTCAATTGATTGTAACGGTGAAGTAGCTTCTTCGGGAATATATTCCTCCTCGGGCTGTGCGAGTACCGTGGTTACGGGTGCCTGACCTTCCTCTTCTACCGTTTGTTCTACAGTGACTTGCTGTTTCTTGCCTTTTCGGCGAATGATTTTTTTCTTTGTTACTTTTCTCGGTTTTCCTTCTTTTGAGGTGTCTTGTGTGACCGTCACTTCTTCGCGTATTTCTTCACGTTCGGTAGGTTTTCCAAACTCGATGGACGGAAGTATTTCTGTGTTCTCCTCAGGGAAATACTCCTCCTCAGGTTGAGCAAAGACAGTCGTCACAGGAGCTTTTCCATCTTCTTCAACCGTTTGCTCTTCTGTGACCTGTTGTTTAGCACCTTTCCTGCGAATGATCTTCTTTTTCGTGATTTTGCGTGGCTTTCCCTGTTTAGTGGTATCCTGAGTAACTATAACTTCCTCCCGAACTTCGTCGCGTTCGGTAGGCTCAGCGATTTCCATTGATGGTAAAGGTGAAGTAGCTTCTTCCGGAATATATTCTTCCTCAGGCTGTGCAAGAACCGTGGTTACAGGTGCCTCACCTTCCTCTTCTACCGTTTGTTCTACAGTGACTTGCTGTTTCTTGCCTTTTCGGCGAATGATTTTTTTCTTCGTTACTTTTCTCGGTTTTCCTTCTTTTGAGGTGTCTTGTGTGACCGTCACTTCTTCGCGTATTTCTTCACGTTCAGTAGGTTTCCCAAACTCGATGGACGGCAGTAATTCCGTATTTTCCTCAGGGAAATACTCTTCTTCAGGTTTAGAAAAGACAGTCGTCACCGGAGCTTTGCCCTCTTCTTCAACCGTCTGCTCTTCTGTGACCTGTTGTTTAGCACCTTTCCTGCGGATAATTTTCTTTCTCGTGATTTTCCGTGGCTTTCCCTGTTTAGTGGTATCCTGAGTAACTGTAGTTTCCTCCCGAACTTCTTCACGTTCGGTAGGCTCAGCAAATTCTATTGACGGTAACGGTGAAGTAGCTTCTTCGGGAATATATTCTTCCTCAGGCTGTGCAAGAACCGTAGTTACGGGTGCCTGACCTTCCTCTTCAACCGTTTGTTCTACAGTGACTTGCTGTTTCTTGCCTTTTCTGCGGATAATTTTCTTTTTCGTTATTTTCCGCGGCTTCCCTCGCTTAGTGGTATCCTGTGTTATAGTCACTTCTTCCCGAACTACTTCGTTTTCGGTAGGTTTAGCGAACTTTATTGATGGTAACGGTGAAGTAGCTCCTTCGGGAATATATTCCTCCTCGGGCTGTGCGAGTACCGTGGTTACGGGTGACTGACCTTCCTCTTCTACCGTTTGTTCTACAGTGACTTGCTGTTTCTTGCCTTTTCGGCGAATGATTTTTTTCTTCGTTACTTTTCTCGGTTTTCCTTCTTTTGAAGTATCTTGTGTAATCGTCACCTCTTCGCGTATCTCTTCACGTTCAGTAGGTTTCACGAACTTGATGGAAGGAAGTACTTCCGTCGTTTCCTCAGGAATATTCTCTTCTTCCAGTTGAGCAGAGACGGCCGCCACTGGCGCTTGGTCCTCTTGCTCCAACGTCTGTTCTTCCATAACTTGTTGACTTGTGCCCTTATGACGGATTATTTTTCTTTTTATAATTCTTCGAGGTTTACCAGTTTTCGTTGGTTCGTTAACAATCGTCAATTGTTCTTCAATTTCTTCCCCATCCACTGGTTCATTTTTTGTTTGTGTTAGAGGCTGCGTTGTTTCTTCGATATCTTCCTCTTGCGTTTTACGTTTTATGAGGCCCTTCTCGACATATTTTTTTCGCTTGCCATCAATCATAATGTCGGCCAAGCTCATATCGACAGGAGTTTCTTCGAGAGGAATTCCTTTCTCAGGCTCAGCAACATCTTCGGCTTCTTCGATGCAGGATGGTATTATTTCTTCGTCGACGCCCGAGTCACCGGTTATTTCTTCGATCGACATGAACTGTTTTTTCGGTATACTTGGTAATTGTGATTTAATGTCTTCCAATTCTTCTTCGATGACGACAACGTTTTCGCGATCGGAAGAAGATGGTTTTTTTTTACGTATGATTGTCCTTTTTGTTTTGACTGCTGATGTTTCTTCGTCCTTACTACCGCGCCTGAATTTGGTCGTGTATTCTTCAGTTACCTCGGTGTCCGATTCGGACACCGGCTGTTGTACTGTATCTGAGAAATCGTGTTCTGTGTCGTGTGTTAATGTGCTGTGATGTTGTTGCACGCGTGCTTCTGTTGTTTCTGAAATGTTACAGAAGAGTCGTGAGGTGAGTACGGTGTCGTGTGGTCTGTTTGCTGCTTGCTTTGCCTTTTTGGTTTGACTTCTAGGAAGACTTGATCAGGGATCGAGGATTTCCTTCAATTGACTGTGCAAGGCATATTTCTGTTGTTTCGCGACGCAAATTGGATACGTTATTGGCTTGAAGCCGGTGATTCGAAAGCTTCTACTAGAAATTTCACAAAACGTTCCATCGGTTTTTCAGAATTTAGTCTACTATGAAAAAGATATTATGTCATTTTTTATGTTATATTGAAATTTGATCCGTACAAGTGCTCCGTAAGCGTCATCTATTCATTTTGTTTTCCAAATTCTGCGATTCATGAATTTAGTGATTTATTGCTTATAACGGAAATAGACACGTTTACAACGAATTCCCAAAGTATTGAACCAGTTGAATTTTTCGGTAACCGATGCAAAATATACTCTGACCATAGACCACCAATATGCTTTACAGATTGTTTCGAACGCTAAAGCTTTCTCACTTCACGTTTTAATGCTTTCCATTTTTTACTGCACCATTTTTTGAAACGCAACAACATTGGGAATCCACTACACAAAAAAGGACCTCCATCCTAAATCAGTCGCTGAATATGGGCGAACAAAACTACCAGGTAATAAAGAGTTACTGAGTAAATGTTAATATGGATTTTGTTGTCAATACGTGGAACAACTCAAGGGTGGCAATGGCGAGCATGATTTTCGAATGCTTGTGAATACGTATGGAGTCGATGGGATTTCCACCGATAAGTCACTATAATTATTCGGTTGTGCGCGTGTATGCAGGAAGAGCGTATACAGTGTGAAATGTTTAGTTGTATTGTTTCGCGTGTTGTGTCGAGAGGATGTACGATTTTTCTTACTTACCAGTATGGAATTTTATTCATAAAGACTAGTGTGTTTGTTTTATTACTGATATTTTTCTGCAGCCTACAGCTCTTCAGTAAAAATATATAACTTTTCAAAAATACGAACAACGCTCAAGTACTAAACACAACGACGAAAAGTCAGAAATAATATCTAATGTGGACAAATATGTTGCTCGGAAAAAGTCAGCTAGAACAGCTCGTCCAATGCGAATTACTGAATTATGGGCAGACTTACTACAATTGGATCTGAACCAATCACCAATTCGGTTTTCGACGAATTCAGGAATGTTGACCGGAATAGGTTCGTATCTCACGAATATCGAGTATATTATAATAACAGCTACGAAACAAATAATATAAATAACCGGATATATCCCCAAAGTGTGTTGTACTCACCAACGATGACTCGCTTCAGATGGTCAGACTCGATCGAGACATGCGCCGATTTTGCGATAGGTTTTACGGATTCGGGCAATTCAGATTCGTGTTCTCCGGTAGCTCGAAGCTCCGTCACTAATACGCCGCGTTTTTCGTCATCCACTGGCCTCGCTCTCTTTGTTTCTGGTTTTTCAACGTTAAATTCGGATGCTACACTTTCCGATAGTATTTCCTCTTTTGTGGCTACACCCCGATCAACAACATCTGGCTGGGCCTTGACTTCGTCAGCTTTGCCCTTTATAACCTCTTTTGATTCTTTTTCAAAGTTCGTCACCTCCGAAATTCGGATACTTTCGGAAGTTTGAAAAACTACATCAGCCTGGCCCGTTGCCACCGATTTCTTTACTGCCAGAGTCGTCTCGCTCTCTTGCAATTGTTGAATCGATTGCTCGAAACTCTCGTACGGTATTTGTTCCGGAACGATTTTCTTGCTTTCGGGCTTCTGTCCCTCGGGCAACTCTTGCGTTGTTGTACTGGTTAGTACCTGCGACTTTTCGGCTACTTGTCGCCCCCACAAGTTCGTATCAGCGATCTGTTTTACCGGTTCTTCGGGTGTTACCAGAATGTTTTCGGTTTCTCCGTGAGTTATTTCGGATACGGATACCGAAGCTAGCTCTTCGAGATTCGGTCTTCCTCTTTGCGTATCAGGTGCCGCGCGATCTGGTAAGTCTTGCGTGTTCATCGCAGTCAATATTTCAGTAGTCTCGATCACTTCGATACTTGAAACGTGCGTCAGCGCTTTATAGGTTCTTGGCTTTTCTTCGATTGGCATGTCTGTCTCGGTCTCGTTTGATATAACTTCGGAAACCGTCACTGTGCTCATTTCCTCAATTTCCGTAGTTCCTCGTTGGCTTTCGGTTTTTTCGCTTTCCGGCATATCTTCAGCCATTGTCACTGTTACAACGTGGCTCTTTTCAGCTATCTCACGACCAAACAAATTCGGTTGAGCTTTTCTGCCAGTTGGCACTTCTGGACTTGGCAAAACGCCCTCAGCCTCGTTCGTTTGTATTTGCGACACGCTCAAAGAAGATAACTCATCGAGCGTTGGTTTGCCAGTGTGTTCTTCCGGTGCTTTTGGTCTCGAAAGCTCTTCGGTGTTCGTGAGTGTCGTTATTTGCAGCGTCACCACAGCTTCGCGTCCTGACAATTTCGTATGTGCTGTACTCTCGCTAGGCACATCCGTGGTTGGCATTGATCCTTCCTGATCATTAGGAATCACCTGAGAAACGGTAAGCGAGGACAATTCTTCGACGTTCCGTTTGCCTTCCTGTGGTTCAGGTTTCTTGTCACTGACAAATTCTGCACTACTCGTGAGAGTAAGAACTTGAAGAGTTTCAGCCACATCACGCCCTGATAAAAGCGGTTGGGCAATTTTTTCACCTGGCATTTGTTGTCCCGGCATTGCTTCTTCATGCTCATTAGACACTGTCTGTGAAACAATTACAGATGTTAACCCATCCAATTGTGGTACTCCGCGCTGTTCCTCCGGGTGCTTCTCTCTTACGAATTCATTGGTACTCGATACTGTTGTTATTTCACTCGTTTCGGCTATTTCACGTCCAGATAAGTTGGGGATCGCTGTTTTCGCAGATGGAACCTCTGGACTGGGCAAAAGTTCTTCAGTCTCATTGTACACGGCCTGCGACACTATGAGGGACTTAAGTTCGTCAAGACGAGGTTTAATCTTCTGCTCTTCAGGTGCTGCGAAAGCAGCGAGGTCCTCAGTGTTAGTGAGTGTCGTTACTTGAATCGTTTGAGCCGTCTCCCTGCCCAGAAGATTCGTCTTCGCTGTTGCCTCGTCGGGTACTTCAGCACTTGGTAAATTCTCCTCAATTTCGTTTGATACTGTGTGTGAAACAATCAAGGATGTTAATTCGTCAAGCTGGGCTTTTCCACGTTGTTCTTCAGGTTTTTTCGTTCTGACGAGCTCTTCTGTATTATGAACTGTCATTACTTCACTAGTTTCGGCAATTTCCCGGCCAGAAAGATTTGGTGTCGCTGTTTTGACACTCGGAACTTCAGGAGCAGGTAATAATTGTTCAGACTCATTGGACACGGCTTGCGAAACAACGAGCGACGTCAGTTCGTCAACCTGCGGTTGTCCTTTCTGTTCTCCCGGTACTACGGAAGCAACGAGTTCTTCAGCGTTTGTTACAGTTGTAACTTCAGTCGTCTCGACCGTTTCTCTGCCAAGAAGATTTGGCTTAGCTGTTATTTGGTTAGGTACCGTACCGCTGGGTAATGTTGCCTCTGCCTCGTTCGAAACAGTTTGGAATACAATAAGTGAAGACATTTCATCATGATGTGGTTTCCCACGTTGTGCTTCGGGAGCTTTTGTTGCTGTGAAGTCTTCGACGCTCGTCAATGGCGTTACTTGACTCGATTCGGCAATTTCTCTACCACTGAATTGAGGCTGAGCAGTTTTGCCCTTGGGGACTTCGGAACTCAGCAGAGTATCTTCCGCCTCATTGGAAATGATTTGCGACACAGTGACCGACGAGTGTTCTTCCAATTCTCGCTTGCCTTGTTGTTCTTCCGGTTTTGTGTCATCAACCAAATCCTGAAAACTCGCTAGCGTCAATACCTGCGATGTTTCCGCTATGTCACGACCTGACATACTTTGTTCAGCTTTTTTCGAAATTGGCGCTTCCGCTCCTGGCAACACCTCCTCCGCTTCGTTCGATACTGTTTGAGAAACGATTATGGATGATAATTCTTCTAAAGCTGGTTGTCCTTTGCGCTCTTCTGGGGTCGCGGTTTCCACAATGTAACCCTCACTTGACATAGTCACTACATGAGATGTTTGGGCTATTTCCCTTCCAAGAAGCGAAGGCTGAGCTGTTTTAGCTCCTGGAACTTCAGGCCTGAGCATCTCTTGCTCCGTTTCGTTGGACACGACATGCGAAACTGTGACTGAAGAGTGTTCCTCCAGAGCTGCAACTCCCTTTTGCGATTCCGGGCCCTTTGGTCGGGCAAATTCTTCTACCGTTGATATCGTTTCGACTGACATTGTTTCTGCAATCTCTCTACCATCCAAATTTGGCCTTACACTCTTTTCTTTGGGAATTTCGGGACTATGAAGTATTTGCTCACTTTCGTTCAACACTGTATGCGAAACGATGATCGATGTCATTTCATCGAATTGTGGTTTACCCTTTTGCGTTGCTGGTCCCTCAAATTTGTCAAATTCCTGGGCAGCTGCAATCGTCTCTATTTCCGTTGTTTGAGCCACTTCACGGCCGCTTATATTTGGCTGTGCTCTGCGATCTTTTGGTTTTTCGGCGTCTGCTAAAATGTTCTCCGTCTCGGTAGAAACAATTTCTTCAATTGTCACTGTATTCAAACCATCCATTTGTGGTGTGCCCTTCTGCTTTTCAGGCGTAAATTTTCCCTCGAATTTATCTTCACGCTCGCCCGTTGTCATTACCGTTCCTACAACCGATTCCATCGTCGTCTGAGTTAGTGTCGCTTGTGAAGTTACGCGTTTTTCTTCAGTGATCTCCCCAATACTCTGAACAGCTTCAGTCTCAGATCTTTCAGCTGTCTCGTACAAATTATATTCTTCTCTGGCCCTAACTCCCGTTGCTTTTGGTTTACCCTCGAAACTTTCTTCCCTGTCTTCGCTCGTTACTTCGGACACTTGAACGGACGTAGCACCCTGAACGTCAACGATGGCTTGTTGCGTTGTTGGCTTGAACGCACCCTCGAATAACTGCTCGCTTTCCTTGACCAAGTTTTCACTAACGGTTATTCCCTCAAAAGTATCCTGACTGCTGATTGCCACTTGTTCATCAAATTCGAACTCCTCGGGCTTTGTTTGTACATCCAGTTGTGACTCAACCGCCGTCGTTTCAACAGTACTCCGCTCGATCACTAAAGAACTCTCAGCGGTACGCGATTCAATGACCTTTTGCTCTTCTAAAGTCGACTCAACCTCGCCTGATGTAACTTCTGTAATTGTTACACTGTAACCTTCCTCGAATTTCTCTTCGGCTATTGTCGATACGGATTTGGGGTAATCCACGAAAGATTTTTCACTCTCGCCTGGCGGTACTTCCTCGATGATGATCGGTTCGAACGCGTCCTGTCTCGGATGCGCTTTACGTTTGTCACTTTCAAACGGCTCGACGGAGCCGACACTTTGGTCAACAAAGATCTGGGTCTTTTCGGCAATATCTTGACCAACTCTGGTTACCGTAACTTCTGCAACGCCTTCCGTTCGTCTAGCAAGTGTAACGCTCCCTTCCTTGTCCTGAGCAAAGACTTGGTTCACCGTCAAACTTTTACCCTCGACGAAAGTTACCTCAGCCATACGGTGATCCGGCTTGAATTTTCCGTCGAAGGCCTGACCAAGCTCTTGGGTAATCGCTTCGGTAACTCCGACGCTCTCGAAAGTATCCTGCGTCTCTTTAGCTTCCACTCTTGCGGGCTTTGCAATCGTCATCTCAGCCAGATCTTCCCTCGGCGTTATTTCGTTTTGTTGAACAACTTCTTTACCCTCCATCGCTGGTTTAGCTGTTTCTTCACGTGGCTTGCTCGGAGTGCTCAATTCCCCTTCTAAATCTTGCGTCATAGTCGTCTCAACGACGAGCACTGAAGTTTCTTCATCTAAAGCAACACGGGCCTTTGTCATTTCGGTCTTCCTTTCAATTCTCTCCCCTTCTCGTTCGCCTAGAAATTCCTCCGTCAACTGAACAGTCTCGTAAGGCTTTTGACCGATCTGGGCCATAGCCTTCGCTGGTTTCAAGATCTCAACCTCACCAGTGCTGAAACTCGGAATAACTTCCGATTTCTCCGCTACTTCTCCACCGGGTGTTAATTCTGGCAGGGCTTCTCTCGTTTTTGGTTTGAATTCACCAATTAAATTCTCCTCCCGATCTTCGGATGTGACTTCTTCGATCGTCGTCACTCGTTTGCCCTCTTCAACCGAGACATGGATGTCTTTCGTCTCCGGCTTAAATGTACCCTCAAAAGATTTTTCTTGTTCTTGGGATATGTCTTCTGAGACAATGACACTGCTGTAAACCTCTTGGCTTGGAGAAGCTTTCACGGAGTCAAATGTCGTGCGTTCAACGTTACCCACAGAATGTTCGACCACGACCGACGTTGTCTCAGCGATTTCGTGAGTCATATCGATTCCAAAAGTCGCAAGTTTTTCCCCTGGTAATATTTCCGGCTGATATGCTGACTCTTTATCACTCGGTGTTATTTCGGATATTGTAACCGTACTTCTTCCAGATTCAATGTCAATCAGTGCGACTTTATCTTCAGGTTTTACGTCAGGGAGCAATTGATATTCACTCTCACCCACAAGAACCTGTGAGCTCGTTAAAGGATTGAATGTCAGTTGTTCGCAGGCCGCAACCGACGGAATTGGTTTATCATCTATAAACTCTTTCGTACTCGAGTCGATAACATGCTCGACAGTTTCGGCGACCAAATGGCCACCGGTCAGTACTTTTGCGGCTATCTTTCTTTCTGGCAGGTCGTTTGGCTTGTAGTCCGCTTCTTTGTCCTCCATTGTGACCATTTCGACTTGAATACTCTGTCCCTCGACCACTGATAAATCGGCTAAGGCTTCAGTAGGCTTCTTGTCTTCTGTAAGCAGAGCTTCAGCCTCGCTTACTTGAGTTTCCATTCTTACAACGCTTTCCAACGGAATTTGCGATGGAACTGCTGCAACTGATTGAGGTTTCAGATATTCGAGTTCTCCAGTACTGGAATCAACCTCGACTTGAGTTTTTTCGGCTATCACATGTCCAGAAAAATCAAAACCTGCTGTTCTTTCCTCCGGTTTTTCAAAGCTTGCTAGACTTCCTTCGTGTTCAATCGTTGTCACTTCTGTTACTGTTGTAACTTGACCTTTATCACCGATCGTAACACTTACCGTGTTCGTAGCAACAGCTGGCTTTTCCGTGAACTCTGTCTCTTTTTCCGATACCAGCGTTTGGCTATGAATAACGCTGCTTTCGAATGGCACATGTTCTTTTGTCGCAACAAATGAATGCGGAACTTCGCTTATTAATTGTCCTGTTTCGGATGAGGTTGTTACTTCTGAGAGTTCAGCAACTCGATGAGCGTCAAAACTCGCGGTGGCATGTTCGGTCTGCGATTCTGTTGGTATGTATTCTTTTTCCATGTCAGAGGTAATCGTTTGGATGACACTGAGCCCCAAGCTTGCTTCTTCAAAAGCCACGTCTGGCATTTTTTCTTCGGGCTTGACAAATTCAGTCATAATACCCTCAAGATCACTCGTCGATGTTTCCATAGTTATAAGACTCTTATGAGTCACATGATCGGTATGAGCGATGGCTGGCTGGGCAACCTCCGGCTTGAATTCACTCGCACCATCCTGAGGTATAGTTTCACTTGCCTGTGCCACTCCATGGCTGGTTAGTTCAAATGTCGCCGTTTTCGTGTCCGGCTTGTCCGTCTCTTCAAGAAGTTTCTCGCGTTCTCCAACAGTCACCGTCGATACGACCACGCTTTCACCAATCTCAAAGGCGAGTTCGGCTTTCCTGTCACTCGGTGCAACTTCCTTTAACGGCACCTCGGTTTCTTGGGTCTGTACCTCTTCTGCGATCACTGTTTCGTACGGCAGCAGCGTTGTTTGCGGTTTGGCATCAATTGGTACTTGGGGTGTAAAATCTGTGACGCCCGTGTCACTCACTACCTCGAATTTAGTAGCCACACCTTGAACCTCAAAGTCCACGAGGGCTTCGGCGCTTTTTGGTTGTGTTTTTTCGGCCAGCGGTCCTTCCTTATCTTCTGAATGTGTCATCGTCACCTGTAAACCTTGGCCCTCCGCAAATGTAATATCTACGCGCTTGACTTCTGGTTTCGTATCTTCCGCTAAAAGGGATTCTTTCTCCGAGGTCGTTGTCTCAACCTGTTGGACGATTTCCAAACCATTCTGCAACAATGTCGCACTCTCAGATTTTGGTTTAACATCTTTTGCAAGAATGTCAACGTTGTTGGCGATCACAGTTTCTCGCGTTTCTGCAACTTCGTGGGTCGACGTTAAATTCATAGTTATTTTGCGTCCTTTAGCGAGCTCGTCAAGTTGGAGAATGTCTTCCTTTTGATCCGTCACTACCTCGGTTATCGTTATGTTTTCGGTGGTAGCCATTTCGATCGCTGCAGTTTGTTCTAACGGTTTCGTCTCTACCGCTCGCGGTTTTTCCGCCTCAGCGATATTTGTCTCCACAATTATGAGCTCATCGTGAGCCTCCTGCGTGCCGAATGCTTTCGCTGTTTTCGGCGTCTCGTCGCTCATTTTCCCAGCACTCTGCTCTACTAGCGTTTCCGACTTCATTGCGATGGTACGGCTATCAATCGAACTTTGGGCCGTGTAATTCTGCGGCTGCATATCTGGCGAATAATCATTTTCCAAATCGTGTGCCATCACCTCAAGCACCGTCGCACCCGGACGCGCCTCCGTAAAATCAATACTAGCGATTTTTCCTTCGGGTCTCGCTTCTTCGCTGTAAACACCCTCTTTTTCCGCTGTTTCTTGCAACCCAACGCACACACTCTCAAGGGGTACCTGATTGCTTTGAGCGGTTCCGTGGACCGGAGTCTCGCCGACGAATTCACCGGTCGGCGATTCCGTTCGGACTTCCTGTTGTTCGATCGCAACCTTCGTGGTGAATCCTGACGTTGCGAAGAAACTCTCCACTTTGGAGACTCCAGTATACTCGCCCTCTGCCTCGTTGACCACGATCTCGGTTGTCCTCACGCTTTCAATCTCATCAATACCGATTTCAGCATTTTTCGAGTCTGGTACTTTGTCTTTTTGTACCTGACCGACTAGCTCGTCCGTGATAGTCACGTCAATGATGGTCTCTTGAAGATTATCGTGTCCGATCTTTGCTCGCGCGGTGGTTGGTATCAATCCGGAGAGATCGCCCAGATTGTCCTCTGGCCTGGTCTCTTCAATCTGGAATGACATGACTGGATGCGTTGGCACTGCTTTTCCACGATGACTCTCAGGCATTTCGAAGATTTTGAGTTCGCCTTCTTTGTCAACTGAAGTTGTTTGGTATATTTCAACCCCTTTGACCGAGTCGAAACTGGCATCAACCGTTCGCTCTTCTGGTTTTACCACCTCTTCGATCTTCTCCTCCCGATCGTGTGTCAATGTTTCTTGTATTATTTTTGCTTCTGCCAGTTCGACGCTCATTACGCCACTTTCGGTGATGTACTTGAGTTCGTCTTTGAAGTCCGATGGGTAATCAGCTGTTTGTATCTGTGAGACCATCAAATGTTCTTCCGGTCGGAGACTTGCTTCAGCTATAACAGCTGTTGGTTTCGCGTCTTCAGTGTAAAGGCCCTCGGACTCTTGAATCAAAGTGCTCGATACAGTTCCAACCTCCAGTGGCTGTACTGAGGCATCAGCGAGTTTTCCCACTGGTCGCTCTTCAGCTTGATATTCATTTTCTTTTTCTGATGTTACTGTTTCTGTCATCGTAACTGAGCTTTTCTCCACGACTTTCAATTCGGCTGTCGCACTTTTTCTTTCCTCAGCTATAAGATTCGATTCCCGATGCTCTGAGTCTACAGTTGAAACTGTAACCGTTTCCAACAGACTAACCTTCCTTTCGGCCTCAAATGTATCCACCTTCCGATCGGGAGTGTATACCCCAGTCATTTCTTGGATTGGTTGGTCGCTGATTTCGGGCACCTCCACACCTTCTGATATTCCAATCTGAGCGCGTTGACCAGCTGGCAAACGTCCGGGCACATATTCACCTTCTTTCTCCGGTGCGTTCGTCTCTTCCGTTACAAGAAGACGCTGTGAAATGATACTCTGCGTAGCTACTTCCGTTGGGACGATTAATTCCGGATAATACTTGCCCGGTTTGTCTTCCGATTGAACTTCCTCGATCGTCAGCGGTTCTTTTGGTGTGATATTCACTCTTGGCTTTGCCGCTATGGTTTTCAATGGTTCCAGCTTGTCCTCTGCGATTCCCTCTTGCACTTCATATACGGATAAGCCAATTTTCGGCAGGACACTGTCCTCAGCCGTAACACTTACTGGTTTAACAAAATCTTCACTTGGCACTTCGCGCTGTTCAACTTGCGTTTCACTTACGGCAGTCGCTTCGCGGAGTGTGACGCTCATCTCAGCACGTTGACTTGGTGTTGGTTGGTCAGCCGAAAGACTCGATGGTTTTGCCTCCGACGGCACAGTCTCGCTAACCTGAACGCCCTCTTTTGGTATGACGCTCGGGGTCGCCTCGTAAGACGTTGGCTTGAATTTGTCCTTGAATTCACCGGTCGACGCTTGAACTGTCGTTTCTGTCGTTGAGTACGGCTCCACAGGAGAAATCGTCATCTGGGCCTTGCCACTGTCTGGTTTTACTTTGAGTACGTGATCGATCTCGCTCTCCTGGACCGAACGGTATTCTTCGGTCAACGCGTTTACCGTGTCCAGTGTAATCTTTGCGCGATCACTCTCCGGTCGGCCCGGAGCTTGATCAACGCTTCTCGTCAAGGCAACCACCTCGTTGCTCTGACTTGGAACATTGAGTGGTTGCATCGACGGAACCGCTTCGTCCCGAATTGTTTCCAGTTCTTCCAGTTCCTCTAGCTCCATGTCATCCTCACCGGTTCTTGGCCTTTGCGGCTTCAGAGCTTTTCTTGTCTTCTTTACTTCTATTTCTTCGACGAGCTCACTCTCTTCCGATTCGGATCGTTTATATTCTTCCTTTCTAGGCTTTTCTTTCTTTCTTATTAATTTGCCTCGCGCGTCCCTCTCAACGACGATTATCTCCTCTTCGATTACCCGTTCCTCCGAATCTTCTCGTCTCTTCTTATCGAGCTTAACCAGTGTACCCTGTTCCCTACCATCCTCCGTCGTTTCCACAATTTGAGGCCCTTCGTCCTCCGGTTTAATATCTTTGTGTTTCCTCAGTGTCGTGTGTACTTGCTGTTGAGTGTCCTCGTATTCTGTGGAAATGATGTGAAGAATTTTCGTGTGAGAGATACTACGTGCGGTGTACGAGTAATTAACGTGCGAATCTCCTCTCTAAAACGACAACTTCCAATTTTATCCTTCGCCTGAACGCTTCTCTATATAAATAAGTATTCTTTCAATCGTATACATAGTTCATGAGGTGAACTTTCACAAAATTCGCCGAAGAACCTTTTCTTCCGTTTCCCTTTCCAAATCTAAGTAAAAAAATGAAATAAATATAATTTTCGCTTTTGAGCGTTCAACACTAAGCATGTTTTGTTTTAAATGTTCGTTTCGTTTCACGAATCGCCCAATCAACATATAAAAGTTTACCGCGTAGCTTCGATGATTCGGCGAATTTTGGAAAAATCATTCACAGACGTAGAATACATCGCGTAAAGTCTATGGCCTGTCAGTTCATGCGACGAAAAATGCCCAGTAGCGGATCGCTTCGTTCTTCAAACAACGTGCTCAGACGAGAATTCAGATCAAAAGGACATACGACAAGATTAAACGGACGAACACGAAATTCTGTTTTTTTTTTTTAATTTCGGCTTTGATTTATGTCGAATTAGCCTGCTACACGATAGAGATGCCAGAATGAGAGATAAGAAAAGTGAGAGAGAAAAGAAAAATAATTACAACGAACGCAGATAGATCGTGAGAACGACGACACGATGAGTGCACAGTGCAGTTCGACAGGTGAAATGTTACCAGTTTTGCCAAGAGGAATTTTGCGTGTGTGTGTATATGTGTGTGTTTGTTTAATTTATTTATTGAATGTTTATGTATGTAGAATTATGACAGTGTGGCGAGAAGCTTATGACTTTGTTCATTTCGTCTTTATGCAGCGTGAATGAATTTTGAGAAAGGCATGAGTGACGAGTGATGCTTGTGATTGAGTATAAGGACTCGACAGAAGTCAAACCAACATAAACACAGAGAGACGTATATTTCTTTATAATTTGTATTTGCTTTCATTTTTGTTTCAGTAGTTGATGGATCCCTGAGTGCTGTGTGCAGATTGGAAAATAAATTGGTGACTATGTATTTTCTTCAATATATTATATCGATTTGTTTGGTTTTTGTTTTTTTTTGTATATAGTGAGGATACATCAGCACAATATTTACATTTCTTTTTTCACCAAAAATTCACGTAAACGTTTCTCTGTCGAAGGGAGCTTTGCACGATGAAGCAAGCTGCAAACGATTTTGTATTCAGCGTCAAACACAAGAATATTCACAAAAAAAGCCACACGGAATAATGTCGTTGTTTCTGATCAAAATTTTACTTTATTGTAATAAATTGTTGTGACACGACCAAAGGGACTTTTGAGAGGTGGTCAGACTATTTTCCATAAAAGGAGGAATTACGTGAAAAAGGACGTGAAAACTTGGCTTAAAAATCTTCACATCACAAAGCGTCGTACTTACGAAACCAAAATTTAAATGTGCGCGGCGCAGCTCAGTAAGAAGCGTCGATTAGATTGCTGCAGGCGGAAGGGGGTGCTATGAAATATTATAAATAATTCTAATTTTTTCGTTTTTTTTTCTTTTCTTTTTTTTTGTTTATTTTCATCTAATGGAGATACTGCGCGTGGAAAGCATAGCGGCATAAGCGGTAATTGTGCACTGCTATAATTCGATCAAGAAAGCTTCATGCATCTGAAAGAATCATAAAAATACGTTACGTTCAACGAGGCTTTTTGTTTTCATTCTTTTTGCTTGCCAAAAAATGTAAAAACGACACGCAAAGTCGTTGGATTCGAGATCTCGGACGGAGCGTTTGATATTAGGAAAAAATATAAAAATTGGAATGATTTTCAGTAATTTCGGAATGTTCAGTTTTTTTTTTTTTGTCAATGTCATTAATACAAATTAGTTTTTTTTTGTTTTTGTACTTGATGCTCTTTTTGCCCATTTTTCAACCTCGTATCGATAATGACAAATTGTAAATATTATTTTGCCATGCATCGTAGCATCGTAGCGTCAAACCTTTAATTTCTCGAACATCCTGCTTCTGTATCGTTTTTCTCTCCTCTCGCCTCTCTGCAATCAAAGAGACACCAAGTGTCGGATTTTGCCACAGGCAACTCAGGACGAGGTAGTTGTAAAAGGGAAAATAAAAGGAACGCAAAAACAACAACAACATCAAGAAAATCGACACACTTTTGTTATTTTCACTCAAAAAACTTCATTTATTTATTTTCTTTTTCATTTCTTATCGTTTTCGTATTTGAAATTATAATTAGATGTACATTCGAAAAATACTGCTATGTTAATACTCTGGTTCATTCGCAGACTAAATAGAACGTAAAGCCACATGCTTTCCTTGCTCCTAGTCTCACAACTAAACAACTCGGATCGTAGGCTTTTTTCTCACAACGTCAACCACACAAGCTCACACTCTTTAGAATAAACAAAAAATAGAATAAGCTCAATTTTATTATAAATGTTTGGAAATGTTGCATTTGACGTTTACGGAATGTGACAATTTCAGATGGAACACGCTGCGAACTCGACTTACCCATGACTCGGACCTCTGTCGTCTGGACAACGGACACCGTTTCCATCGCCTGTTCCTCAGCTTCAATCTGGATCGCGGAAAAGAAATACGGAGTGAGTTTTTCTTGGTCTCTTCGGTTGGGTTTTTGGGGCGGAAACCATTTGAATATTTAGTGAATGATTTTTTTCTTTTTTTCAATACCTCAGTGACTTCGGTGACTTCCCAAGCTCGAGGCCTGAAGTCTTCAGGGGCAAAATTAGTGATGACTTCCTCGACGGTGGCATGGATGAGTTCGACCATTCGCATGAACGCCCGGAAGCCGATAGTCGCAGCGACGACGCTCTCGTCGGTGGTGGTTTCCTCGGTGAGAACTTGAGTTATCAATGCACCGTGACCTTGACGCTCGACTAATTGGACGAGGGCATTTTGGGCGTCGGGAGTTCTAAGAGCAGGGAAGTTGTCGGTACGATAAAGACTTTCGTTTATCTCGTTGACCGAAACACCCTGGCGTACGAGAAAACCGATGGTCGCTAATTCCCGAAGAGGCGATTCGCCAGGTCCGAATTCTTTCGCGTTCAATACTTCCATCATCTCGTCAACCTCGCGAGCTATATTTTCTCTGTGCTTTTCAATCATCTCGTGAATTTGTTTGGATCGTCGTCTTTTCGGCTTTTCCTCAATTTCCGGCTTTTCTTCATACGTGAATTCTTCCACCCGCGTTTGTCGTACTTCGACCTGCGACGAATCTTGACTCGTCACTAACGTCTTTTTCGCTCGTCTTTGCTTCGTCTCGGAACGTCTTATCTCTTGGACTCCCGCCTCTGTGTGAATTTCCGACACTGCCACCGTCTCGAATGTCTCGGACGTAACTCTCGCACGATCGGTTGTTGTCTCGACCACGAAATCTGGGGCTACGTCTTCTTGCGTCATCTCCGAGACCACCATTATTCCTTCTTGCTCCTCGACCACCGGACGAGCTCGCTCCTCCTCTCGCGGTGCTGGCTTCTTTGGCTTGTCGTCGATTTTTCTCAGGGAGGCTGTTGCCTCCGTCACCACCGGCTCTTGCACGGGAATTATACGCTTCGCCTTCGTCACCTGTCGAAAACATTCATTTGTAAACTTGCCAGAATGAAGGGCAAAATTTGTTTCGACTTGATTTTATAATTCAATGATTTTACCTCTGGCGAGTCCTCCTCGATCACCTCCGTCGATTCAAGGACTTGCGTCTCTTCGATATCCACGATTTTCCTGAGAAAAAGCAGCCAGATTATTAAAATCATTTTTAGTGTGGAAGAAACTTGGTAAAATTAACACTTTGGGAAAAAACCAACTTTTCTTCAGGTTCCTCGCTGAATGATGCTTTTTCCTTGAGTGCCTCTTTTCTTCTTTCGACCTTCACTTTCAAAGCCTTGATTTTCTCTTTTGTTTCTTTGGCTTTTTTCGTTTCTGGCTTCTTCTTTTTCTTCAGCATCTTTTCCTCGATTTCTTCGTCTTCTTCCTGTTGGTCAAACACTTCGCCATGCGCCTCTGTAAACGCAAAGAGAAGATATCGATTCACCAATTCACAATAAAATCCATTCTCGTTATTATCAACTCGTCGATCTGCTTAAGGACGTTGTATGTTGGAAATTATGAAAACAGTTTGTACAAATTGACTAAAGAACAACAAACTCTAAATGTAAAATTTTCCGAGGGAATCTGTATTCGTTATGTAATGAACAAAATTTCGAAAAAATTTAACGACCGATTTTTTTGAAAAACTCAATAAAGCTTGTTCGATGTTACATAAAAGTGGATGCAAAGTTCGAAGAGGCTTCACCATTTAGAAATCGAAATATTCAATGTTAAAAATTGCAACTTTTAACACGCGCTCTTGTGAGAAACCACTGAAAATTGCGATTTTTATAAATAAATATCTCGACTTCTACATAGTGAAACCTCTTGAAATTGCACGAGCTATTAGATGTCACTATTCTCTTCGTGCCGTGCAAACTTGGAGGTATTCTATCGATAGAATCATTGCATACAACGTCCTAAACGCAAACCTGAAGGTTTTCAAAGTCCAGTCACAAAAATTATTCGAATACGCCGCTGGTGGGCTTGATAAAACATGAAAGTCTATTTACCAGAGACTTGCAATTTGGCTTTGCTCGTAGCCAAGCCGATGTCACTGGTAGCTTTGCAGACATAAGTCCCATTGTCCTCTACACTCGCACGATGGATCGTCAAGGTCGTTTTATGTTCCTCATCGAACAAACGTACCTTAACGTTATCCGTGTTCATGACTAGTTTGTCGTTTTTGTACCAAACGACGTCTGCGAACAGAGGAATGTATCCGAGCAATGAAAATCCAATCGATATTATTTTTCTCGTCATACTTTTGAGCAAATGACGAAAGAAAAATGTTTATTCACCTGGGACAGGATTTCCGGAGTAGGAACATTCGAACACGACCCTTTGACCTTGATTGGCGTAAATGTCTGTCATCTCTTGGATAAATCGTGGAACTTGTTGCGTAGCTGCAAGAAATAAAGAAATCGTTCGAGTGAGTTTTAGGTTTCGAGACTTTGCTGTTATGCAAGAAATTACCTTGTTTCCGTCATCGAGACTGCGTGGCTGACGTTACTCCGTTGTCAGTAATCTGGATTAGTCAAACAAAACGAAAACGCCAACAACGTGCAATTTAATTAAAGAAAAATCAACACAATCGAAATTAACGGATAGAAGAAAATTAGCGAGTTAGTCGAAATGAATACCTGACATGGTCCCGCGATCGTCGTCGTCGCTCGGATCATCGTGATAAAACATTCCTGACGAGGAACCCTCGGCCAAACCGAGAGATCCTCCGCACTCGCTCTCGAGCAATAAAAACTCTTGCAATTCTTCCTGCGAGTCAGCATTGTGCAGTTGTTGATAAGCCTCGAGCTCGATCTCCCTCGGCTCCAGAGGATACAGTCGTGGGTCCATCAGATTTTTTAAACGACGCTCTGATCGCTTGAGAACGGGGATTCTGGATTTTGGGTACGTGTGATATTTTCTACTCGGTGAATAATATTCTTCACACGCTTCTTCGAGAACGTCACGATTCATCGCTCGTTCTTCGGGCATCACACGAGCATATTGAGTCTCCAGTCGACTACGACTGCTCGTGCTCGATGCTTCGCTGTTTTCTTCGATGGGCGAGAGGTAGAAAGCTGTTGGTGACGCTTCAGAAAAGTCTAGATAACTTTTCCGGATTTCGACTTGTTCGAGATCATCGCGACGTGCCAAACGCTCGGCCTTCGGGGGTGGAATTTCGCTAAAATCCAGGACAATCGTCATTTTCTTTTTCCTCTTATTTCTATCGTCGTCTTCTTTTTTCTTATCGCATCGAGGAGACGCAACTTTGATTGCATCTCTTCGTCCGTTTGCATTTGGACTCTCGGACCTCGAGACTGTCTGGCGTCTCCGCGTAGGCGATGGAGACTGCGACGTTTCCCTTGAACTTGTTGTTCTCGCACGTTTTGCCCTCGTCGGCGACGGCGAGTGTGGAATTGAGATTTGTGCTCCGGATTTTTTTCGCGTCGGCGAGGGACTCTTCTTTTCAGTTTTTAACGCGGTCGTCACTTCGTTGGGCTTCGTTCTCTTTGCCGGGGACGAGGACAACAATCTCGAGGTACTTAACACATTTCCGGCCGAGTCTCGCTTCGGCCGCGTCGAAATTGGCGACCTACGACTTTGTCCTTCGGGTCGGCTCAAATGCGAGTTGCGCCGTTCCGGCGATTTCGGCTTTTCCACCGTTCGCTTCCGAACTGCCTGTTTCTCCTTTACTTCCGGTTTTGTGTTTTTCTTTTTTTCTTTTTCTTCTTCGTCGAACATACTTTCGATTTTCTTTCGATCGCCACTGACTGGTGTTCCCTCCGGGTATATCGACGCTTCGTCTTCCCCGAAAAGAGACTCGTTGGAGTGTCTTCTCGCCAAAAAGAAATCCCTCAATGTGGCGTTGCTCGAAGTCGCCTCGTCGAAAACTCGCCTGCCATCATCGTCAATGTTCATCAAGGTTTTCGTCGACGAGAACTCACTCATCAGGGTCGAGCTGTCCCGCTGCGACGACGACGCTTCGTCCCTCAACGCATGGTCGTCAAGGCTATCGCTCGAAAAATCACAGCCACGAACACTCAGCATGCTCGTCAGTCGATAATTTCTAGTCTTACCTCGTAACGCTTCCTGGAGTTCCTCCATTTCCGTAACCCATAACGGTTTCCTGTAGTCCTTCGTTCCAAGGATACCTGAGACGTGAATGGAACAAAAAAAACATTGTTTCAATGGCTTCCGGTCGCGATGTTCCGGAATTGCCGGAAGGCTTATTATCGAATTGCAGTTGTTTCAGTGTACGAGTGTCAAATATTTGTGAATGTGATTCAGTTTTTAGTTTTCATATTGAGGGAATTCGTTGAGGGATTTTCGGGACGAAGTCGCGACGTGCGCACTGAAAACAACTCGAAAACGAGAGATTAGGCAAATTCGAACAAACGATCGAAAAACTATTCGATAAAGTTTCGAAATCGAGTTTTTTTTTTCGTCGTGGCAATTGACGAAATTACCTTCTACCGACAGGTAGGTCGTTGTCGTCGATACACCTAGTGGATTGTGCGCCTCGAACACAATCTCACCGGTGTCGTCCGGATACGTTTCCGGTATCGTAAGCACCGAAGTGCCATCTTCGAATTCTTCGATCTGAAACTCTTGCGACGATACTATCTCGACGCCCTGTTTCAGCCATTTTATTTGTGGCTTCGGCTTGCCCTTCACCTGAACTTCCAATCTATGTTTGAGGAAAAAACAACACGATAAACAAAAATCCCCGCTTTGTTTCTGATTGTTTAAAGAAATCAAAACTCACCTAGTTAACTCTCCGTCTTTGGTGGGAATTAACTGAGGAAGCTTCTTCACTATTTCCGGCGCGAAATCTTCCGTGTCAGTGTCGAACAAAGGCGTCTCCTTGGATCATGAAAAAATAATCCCCAAGTTTACGTAAAAACGAGAAGAAAAAACAACAAAAATCATTCCTTGAGGTTTAATTATGAAAATTACCTTTGGAGACAAGAGATCTTCCTCAGAGCCACTCTGTCCAGTTATCAGCGAAGTCGCAATGAGCGATGAAGCTATTTCCGAGTCCGGAACGTACTCGTAAGCTGTGAAACCAAATAATTCGTTACAGTTTTTTACAGATGAAGAATTTCGAAGACGAAAGTCATTTAGAGAATTCCGTCCGATCTCCCGACTCGCTGTGATTGCAGAGCTGCAAATTACAAAATCAATCTTACCTTCAACGACCAAGGACGTGGTACAAACAGCTTCCCCGACTGGATTGATTGCTTGGCAAGTGTATTCGCCAGCATCTTCGGGAAAGACTTCGGTAATGGCAAGGCTGCACACTCCTTCGGAGTCTTGCAAGATGGTGATTTCTTTTCCCTCTTTGATGGGCTTGTCGTCGTGGTACCATTGAACTTTTGGTATCGGCTTCCCCGTCACCACGCAAGTGAGGTCAACGCTCTCTCCGTCCATAACACGCACCGGAGATAATCTCCTGACGAAGCTCGGTGATTCCAACTCTGTTGCTTCTTCCCAAGTCTCCTCGAGGAGATTCACCGATGCTGTGCATGTCACCGAGCCTGCTACGTTCTCTGCTCGGCAGGTATAAGTCCCCGCGTACTCGGGCGTTATCTCTTTCACCAGCAATACCGAACGATTCTCTTTCGTTACGATTCTCACCGATGGCGTTGCCTGAAACCAGCAATTCAGATTTTTTTATCAATCTCGACGCTGCCCTGTAAAAATTCCTCGATGCCATCGTCAATTTTGCGACTTTGATTCTCTCCCTTTGGTATTTTGAGTGGATAAAATTTAAAGAATACGGTGTAGCGAATTGAGGTGGAAAATCCGAAAAATGAAGAGCTGGGAGACTCATTGGTATTTTCCAACCTTCGAGAAACCTTCAGAAAAACTTTTCTTCCTTATCTCAACAGGAGACTGAATAATTGTGGAAACTTTACCTCTAATGGGCGGCTTTCATGGAACCATTGGAACGAAGCCGTTGGATATGATTCAACGATCGCCTCCATGATGACAACTTCGCCCAAGGTAACAATCTGTGGCTGCAGAGGTTTTACGAAGGAAGGAGCTTTCGGCTTGTCCTCAGTTTCGGCCGTGACTTCCTCGTGTTCTTTCACCGCCACGGACCCGGAACTTCTCGCTTCTCCGGCTGGATTTTGCACGCGTATCTCGTATTTACCGGCGTCCTTCTTCGTTATATCAGGAATCGTAAGTTCTGCCGTGTTCTCATAAACTTTTAATACTCGTTTGTCCGTTGGTGTTATTTCGATACCGTTTCTGAACCATTTTATTTCGGGCTTTGGTGTACTCTCGTATTCAGCGGTAAGGACGAGCGGTGTACCTGGATCGAAGAATCCGGAAGTGAGTTTAAAAATGCAGATGTAAACAGGTTGGATTTGACGATAAAAAGACGATGAAGTTTGAAGTTTGCAACGTTCGAATGCAACGAAATTCTGTTCATTCTTCAGCAGAGCTCATAATTTTCTTTCAATATTCGGTCCGGACAATAAAACGATCCTTGCGACCCAAAAACTCAATCGACACGAAAAAATGACATGATTTTCAAAATTCAATAAATAATTAATAGAAAATAGTATTTTTTCGTTGAATCTCAACGTTGCAAACTTCAGGGTCATAAAAGACGATTATTTCTTACCACGTTCGGCGACAAGTGCCGGCAAAGGTTTCGTGATTCTCGGAGCTCTCAACACTTCCGGTTTCGAAATGACGACCGCGTTGCTGACAAGCAAGTTGGCCCTGCATTCTGCCCGACCGAATTTGTTGACAGCGCGAACCCGATAGATCGTTTCGTCCTGTGGCGTTGGTTCGAAAATCGTCAGCTTAGCTTCACCGGTCTCGGGGTTGAAAGTGATCTCGGTGCCTTTTTTCGGCTTGATCTCACTCTCCCCGCGGTACCATTTGACTTCTGGAGCAGGAGTGCCCTCGACGACACACTCCATGGTCGCTGGCTTGTGCTCTTCGACCACCAGCGGCTTTATCGGCGTTGTAAAGTGCGGTGCCACGCCCTCTTCTTCTTTTTCTGTCAATCAGATTGAAACGATTAGTACCATGGTCGGGAAAGGGGCAGCAAAAAACAACTATGGGGTTAAGAAAATCCACGCAGATGTTTTAGGGTGATGGATCAGTCGCTATCTCGCAATGTGAGCGCGGGTTCGAAATTAAATATTTCCGACGCTGTTTCACCAATGAAAAAAAGCCTCTGTCAGCGGATTTTGGCCATCGTCTTGCGTACGCTGACAGAGCCTCCTTTCGATTAATCAAATGACATCGAAGAATTTTAATTCCGAAAATTCGAGAAGACTGATCCATCCTTGAATGGGGAATTCCTGAAAAATAAGGTCGAGAGGCTTTGCAAGGATAACAATGACACTTCCGGTTCCACACACATGCTTCACTCGACTTATAATCGTCCTACCGAAAATGACTAGATTCACTGTCGACGTTGCAACTCCAGCAGGATTCGAGGCTCTGCAAGAATACATGCCCACGTCTTCCTCCTGGACTTTTACGATTTCGAGAGTCGCTGTTGTCTCCAGGACTGTCATTATGTATTTTTCACTCGTGTGGAGCTCTTGCTCGTTCCTGTACCACGAGACCACGGGCGTTGGGCTACCGATCACCGTGCACGTGAACTTGGCAGGTTTCTCAAATTCGGCGATCACGGGCTGTAACTTCTGGATGAACCTCGGAGCTATCTTTTTATCTTTGTCCACCATTGTTATGTCAACTTCGGTGCGTTCACGACGTTTACGCTTTTCTGTGCGGTCTTCCACCACCTCCTCTTTAACGACATCATCGCGTTTTTTGCTCACGACCTCGATCACTGTCTCCTGCGTGTCTTCGACTTCCTGCATTTCCAAGGGTTTCTTCTCATCAATTTTCGTCGTCTTTTGACGTCTCTTGATGATCACTTGCTCGCTGGATTTCTCTACAACTTCCTCTGTCGCTTCTTCTGGCGCTGCGATCACCAGCGGGTGAATTTCTTCCTTGGGCTTGGCTACCACACTTTTGACAGACTCGAGCGGTTTCAATTCTTCTAATTCGGGCTGTACCTCTTCCGGTTTTTCTCTCTTAACAGGCTTCAGTTTGATTTCTTCCTTCTCTTCGACTTCCGGTGCTTTGCCACGTTTCACGGGCTTCAGGACTATTTCTTCTGGTTTCTCCTCCTCAGGCTTCTTCGGTTTTTTCACCTTTTTGCGCCACGTCGTTTCGCTTGTTTCCACAACTTGCTCTACTTCGGCTTCTGTTACTTCGGCAGGTTTAGGAGACTCTGATCTTTCAACTACTACTCTTTCCTCGTGCACGTCCATCACTGTTTCTTCCTGATCGATCGGCACGACTGTCACTTCTTCCTTGAACTCGACGACCTTCTTTTTGACCTTTTTATCGGGCTTCTTCTTGCGCCAACTCGTCGTCACAGTCTCCGTCTCCTCAATCACCTCTTCCGGCTTTTCTTCTTCGAGCTGTTCGACCACGTGCTCTTCCGGCTTCGGGAATACCAACTTCGACGGCTTCTTGCCTCGTCGCCATGACGTTTCGGTTGTTTCGGTCGGCTGCTCCTCTTCAGGCGCTTCTTCTACTTGCTCTGGTATTAGAAGAGCTTCGTCTTTTTCTTCCGGTTTCGATTCTTCTGGTCGCTGTTTTCTCGGGATTGGCTTAAGTTTAACTTCTTCCGGTTTTTCCTCCTCAGGTTTCTCTCGCTTCACAGGCTTCAGTTTAACGGCTTCGGGTTTTTCTTCTTCGGGCTTTTCTTTTCTAACTGGTTTGAGTTTCACTTCTTCGGGTTTTTCTTCCTCGGGCTTTTCTCTTCTGACTGGTTTGAGTTTCACTTCCTCGGGTTTTTCTTCCTCGGGCTTTTCTCTTCTAACTGGTTTGAGTTTGATTTCTTCGGGTTTTTCTTCCTCGGGCTTTTCTCTTCTCACAGGTTTGAGTTTCACTTCTTCCGGTTTCTCTTCCTCAGGTTTTTCTCGTCTTACAGGTTTCAATTTTACTTCTTCCGGTTTCTCTTCCTCAGGCTTTTCTCGTCTTACAGGTTTTAGTTTGACTTCTTCCGGTTTCTCTTCCTCGGGCTTTTCTCGTCTTACAGGTTTCAATTTTACTTCTTCCGGTTTCTCTTGCTCGGGTTTTTCTCGTCTTACAGGTTTCAATTTTACTTCTTCCGGTTTCTCTTCCTCGGGCTTTTCTCGTCTTACAGGTTTCAGCTTTATCTCTTCCGGTTTTTCTTCCTCGGGTCTCGGGCGTTGAACTGGTTTCAAACGGATTTGTTCTTCCGTCTCTTCCTCCTTCGGCAACCGTTTAACAGGCTTCAGAACAACAGTCTCTTGTTCCTCTCGTTTCTCCGGAACTTTTCCTTTCTTTGGTTTACGCCACGTAGCTTCAGAAACTTCTTCAACTTCCGTGACAGGCTCTTCATGTTCAACGACTGCTTCCGAGTGCTCTTCAACCTTTGTGCCTTCGAGGGGTTTCTTCTTTCCACGTCGCCAAGGTAACGCCGTTGTCTCTTCGGGAACTTTTTCCTTTGGTTTGACTTCAGGGAGTTCTGGGAGTTTCTCTGGCGCTAATTCCTCTTCTACTTTGTCCTTTGGTACCGGTTTCAATTCAACTTGCTCCGGAATTTCTGTTTCTTTAGGAATTCGTTTGACCGGCTTTAACGTTATTTCCTCCTTTTCTTGAGTCTCTTCAGGCTTTTTGCCACGTCTTACTGGCTTCAGGGTTATTTCTTCTGGCTTTTCTTCCACTTTTTCTTTGCGCACTGGCTTAAGTTTTATCTCTTCCTCCACCTCTTCGTCCTTGGAAGGACGTGTCACTGGTTTCAGGACAACCTCTTCCCTGTCCTCGCGTTCTTCTGGCGCTGGCTGACGTTTGCCAGGCTTTAGAATGACTGCCTTGAAGTCCTCGGGCTGCTCCTCCTTCTTCACCGTTGCAACTTTTTTGTCTTTCGGTTCTACGACGCTGACCTCCTCTGGAACCGGCTGTTCCTCAGGCTTTTTCGGGCTGATGACCTTGGCCGGTTTTTTGCCACGTTGCCATGGCAAAACAGATTTTTCGTCGGTCTCATCCTCTGCTGGCTTCTCAGGTACGACCTCAGGTTTCAATTCTTCCTTCGGAGCTTCAGTTTCAGGCACCGGTCGCTTTTCCTTCTTTCCACGTTTCAAAACGATTTCCTCTTTGGACTCTACGATCTTTTCATCTTTTACGAACGGTTTCAACTCAACCGGAACTGGTTTTTCTTCTTCAGGTTTTTCTTTGCGCACAGGTTTCAGTTTGATTTCCTCGGTGACCTCTTCATCCTTGGGAAGCCGGCGCACTGGTTTCAAAACAACTTCTTCACGATCTTCCCGTTCTTCTGGCATTTTTCCACGTTTCACGGGCTTCAACGCGACCGACTTTATGTCCTCCACTTGCTCCTCTTTTTTCACGATCTTTTCCAGCTTCGTGGCCTTCGGTTCTTTTGTCACTTCCACTGGACGCTGCGGTTTTTCATCTGCGACCTGGGGAGCTTCCTCCGGTGTTTCTTCCTCAGTCACGGTTTTGGTTACTTTTTTAGGCTTTGAACCTCGACGCCATGGTGTTTCAGAAACTTCCGCTGGCTTTTCTTCTTCCGCGGGTTTCTCCGGCACTTTTTCAACCACAAGTTCCTGAGGTTTCGGTACTGGCTTCAGTTTGATCTCTTCACTCGTTTCCTCGTCTTTGGAAAGACGCTTGACTGGTTTCAACACGATCTCTTCTTTGTCTTCGCGTTCCTCTGGCTTTTGAACGCGTTTTACAGGCTTCAAGGTCACTGCTCTTATGTCCTCCACTTGTTCTTCCTGTTTCTCGATGACTCGACGAGTCTGCGCTTTCTTTCCACGCATCCACGGGAACTGAGAAATCTCCTCGGGCTTTTCTTCCTCTGGTTTCTCTTCATCGAGCACGACTTGTTCCGGTTTCGTTTCTTCCGGAACAATTTGTACCTCTTCCGGCTTTTGTGGTTTTTTCTTGCCCCGTGCCCAAGGCACGGCTTCTTCCTCCGGTCGTTTCTCCTCTACTTCCTCAACCTTTTTGACATCCAGCAGTGTTACGTCTTCCTCTTCGGTATAAGGAACTTTCTCCTTGGGCTTTTTCTTCTCTCTGCGCCAGGAAACTGCAGTTTCCTCGACCTTCTCTTCTTCCTCGGGCCCCGTTTCTTCTGGCTGCACTTTTTCAGGCACCAGTTCTTTTCCCTTCGGTTTTTTCTTTCCGCGCGCCCAAGGAACAGCAACCTCTTCCGGTTTCTTCTCAGTGACTTGCTCAATCTTTTCGACTTGGAGGATTTGCTTATCTTCCTCTTCCTTGTAAATCTCCTCTCCCGTTTCCGTAACCTTGGTCGTACGTTTTACCGGTTTCAAAACAACTTCCTCCCGATCTTCACGCTCTTCCGGTTTTTTATCGCGTCTCGTTGGCTTCAAGGTCACCGATCTTATATCCTCGACCTGGCTCTCTTCCTGCTTCTCGATTACTCGCTTCTCTTTCTTTTGGCGAAGCCATGGCAACTGCGTTTCCGCAACTTTTTCTTCCTCCGGTTTCGTTTCTTCGGGCTTCGCTTCCAATGGCTTGAGCTCTTCCGGTTTAATCTCTTCTGGCTTCTGTGGTTTTTTCTGACCCCTCAGCCATGGCACTGCAACTTCTTCTCGAGTTTTCTCCGTGATTTGTTCGGTTCTTTGGACGTCGAGAAGACTCGTGTCTTCCTCCTCGACATAGGGACTTTTCTCCTCAGGTTTCTTCTTACCTCGTCGCCAGGAAACTGCAGTTTCTTGTGTTTTTTCTTCGACCTGTTCCTCCGTCTTTTTCGTAACTTTCATTAACTTCGTGTCTTCCTGCTCGACGTAGCTCGAGGAAACGTCCTCGGTGAGTTTCGTCTCATCCACGCTGACCACTTGTTTCGTAACTGTCTTGAGATTCACTTGCTCGATACTCGATTTCCGAAGCTCTCTCTTTTCCGGTTCCGCTCGCTTCAGCTGGACAGTCTCCACCGTTTCTTTCGGGACTTCCTTCTTCACGGGTTGCGACTTTTTCAAAGAAATCTTTTCCTCGGTCCAGGGCTTCGGCTGCTCGGGTTTGCTCGTTTTAATATCGATCTTCTGAGTTCTCGTGACGTCCAGCAACGTTGTGTCTTCTTCTTCGACGTACTCAGACCTCGTTGACAAACTCTCCCGTCGGATCGTTTCAGTCTCTTTCGTAACAGGCTTCAGATCAACTTGCTCTATGCTCAGTTTTCTAATGTCTTTTTTGTCTGGTTTCGACGGTTTCAGTTCGACCGTTTCCAAAGTTTCTTTGGGAATTTCTTTCTTCACCGGCTGCGATTTTTTCAGTGATATTTTTTCCTCCGTCCAGGGTTTCGGCTGGTCGGGACGTTCGAAAATGATTTCGGAACGCGAAGGTCGCTTCGGTCTTGACACTCCTTTCTCCTCGGTCACTTCCTCCTGCACTTGTTCGATGTATTCACTCGTTGTGCTCGTTCTTCTCTCCTCCGAAGTGAACTCTTTGCTTACCGATTTCAAATCGACTCTCTCTATGCTCATCTTTCGAATCTCCCGCTTCTCCGGTTTCGAGGGTTTTAGCTCAACCGGCTCGATAGTCTCCTTGGGCATTTCTTTTCTCACGGGTTTCGATTTTTTCAGCTCGATCTTTTCCTCAGTCCATGGCTTTGGGCCTTGCTCCGTTTTGCTAGTTTTTATCTCGATCTTCTCCGTTCGAGAAACGTCCAACAAAGTTGTGTCTTCTTCCTCTGTGTATTCACCCATTTCCGTCGTTTTGCTCTCGATCGTCGTAACCGACGTTTCCTTCTTTGGTATCGGCTTCAATTCGACCGATTCGAGACTCGGTTTTCGCACATCCTTCTTCGTCGGTTTCGCAGGCTTTAGTTGAACCTCCTCGACACTCTCTTTCGGTATTTCTTTCCTCATCGGTTTCGACTTCTTCAACGATATTTTTTCCTCCGTCCAAGGCTTCGGCTGGTCGGGTCTCGTTGTTTTTGACAGTTCTAGCTTTTCTGATCGTGATATTTCCAACAGTGAGCTATCCTCTTCCTCGAGATACTCGCTGGTTGTTTCCTCTTCGGCGAGAAGTCTCTCGAGCGTTCTCTCCTCGATGCTCGTGTCCCGCAGCACCGGTTTGAGTTCGACATATTCGATGCTGGATTTGCGTATTTCCTTCTTTTCCGTTTTGGCTCTTTTGAGCTCAACTTCTTCGAGCTTTTCTCGAGGTATTTCGCGAATAACTTGCGGTGCCTTTTTCAACACGATTTCCTCGTCGGTCCAAGGCTTCGTTTCCGGCTGGCCGCTCAGTTTGGCCTGCTCGAGTTTGTCCAACGAAGTATCGCGCGGTCGGGCCTTTGCTTTTCGCCAGGGCATCACGTTCGTTGGCCTTGGCCGATGATAAACTCGGCCACGACGCCACGGCAACGTTTCGTCACCCGGCTGGAGCGGTGTGTCCAGAGGATTACCCTCCTCGTCCAACAAAACACTCTCTTCCTGAGGAAAACCATTTTTATCGCCCACACGCTCCAAGCCTCCGACCGAGGAACCCTTTGTCGGTTTATCTCCGGTTTTACTTCCCGGACCTGTCGGCGTGCCCTCGTCCGGGACTTTCGTCTCGTAGTAAACGCCTTTGCGCTCTGAAAATTCATCATCATCCCGCTCATTTTTTTTAACGTTCTTTTTAAACTTTTTGTTTCAGGCACCAGCTCAAAAAATGCTGCAAACTTGGCAAAGACGTTGAGTCCACATCGGTAAGCGTTTCACAGGCATCGTCATATTATTTTTCCGTTCCAATAAATCGTAGCACAATCATTTCTCATAATCAACATTAATTCAATTAGTGGTTGGTGAAAAATGGTCCAACATGCATTTTCAAATTCTATGAACATGAAATTTCCATGCCAAGGTCTTGCAAACTGGGTTGATTGTTGGATAACGATTTTAATCGAGTCCGAAGTGTACCAAGGTAACTCGAGACTAACGAAAACTCATTTTTAGCTGAATATCTGAATGATTAATCATGTTAGTACAAACATACATATGCTCGGGAGTGTTATTCGCGGGTTGCTTAACGTCGAAGAAGTTTAAATCGTGAGCGGGTGGGTTAGGCCCCGGGCTTTCCAAATTGGATAGTATTTTCGTAATTTCGTAGGGACGTTGCGAAAGAGTGGCAAGTCCTCGCTATCTTTCTTTCGCTGTTTCGCGTATCAATTAAGATTCGTGTTAGATTGTAATGGTTGAGTCTGCGAAATTTAGTGTTTGTAGATACTAATCTGACGAAAATTGGTCGCTATCCCGCGGACTTGATTTCCGTGAAATATTGCCTTTGAGCTCGGGACTGGTAATGATCGTTTCTTCTTTTTTCTTTTTTTTTTAATGTCATGTAGAACGAGTGTGAGAAATATGGCTCGATGCCAATTTGAAAATGTGGTTCTCGATTCCTGGCAAAAGGCCGCGAGTTCGAGTTGTTCCCTTCAAAACAGACTTCCATTTTATATTCTATGCCAGAATCACTCATGCCTGAAAAGAATTGGAAGCGATCTTCTCCTGCCTTTGAAACCTTTCGAACGTCTTGGACGATCGTTCGGATGTCACGAGCTTTATCCTTAGCCTTGAATTCAATTTTTAGCACAGATCACATATTTTTCTTCTCTCTTTTTTTTTCACGCCCCCACCGCAAAAACAGCAATGAAACAACGTCAACACGCGTGTAAATTCGTTTGGTTTAGTTCTCGGACACGAGACTCGTGCCTACCAACTCTCCCTCTCTCTCTCGCTCTCGCTTTCTTTCATTTGAGTAATCCTATTTTTGTGCAGCACCCACCGGGCGCATCAGGGTTAAACATTCGCAAAAATAGACGCCCCTCACACGTCGCCTGGTCTCCTCGGAGGAAAAAAAACAGAGATCGAGAAAGAGAGGCTCAACAGCGATCACTCATTCCGTCACGGGGCAACATACTCCCGGACCAGACGTTCCTAACTTTTCGTTCCGTCTGTTTACAACCGTCGCGAGCTATGTCTCAGTCATCAATCTTTTTTTTCCTTCACGACCAATTGTCTCTTTGTTTATTCACACGGCCGGACCGATCATCGACTCTGCCATCGGCCCAAGATCAATGTCCTGCGACAATTCGACCTTGACGCTTTTAAATTCGGTGGCTTCTGTCAATATCTGCAGTTTACATATACGATTTCGTACGAGTTTCAGATTTCGAATATTGGGTCAAATATCAACGTGACTGACGTTTTGGCAGAGAATTAAATGGGAAATTAGAAAACAACGAGATTCATTGAAATATTGAGGCATTTTGATTATTGGGAACCAAACGACTCTTTGGTATTGAATTGTTGGAGAATTTGGAAACTTTCCATCGATTATATAAACGGGGAATAAAGAAATTCTGCCAGTGGAGATTCTTGGCAAAGTAATTCGAAATTAACGAAGAGCAGAACTTAGTCACGTTGCCACAGATTGCTCCACTGCTGACGTGTTGCAGTGTTTATGAAAATTCTCAGAGTTTCTCAATCCTCGACTCGTCCCTCTATTATTTTCATGTGCAATGAAATTATGAGGAGAGTTATAAATAATTGGCAGTTATGTAAACGTCAGATATATTTTTGGAGGATTTTCCGGGTCAAATTCATTTCGGCAAAGGGACGAAAAGTTTGCTTTTCCATAGAAAAATTTGGAGTATCAATTGTGGGCAGGATGATTTCTCAAATGAAAGCAAATTATTATTCGAATCTCACTTGGGCATCTCGCGGCCAAGGCAAAGATCGAATACGAGGCTAAAAGTTTGATGGGTGGGGAGATTAGTCACGATGCGATCACCCTCCCAGAGGGCTAATTCTTTTTCTCGACGCGCTCTCTCGCTCTCTTGCACGCGAGCTCCTGGTGGGGTCGCACACTCACACGTTTATTAACGTATGCGCGACGCATCGTTCACTCTCTCTCGCACTCGAACATTTTTGCCCTCCTCGTTTCCCTCCGCATACTCGCGGGATCATCTCGTTTCTCAAACAGACACGCTCGCCAGTTGGACTCTGGAAGTCGACAAGTGAGCGCAACGTTCTTGCCCTCGACTCTCCAATATCCCGCTCTTTTGTTCGCTCATTTATTTTCTCACTTTTTACCCTCGGCCTTTCAACACTTATTTGTACATTTGTTCGTTTCATTTTTTTACCTTTGGATCGCAAGGAAAAAACCGGTTTTCGTGCAAGTTTCTCTGGATCGTATTCGCGCTTTATCAAATTTCTAGTGAAGAAGCCTCGTTTCGTTGAGTCTTTCTTGCAGTGTCTTTGAACCGCGTGTGTGACAGTGCGTTAGTTTGACAGGTTCGGGAGTTCTTTTATATGGGGCAGCCGCCTTCGATCGAGTTCTGCGAAACAGTGTCGATAAACACTTTTCTTTATCGAGCACAGTTTCCTTTTTTTTCTCTTATTTTTCTATGAGAACTCTTTCGAAGTGCGGCTTCGATCGAACCGGACACTCGTGACTCTGTTTCAAAAAATTTGCCGCAGGGGTGGTCCAAGGGAATCGTTTCTCTAGTGCCTTTTCTTGCCCACAAAGTTTGACAAGTGGGTCGGCGAGCAAGTCGAGTGATTCGTTCCTTTCACGCTTATTCATACGCAGTGCAAACTTATGTACAATAAAAAAAAGAGACGAGATTAAATTGCCCTGGCTTTGAGTGCATCTGGTGCATAACGGAGCGAAGAAAAATTCCTTAGCGCTAAGAAGATCCGTGCATCGATCGGGGGAAAGATAGAGAGAGAGTACGTCGTGTACGGAGATACGAGTGGAGATATCAAACGAGTTTCACCGGGAGAATAAATCCTGCAATTCCTCGTTACCTTTCCAATATGCTAAATGTACCGAGATTCAGCCTCGGGCTTGAAGAGCCAATCTCAACGTCTCGTATCTCGCGCGACGTCCTCTCCTTCCAAGTGCCACCGAGTACAAAAACAATTCAGCGACGATTTTGAACATTTAAACATTTCTTTTCCATTGTAATTATTTGTTTATTCAAACAATTTACATGTACTTGTTTGAATGGATTTATTTGTTGAATTGTAATTTAATCTGTAGATGCAACTGTCAATAAAGAATTTAGTCTGCGTCAACAGTCGAATAATGCCTGAATGAGTAAGGTGGCTTCCGAATGTTCTTTCTTCGTGTTCCCAGCAGCAGCAATTTCGAGATCGACCGCATGTGCTCCATCACGTAGTCCACAAATTTTAACGACCCAGAAACGAATCCACGAGAGTTTGTCGATCGTCTTTAAAAATTCAGGCGTCAATATACACTACTCGTCTTGCCAGATGTTGAATTTTATGGTTTTCGGTCCAGGAGTACTTTTTGGAGTAACGTGTAAAACGTTCAAGGCCCGGAGGTATATTTATTATTTTCTGGCAGAATCGTAATGAGGTTGTTTGTTTCGAAACGTTTGGGTTGTTTCGTTCATCGAGTCGCTAAGATTTCGGCTGAATCGTTAAACGGCCGCTCGCGTTTTGCCAGTTCCCGGTTCGCTTATTTTATCCACAGGCTTTCAACGCTTCGTGGAGAAGCTGCGATGGTGAAATCGCCGTCAGACGACGAGGGTTCTTCCTTGCTCTTTTCTTCATTTTTTATTTTTTCTTTACTTTTCGTTCGGAAGTTGCGAACGTAGGTAAAGCTGCCGAGACGAGAATATACTCTTATGTGCGCTCTGCGTCGTGGCTTCCCGCCTTCCAGAGTACGCTGACACGCGTCCGATTATTTCTGGCATGCTGAATCAGCCCCGGTAAGGACGGAGGGGCTTCGTCGAAATAGGCTCGACTCGACTAGATTCCGTCGTCGTTCTCTCTCTCTCTCTCTTTCTCGGTTTCGCTCCATCGTCACTGCCGCGTTTCTTCGAAGAAGGAATCGGAGAGGAGAGGACAAGGAATCGAGAACGAGAGAGAGAGAGAGAGAATCGAGCAAAGATCTCGGAATCGACGATTCGTAGAAACGAGAGTGCGTCGGTCAACCGATGAATCAGATCGTTGTTTTCGCGCTGACGAGTCATCGCAGTCGATTCCCTCCGCTTGTTTGTGTCGCTTGCCCCACGACGCTGTCTCCACAAAAACATCGAGTCATCGAAAGTTGGCTCGGCTTCCAATTCTTTGGGACACTCTCGTGCACAGGTGGTCCACAGGCAATCGCTTCAAGGTCGATCAAGCGGGAGGAAAAGTATGAGCGAGTTGGAGAGAAAAAAATAAAAAATGATTTACGAAGATGACGAGATGCGGTGAGACAAACAAGTGGTTCGCGGAGCGGAAGCCTGATCGATTCTCCATATTTTTGTACCCCCTTTTTCTCCTCCTTTTTGCTCCTCCGTTCGCAGTTCTGTATGCGTGAATCTAACGGTAATTCGGATTAAAAGGCACGCGGACGAGAAGCGTGTAGGAGGCTTTTAACGACATGCACCAACGCTCGAGTTGGCGTCCGGGTCATCCAGGCGAAAGCGCGCTCTTTTTTTCCCCGATCTCATCCTCTGTTTTTCTTCCTTTTCTTCTCCTCCGCGTCGTTCCCTTATTTCCTTGCTCCGTTAAGCACGCACCAGAAACCGCAGCAAAGGGAAAAGTCCATGAGCAGGCGGAATGTCGGTCAATAAAACCAGAATTTCTCGTAGATTGACATTCCCAGGTTTTGCTTTTGGTCGCATTCTCCCGTTGCAAGTCCATGTGAATTTCATCCACCGCAGTACGAAAATCGCGATGCAGGCAATTTCAGTTTTCTCGCTTAATCCTCTCCGAGGGAGTCTCGGAGCCTCTCACAGAGGGAAAGAGAGAGAGAGAGAGAGCGCTCCAAATATAGACGGGTAATGTAATACACGTCACGCGAAGCAGAAATAGCATAAGAAGCCCTAGCCATCCCCGCGAGAGTGTGCTGCACACGGCACGTAAAAGATACACGTCGAATCTTTTTCTTTCTCTCTCGCTCTCTCTCTTTTTCCCCAGCCGTTCCTTCGCCTCCCCGCGCCAGGCAATCGCAATATTTGTGTATGTATGAAAAGCATCGAGAAGAAAATCTGTTTATAACATTTATTATACACTTGCCTCGGCTTAAAACTGACCGCATCATTTCCCCCGCCCTTCGCGCAGAAACCGACAATATTGACTCATTTTCATGTATCGACGATGTCGCTACGAATTTTTCATAATAAATTTTTCGAACAACCAATAAATCACATTTCGTTTATGAGACAATATAAAAAAACCTCGAATCTCATAAATTTCGACTGTCTTCAAAGAAAATATTGCCAAGGTATGAAAAAATTTACGATCAATGTCAGCAATTTTTTTATGGACTCTGGAATTTATATTTTTTCTAAAAAACAACAATTTTCCCACCACCTGAATGCGGTCTCGATGCGTATTTCATTTATTTACGGTTCGACCACTTTAGCTCGTCTCTCGAGGCTTTTCATCACGCGTACGAACGAAAAAAAAAAAAAAAACACATAAAAATGTCAAACTCTTTGGATTCCTTCCAATGCTCTAACAAACGTTCCAACCTCGCCAACGTAATAGACGAATAACTCGGCGAACACTTGCTTCCGTTTAGATTTTTTCCCGCTCCGTTTTTCTTTTTTTTTCTCATTTTTACGCACCGTGCGCAAAAAACAGAAGAAAAGAATAAATATACGTTACAACGCAATCGTTGGATGAGTCGTGACGACTTTTCGACAGACGCAGACATCGTTTTCCACATTTTCTGTTCGCTCTTTTTCTTGTACTTAAAGCATCATGTTTTTATTAGACTTTCCATTGTACAGTAATAAATAATTAGTTGAATGTTAGGAGTACATTGTGACTGCTATCGCTGTGTATTACTTTTTCTTTTTTTTTTACTGTTTCGTCCTTTTGTTTCATTTTTTTTTTTCATTTGACGAGGACTGACGAGAATTATAGATAATAATCGAGTATTGCGTGTGTATATTTGTATATATTTACGTATTTTTATAACGAGGGACTAAGTTGCAAATTCGAGTTTATTGGGCGGTAGCGATCGAGGGTGTATAATCAGGCTCTCGAATCTTTCTTTCGTTTCTGGCATCTTGCTCTTGATTGAGGATTGATAATGAAAGACGCTAATTAAAATGTGACAGGTTTTGGTGAAGAGAAAGAAAAAGTCTCGAGTGCGTCGATTTACGAAGCTCTCGTGATCCTACGACGAGTCGTCCGTCTCTGTTTAGCTGTCGATTTGCACCTCGCTCCGTGCTACGTCTCTGTCAGACGAAACGAAACTCGTTTAAGGACTCGTGTCGCGATTTGCAACTCAATAATTATTCATTTTGTCTTTCCTTTTCATTGGATTTTCGAGTTTTCTTTGGACCACCCGGATTCTACTTGTCAACTATTCATTTTTGTTATTCACAGGCTTTTTCATCGTCACACAGTTTAACGTGTTCAACGTCCACGGACGAGGAGAGTTAGTAGCGATAAAAATGAAAACTTTCCCGATTCGCAGGTTCGATTGGGGGCTGGGGACTCGGGGGATGAAGGTTTAAACTATTAGATCTACGAAATCTCGTTAAACTTCTTCTCTGTTAAGATTTTTCTATCGTTTGTTTCGTTGGAGATATTTCAGTGAAAGAACCAAGCGGAACGAGGATTTGTTTCGTTCCTCGAGCGTCCATTTGTTTATAGAACACAAGGACAAGAGTTTTGAATCTCTGACTTTGAGGAGGTTCAACTCTTCCGAGATTCGAGCTTTCGTTTGAAATTTTGAAATAAATTTTTCCTCCGATCTAGAGAATCGCAAACGAAGGGGAACGGGAGAGAACACAGACAATCACGCGTAATTAATAATCCCGTATTTGTGCACACTGTGAGTTAGCTATTAATTTTCAACAACCGACGTTTTGTTTGTTCGATCTTCTTGGATTTTTTGTTTTTCTTGTCGTTTTCGGTTGTTTTTTTTTGTGGGTTTTTAATTCTTACTTTTGACGATGAGCTTTGCCGAAGTCTCCACCGTACCAGCCGAGGACGTCGCGCGACAGGTGAACGTGCCAGTGTCTTCCTCGTAGGTCGTTGCTATCAAGAGAACTGCGTTGTTGCCCTCGTGGATCATCTGCGGACGAGAAAGACACAAAAATTTCATGAAATTCCCCTCGATCTCAACAGCAGCTGGTTCTGTGTTTCGTTTTCCAATAATTCATCAATATTTACCTGAAAATCTGGCGATTGAGGTATCAGCGCACCTTCCCTGTACCACTGAATCGTTGGCTTAGATTTGGGGGGACTGACTTGAGTCTTGAACTGGGCTGGTTGCCCTTCCAGGACTATCTGGTCCTTCAGAGGCGAGAGCTTTGGCAAAGAGTCTGTGCTGTCAGGCGCTGCAATGAAATTACGAAAAAAAATACATTTTTGCAACGTCATGACGTCGTCGTTCCTCCACAGTCGCGCTCAGGAGTTTTGTCTTAGAAAAATTCTTCAAAACCTTCGACATAACTTTCGGAATAAGTGCGAACATGTAAAAACATAAAAACTCTCGGAAAAAATATTCAATGAGAAGTTTAAAATTCAGAAAATAGACCATTTTCTTGCATTGTTTCGTACGCTGCAGTTTAGAAACGAAACGGTTAGAATTCTCGATTTTTATTGGACAAACTTCATCATTTATTTTGTTTGAGGGAAAAAATTATGACAAATCTGTGGAATGGAGTTTTCCCATCGAATGGGAATATTCCTACTCGATTGAATTTTCTATTCGAAATTATTTTTTTGCGTTTTTTTTTTTATTTCAGAAAATTCTGTAACGCTCTGCCGAAGTTACTGGCTTTGAAATTCTTTCTCAGGCGCAATTTTAACGACGAAGGTATCGTTTGCTTACCTAAAACTCGCAGATTCGCTGAGGTAGTGACTTCGCCAGCTGGATTTTGTGCGATGCATTTATAGACGCCCTCGTCTTCAGGGAAAGCTTCGGAGATCCTGAGAGTGCAGCGATCGCCTTCTTTTTGCATTTGGAAGTACTTGGACGGTTTGATGACCTTGAAAATAGGGAGAAGACGTTATTCTCGAGATTTCAAGTCCAGAGACGTTTGGGACGTTTTTTTTTTATTGAATTATGTCTCACCTTGTCTCCTTTTTTCCACTGAATCGTTGGTACCGGTTTGCCCGTTATTTTGCACGCGAAAGCCACCGAAGTGCCTTCCTTGATCGTCTGATCTTTGAGAGGCTCAACAACCCCCGGAGCTTTCTCGACACCTGAGGTCGATGGCTTCGTAGGTCTCGAGGTCGGGGACTGAGGTCCACGCACTGACAGATCCGCTTCGCAACGAGCTTCACCAGCACTGTTCAATGCCACGCACTCGTATTTGCCAGTGTCCTCGGGGACGGTTTCCAGTATCAATAATGTGTACGCGTTGTCTTCCTCCAGGGTCTTGTACCGAATGTCCGGAGACACTTTTTTACCGTTCTGCAAAGAGTTTGACGTGAAAATAAAAAACTAAATTAGATTTTTATTGTTTCGACGAAAATCATTCGAATGGTAAAGAAAATCGTTATCGTCAATGTTAATTGACGAAAGTTTCCTTGTTTCCAGTTTACCTTGAGCCAGTAGACGTCGAGTGGTTTGGTTCCGGCGACCTTGGCGTCGAACCTCGCCAACTGTCCGGTAGTGACGGATGTGCTTTGGATGGTGGTGATGAAACTGGGTGGAATGACACCACCGCGACCGGGTTGTCGTCTCCTCTCCTCGACGACGAGGTTGGCACTGCATTTGGCTTTGCCGCCACGATTTTCAGCGATAACAGAAAATACGCCGGAGTCTTCCATGAAAACTTGTCGAACGATGAGCACGGATTTCGTGCTGAAAGTGTAGATCTGAAGATCCGAGGAATTTTGTATGGGGAAATCTTCGCGATACCACTTGATGGTGGGCAATGGATCGCCGTCGAATTCGACCTCGAATCGTGCTTGTTCCTGCTCGAAAGCTCGGCACGGTTGAATCTTTTTCGTAAAGACCGGTGGTTTGGCTGGTTTCACTTGTCCCTGGACAACGCGTTCTTGCGTTTTGGCTTTGTGCTCAACTTCCGTAGTTTCCGTGGCGGTTATTTTCCTCGTTATTTCCGTATCGCCTTTCACTTCTTTCTGCGTTTGTCTTTGCTTGGCCGTGTGGACCTCGCGACCGTGAACCGTCGATTCCGAAGGTCCTGGAGCGTACCTGCCGGACGATGCAACTTTCTCAGAGTCGATATCGACCTCGGTCGTGTGAGCTTTTCTCACAAACTTTGGTGCTGGCTCAGCTGCCTCTTGCGGTTGTTGTTCCCTGAGAAAAATCATTTTAACGTCGAATCAACTTTGAAAATGAGAGAAAAGTAAAAATCTAGTGAATTCGATGTCGAACTCGTTGATTCGAAAAAACTCACAGACTCTCTTGATACTTTTGTGCCATCCCCTTCGCCATGGAGTTAGCAACAACCTTGTCACCCGGGATAGCAAACTGGTGGCTCGATTCTCGGAGTCTCGCCTCTTTCAAGACTTGTTCTTCCTCGAGGCTCATCAACTTTGTATAATAGTCCTCGTTTTTCTTCCCTTTGACTGACTTTTGCCATTCGGTTTCAGGTGCTTTGATGACTTTTTGTCCGAGATGTTCGGTCGCGATATCGATGCCTTGGGAGACGGTTTGATGGCGCTCGTCAAAGACACGCTCGAGTTCAGTGTCCTGACGTTCCGACTGATACTGCGTGAGCCCGTAATCGTACCACGCTGGGGAAAACTCGTGTTAGACACAACGATTCTCACGGTAATGGAAAAACATGCTTACGAGAAAAAGTAGGCGAAGAAAAAAAAACAAAACGAGCCCTTAAAATCGGCTCGTCATGAGATGCATGCCCAACAACATTCTCGGTGCGTTACGACATAGAGAGAGAGAGAGAGAAAAAAAAACACAAAGAAAAAGATCAGTTTTTCATGGATCCAAATAAATAGTGAATAATTGGAAAAATGTTGAAATTTCAGTGGATTTTTCGTTTTTTTAACAACGACAATGATACGACACAGTTTTTCATTCGCCATTACAACGACAATGGGACGATATCATCAATAGAAATAGAAAGTATACACATATTCAAGGACGTCTTTCGTTTCGTCATCGTTCACCAGGAGCAGAGCTCGAGGGATCGTCTTTTTTAGTATTTAAACGTTTGGAATCGTAAGAGTTAAGAGATGAACGAGGTACGGAGGGAAGGGAATGGGTGGAGTTAGTTTCACAATATTGAAGGGTACGAGCCTTCGGAAACTCTGAATCGGAGAGTCAATTCTTCTCACGATTCTCCGACACTGAAGAAAACAGTGAAGAGCGATAATGACACGTACGTAGAAAAAAAAACGTAAACGTCATGATTGGAGTACGTTGAAGAATAATCGTACGATAATCAAACGTGTGTGCAGTTAACATATAAACATTAAATAATAATCCAGAAAAAATGGAGATAATTTAAGATGGAGAGACATACGTTTACCGGGATTCGAGATCAAGATTTTTGTTAACGCACATTCTTCGTAGAAGCGTCTCCCATTACCAGAACCGGATCTTTCATCGTAGAACGCGTGAAACTACATGCCTCATTGTATTCTCATGAATATGGCGAATCTTGATGGTGGTATAGCCGTCGTGGATAGCTGCCGCGTTCGTTACCATTGGGATCGAAGGATCATTGGGGATTGTGAATGAGTTCTGTCGTGGATCGATCATGTCGAGTTTTTTTGTCGTGTGCAATGGGTAGCATGCTTTTTGGGCAATGCTTGTTGCATTTATGCTGTTTAATGATTGTTTCGTCTGTTGTTGGTCGACACGATGCATTGCATTATTGTATTGCTCGTGTCTCATCGTTAAATATGTATCCTCGATTATGCTTGAATTATTGAGTGATATTTCGCTCCAATTTGGCGTATTCATTGATTTGTGTTCAATTTGTGCCAATGTCAGATAACTTTTGTATAATGTCGTATCTTTCCGAGACTTTTGTCCCGATTTACTTGTTGCAATCTCCGTTTTTTCTACCAAACGATTCAAATACTTTCGTCTGCTCAGCCAATCCGATTCGTTACTGCCACTTTTTTCAATCTCACTCGAGTCAACGAGAAATTCTATAAAATCCGGAGGTTGCAACAAGTTTTTCGTGCTCCAATGTCCCTCGCCCCAAGGACTCGTGTACTTACGCCTCGGTGAATTTTTCAGTACACCACGATAGTCGTCCTTTCGTGGCTTTACAGTCAACGTCGTTTCGTAACGAGCCTCGCCCACCGAGCTTCGTGCTATCACCTCGACCTTGCCATTGTCGTACTGGCGGGTCTTCGGGATGTCGAGATGGTACATTCCGTCGTAGGTCAATTTGTAACGAGCACCCTGAACATCAGGAGCATTCAATTAATTCAACGTGCGACGAAATCCAAAGTTTATGCTCCAAAAATGAGAAAAAAATGAAATAAAAATGTTGGAAATGAAATAATCGATACGTACGTTAACGGCGGTGTGTCCGTTGATGATCCACATGACTCGGGGTCTCGGGTAGCCGGTAACGCGGCAACAGAATCGCGAGCAATCGCCTTCCTCGATCTCACAAGGCTCTGGTTTGCTCACGAAGACTGGAGCCGAGCGAACTTTCTCTTCCTCGACTTCTTCCTCGGGAACCCTGTTCGGCAAGACGAGAGAAACAATGAGATTGTAAAAATTCTGGAAACGTATGAAAGGGACTCTGTTGCGTTTGAACTTACACTTGCCAGGCTGCTTCCATCTCACGAATCTTCTCGATACTCTTCATGCCCTTGGGCAGTTGAGATTCGTAGATGATGCCAGGCTTGCCGGAAGTTTTAATGACGGCGCGAGTTTCGTCCATTCCGTAAAGGTTAGTCGCTCGGCATAGATATTCGCCGCTGTCCTCGGGATAAACCCAACCAAAGTTCATTGCGACGTAACCAAAATCGTAGATCGGGGAGAAGCGATTTTTGTGGGGCAATGGTTTTCCATTGAAGAACCATTCGACCTTCATGTTTGGATCGCCCACAGGTGCGAGTTGGCACTCGAACTTGGTGCTGTTCATTTCCACCAATTCCATTTGATTTTGTATCTGCGTGACGAATCTCGGTGGCTGCCTCTTCTCCGCGTCGTAAAGATCTTCCTCCGTCAAATGTACTTCGGAAGTGTATTTCTTGATGGTCGCTTCCATCTGCATGAGAGTCTCGGATTTCTTCATTCCTTTAGGCACTTGATTCTGGAGAATAATGCTTGGCAAAGTTTTGCAAGAAACAGACGCTTTGGTCGTGTCCTCGCCGTAATCATTCACCGCTCGACAGACATACTCGCCCGAGTCTTCGGGATAAACGTAGAGAATGTCCATCGACACGAAGCCCATGTCGTACACCGCGCGATACCGATGTCCGGCTGGTATGAGTTTGCCGTTTCTCCACCACTCGATTCTCAAGTTTGGATCTTCCTTGGGCTCGACCTTGCACTCGAATCTCACTGGCTCAGATTCCTCGACGGTTGACGATGTTATTTGCGTGACGAAACGCGGAGGCACTTGGGGCACGACTTCCTGAGGCGTTGGCTCGGATATTGGGCCACGTTCGAGTTCCTTCAATTTTTCTCCGCTCATGCCCGAGGGCAATTGCGAATCGAAATCTACGGTTTTCTTCGACGTGCAGGTTATCGTTGCTTTGGTCGTTACGGAGCCCCATTTGTTGGTCGCCCGACAAACGTATTCGCCACTGTCTCGAGCATAAGTGTACGAAAGATCCAGCGAAATAAAACCAAAGTCGTTGATTTGGTGGACCCGAGAACCGGTCGCGAAAGGTCTTCCGTTGTGGAACCAATCGATTCGCATGGTCGGATCCGCGCTGGGTTCGACGCGACAGTCAAAGTGACTCGGTCCAGCCTCTTCGACCTCGATGTCCTTCAACTCGACCGTGAATCTCGGAGGATTTGGTTTTTCTTCATCGGTAAGAATCTCCTCACGTTTGTGAAGAGCTTCCTCCAACTTTTGAATACTTTCTGTTCCTGTTTTGAAATTCGATGGTAATTGAGGCTCCAAAATGATTCCTTGTCGTCCTCGAACTTGAAGCTTGCACGAGACAGTTGCTTCGCCATGGCGATTGTTCGCTTTGCACTCGTAAAGTCCGGAGTCTCGTTGGTAACAGTTGGCAACTTCGAGAATAACGAAACCAAAATCGTGGATGGTCTTGATGCGCGAGCCTGCGGACAAAGGCTTGCCATTGTGGAACCACTCGACTCTCATGCTCGAGTCGTTGATCGGCAAGAGTCGACACTCGAAGTGGGCCAGTGAGTTCTCCGTCAAGGTGAGATCGGACGGAGTTGTAATGAATTCTGGTGGCCGGCCAGTGTCGTCGTCGGGGATGATTTGTCCTGGCTCACCGCCAAGACCCTCGAGCTCAGCGATCTTGTCGATCGTGCCTTCCATACCCTTGGGCAATTGTGACTCGAGGATGATGTTACGTTTTCCAGTGCACTTCATTGTGCAGGTAGTCACAGCTTCGCCGTAATCGTTGATCGCACGACAGCTGTATTCACCAGAATCTTCCGGGTATATCGGGGATATTTCCAATATGACGAAACCAAAGTCGCAGAAAGTTCGGAAGCGAGAACCCGTGCGAAGGGGTTTACCGTTCCAAAACCATTCGACCTTGAGCTTAGGATCGTCGGTCGGTGTAAGCCGAGCCTCGAAGTGGGAACTCTCGCCCTCCCGAAGTCCATCGATGTTGCTCAACGGGACTGTAAACACAGGGGCTTTTCCTCGTTCCTCCACAATTTTCTCGTCCTTTGTTCTTACCATTGCATCCTCCAATGTTTGGATCTTTTCCAATCCGCCTTCCATGCCTTTTGGCAGTTGGGACTCGAGGATGAGGTTCGCTTTGGAGAGACACTTGAGAGTCGCTTTGGTCGAATCCTCGCCGTACTTGTTGACAGCTCGGCACTCGTACACCCCAGAATTTTCCTCGTAACAGTAGAGAATGTCGAGGATGACGATGCCAAAGTCGTGGAAGGTCCTGTAGCGATGTCCGTGCGGCAATTTTTGTCCGTTGTAGTACCACTCGACGACGAGGTCGGGGTCGGTGACCGGAGTCAGTCGGGCTTCGAAATGAGCCGATTGTCCCTCGACCAATCTCGCAACGTCCTTGATCTGCGTAATGAATTTGGGCGGACCACCGACCGGGGAAGTTGGCGTTGTTGGTTTCTCGCCTCCGAAACTCTCGAGCTCGCGAATTCTCGCGAGAGAATCCGGTTGCAGGGAGTCCAAGTAGACTCCGCTCTTGCCGAAACACTTGATCGTTGCTCGTGTGAAATCTTCGCCGTATTTGTTGCTCGCTTTGCAAACGTACTCGCCAGTGTCGTGCGACATGACGCCCGCAATGTCCATCACGACGAAACCAAAGTCCGAGACCATTTTGAAGCGCGAGGAGTGACGCAGCGGTTGTCCGTTGTGGAACCACTCGACCTTCATGTGCGGATCGCCAACTGGGACGAGCGTACATTCGAAGTGGACCGACTGTCCGTCCTTCAGACCCTCCAGGCTTTGGATGTGAGTTGTAAACTTGGGTTTCTGTCCCTTGGACTTGTCGACGCACTCGAGGACGACGCTTATCTCAGCCTTGCCCCATTTGTTGGTTGCGCGGCAGGAGTAAGTCCCGGAATCTTCGATCTTGGTGCCCAAAACTTCGAGCACGACCATTCCGAAGGCGTAAACGGTTCTCGTTCGATGACTCGCGTCCAGTGCTTTCCCATTGTAAAACCATTCGACCACCATCGTTTGATCACCGGTCGGCGTCAACGAAGCTTCGAAATGAGCGATTTCGCCTTCCGAGAGATTCGTCAGGTTTTCAAACTGCGACGTAAACACCGGTGGATGACCTTCGTCGCTGTCGGGAGCTTTGCCATCAGCGCGTTTCAGCGATTCCTCGAGATCTTGAATCGCTTCGAGACCCTCTTTGCCCTTGGGATGTTGAGAGCGTTCGATTATGTTCTCCTTGGTGGTGCAGTAGATGGTTGTCGAAGTGAAAGCTTCGCCAGCTTTGTTGTACGCCTTGCAAGTGTAAATGCCGGAATCTCGATCGTAAACGTCTGTCAGGTCCAAAGTAACGAAACCAAAGTCACTGGTCATCTTGAATCGAGAGCCATGTTCCAGAGCTTTGCCATTGAAATACCATTCGATTTTGAGGTTCGGATCGTTCTTAGGCTCGACCTGTCCCTCCAGATGAAGCGGCTCAGCCTCGCCGAGCTTGAACTCCGGCTTCAGCGGAACCGTCCAGATCGGTTTGGGGAATTCGTGCTCCGGAGAATCGTCGGGTCTCCGGGATTTCGAGAGGAAAGCATCCTCGGCTTCTTTGACTTTTTCGAGACCGGCTTCACCTTGCGGGTGTTGGGTTTGCAAGTAGATACTTTGTTTGCTCGTACATTTGAGGGTTCCTGTTGTTTGAGCACTGCCTTTAGAGTTGGTGGCTTTGACAGTGACCATTCCTGAATCTTCCTCGTACGCGTGGTTTATGTCGAGAGCGACGTACCCGAAATCGTACGTTGATTTGTAGCGCGCTCCGGTCGGTAGGGGCTTTCCATTGATGAACCATTCGATCTTCATCGTAGGATCTTTGGAAGGTTCGACATTGCACTCGAAGTGAACATTGTCGCCTTCGGTACACTCGACGTTGTTGAGATGAGTGATGAAAACGGGTTCTTCGTAAGTTGGCTCTGGTCGCTCGGCGGCTCCGGCTTGCGGTTGTTCGAGAGCGTCGATTTTGGGCAACGCGTCGGGATGGAGAGTCTCGCCGAGAAGCCAATGACGATCATCGATTTTCAAGCTGCTGGTTGACACGGCTTCGCCCAATAGATTCGTAGCTTTGCACGTGTAAATGGCAGAGTCATCGGGCCTGAGACCATTGATGGAAAGTGTCACGAGACCAAAGTCAAAAGTGCTGCGTAGTCTTGTTCCCGTTTGTAGGGAAACTCCGTTCTTGAACCATTCCGTTCGCAGGTTCGGATCAGCTCTCGGCTCGACCTGGGCCTCGAGATAAACGTGTTGGCCTTCCTGGAGCTTGTCGAAACTCTTGAGATGCGTCGTAAAGACAGGTGCCTGTTGGGGCGTCGTGTCTACAAACATTTCCGGCACTTTGTTCATCTCCGCTTCCTTCAGTTGGATTTTGTGCCAGGCGTCCGGTTGGATCGCGTCTTTTTCGATGGCTGATCGAGCCTTGACCTTCAACGATATCGAGGACACAGCCTCGCCCGCTCTGTTTATCGCTTTGCAAGAATAAACTCCGGAATCTTCGGCAATTACTTTGACTATGTCCAAAGTGACGAAACCGAAATCGTGGCTGACGTGGAAACGCGAACCCATCTTCAGTTCCACTCCGTTGACGTACCACTCGAACCGCAGACTTGCGTCGCCCACAGGCACCACTCGACACTCGTAACGCGCTACTTGACCTTCCCACAGCTCCGTCGGTCCGCTCAACAGCTGCGTGAATATTGGCTTGTCGAAAAGCTTGTCCGGCTCCTCTGCACGACTCGGTCCTTTGTCCGCTTCCAATTGGGCGATTCTCTTCTGAGCTTCCGGGTGTTGAGTCTCCAGTTGGATACTCGCCTTCGTACGTACCTTCATCGAGGCGGTCGTGACTGCCTCGCCGAGAGGATTCGACGCGCGACACATGTAAACTCCCTCATCTTCGTCCCGGATGTGCGTTATGTCAAGCGAGACGAAGCCAAAGTCGTGAACCTTCGTGATCCGCGAGCTGTCCTCCAGCGGTTTCTCATTTCTGAACCATTCGACCTTGAGAGTTGGATCTCCTACGGGAATAAGACGACACTCGAAGTGGGCCGTCGTTCCCTCCGCAATTGCGTCGATGTTTTGCAGCGGCTGCGTAAATACTGGCCGTTGACGAGTCACCGGCTCCGGTACGTCCGGACGTTTCCACGGCTGCTGCGACTCCAGCTCACGAATCTTGTCCAGTCCTTCTGGACGTTGCGAATCAAGGATTATATTCTCACGAGGAATCACTCGCAATTCGATCTTCGACGTACACTGCCCAAGCGCGTTTATCGCACGCACTGAATATTCTCCCGCGTCTTCAGGAACCGCGTGCCCGATGTCCAAGGCCACGTAACCAAAGTCAAACGTCACGTGGAAACGCGAAGCCGATGGCAGAGGCTTTCCGTTGTGGTAGAACTCGATTCGGAGGTTCGCGTCGTGCAGTGGCTCAACTTGACATTCGAAATGAGCTGTTTGTCCCTCATAGATTTCCGTTGTGCCCTGCATCGAGAAAAACGAAGAAATCACATGAAAACTCTCTTCTTCGGGGCTCGAAAGCCACTTGGAACATTAATTTTGTTTTTTTTTTTTACTGACCCTCAGCTCCGTCACGAAGCGTGGAGGCGTGGCCGGTGGCTCTTCCACCTCGAGGCGTGCCGGATGTCCTTGAGCCTCGAGTTCACGGATCTTCTCCAATCCATCAGGATGCTGAGTGTCAAGAAGTATGCTGCGACGAGCTGAACAGAGAAATCCATTTGTGAGTACTTTTCAAAACATCAGTTGCAAGGAACGAGGAAAATGATTCAGGAAATTACTCGGAATTTGGTCATTCATCGATAACGGCGAACGAAAGAATTTTCGTCCTGATGACACTTTCTACAATTTGATTTAGCAATTCTGTCCGGACCACGTTGTCGCGAACGACGCCTCTTATGACATCGTGACGGCTCGCAAAATGAAACGCGACGTTTTGAATTTTCGTTCCCGTACGAACTACAATCCTCCATGTCGAATTTTAGAAAAACTGGTACTTGTTGATTAAATTTTTGGAACTTGTACCCATTTTCTCGAATTTCTAACTCGTTCGAGTTTTTTACATTTGTACGCTTTGTCGTTACTTCCTGTTTGCAATCATCACAACTTTTTTCAATGTTTTCCAGGCCGACGAAGAGAGGATCAGGGGCAGGGACGGATGGAGATTCGATGGACTTGTGTTTATCATTTTTCGCTGGGACACGGAGCCAGATTTTAAGGTTATTAGGAATTTTGTTCCTTTTTTTTAAATTTTTTTTCTAATATTGCAGAAATAAATACTCACAGCCGACTCTGATGGTGCAAGTGTTGACAGCTTCGCCAGCAAGATTCGTTGCCTTGCACATGTACGTGCCCGAGTCTTCGGAATAAGCGTACAAAATGTCGAGTGCGACGTAGCCAAAGTCATGAGTTGTACGGAATCGATGACCAGTTTTTATTGCAACGCCATTTACGAACCTGCGAAGAGTGGAAAATTTGGAAGAAATAATTATTTTCAAAATTGCTTTTTGTTCTTGAAGCTTCGAAGAGCAGGACGAAAAAAATTCGTAGCGCGAGGAAATAAGAAGTAACGCGAACGTACCATTCGATCTTCAAGTTCGGGTCGTTGATCGGTTCGACGCGACACTCGAGGTGAGCGTGCTCGCCTTCTTTCAAATGATCCAGGTTGTTGAGAGGAGTGAGGAACACGGGTTTCTGATGGACAATCTCCTTCTCGACTTCTTGCTTTATTTCGACCGTTTCCAATTGACGGATCTTCTCCAGACGTTGAGCATCCAGGGTGTCAAGATACAAACCTTGTTTGGCTGTGAAAACAAAGTGACACGATTAATTTAGCGATTCGAGAAACGAAAGGATTTTTGACAGCGACGGAGTCACGGAAATGCATAGTCAACTGTTTGCGAACTGACGGATTTATGATAATAATTCGAATGCAATTGAGAATGTTGAGTCCCCAATCGTAAATGATAAGAAAATTCTGAAAATTTGGTATGTTTTATATGAAGTATTTAAGGGATCGTGTGAAAATGTCACGACGATCAAGAAGCTCGTTAATAAACAATTAACATGGATAAATTAAATGTTTAGTCTTACGGGAATTGGTATAACTTTGCGATAACTTTTTTTTCCGTAGTGGCTAGATGTCCGAATAGTCGGATGAATAATATTCGTCCGGACACGCTTTATCCAATGATATTCACTTTATCCGGACGAGCAAGGGTTGCTTATTCGTCCGGATATGCTTTTAATGTATGAAATATAGCCACAGCCTTTTTTTTTACTACTCAATTACTTAATATCTACAGGATGCTGAAAGCAACGAAAACGAAACGAAATTTATGGAAAAACGTTTTTTGTATTTGTTTAATAAAACGTTGCTCAACGTAATGTTAATTTTTTGATAACGAGCTTCCTAATCGTCGTGAAATTTTTATACGACCTCTTAAATACTCGACCTTTACTCAGCATCCTTAAGAATACGAGTTACTCGAGCCAGTCCTGATTTTCGAATTGAAAAATTAGAAAAATGCGTGAAAACGAAACTTACAGTCCACGGAAATGACGCAAGTGGTAACAGCTTCGCCAACGGCGTTTCTCGCTTTGCACATATAAGTTCCCGAGTCCTCGGGATAAGCGTAAAGAATGTCAAGAGCGACGTAGCCGAAATCGTAGGTTGTTTTGAATTTGTGACCCTGTGGAATTGGTCTTCCATCTCTGTACCATTCGACGACCATGGTCGGATCATTAACCGGAGTGAGAGTCGCCTCGAGATGAGCACTTTTGCCCTCGGGCAAGTGTTCGATGTTTTTCAAGGGCCTGCCAAACTTGGGTTTTTCAGCGACGATAATGTCCTCCTGGTCGGTACGTTTGTAACGAGTGTCGTCTTCTAGGTATTGAATCTTTTTCAACGCACCTTCGTGCTGGGTCTCCCTGATAATGGAGGCTTTGGCTGTGGATAAAAATAACAACGATCGAATCAATTGGCCTTTTTGTTATCGATTATTTCTCTGCTTCGATGATTCGCAACAAGTCTTCACTCCCTTGAGGGCGAATCAAATTTTTTACTCACATTTGACATTGAGCTGAATGGAACTTTGTGCAGAGCCAATTTTATTGGTAGCCTGACAAGTGTAAGTGCCAGAATCCTCTGCATAAACGCTCAAAACATCGAGCGAAGCGAAACCAAAGTCACAAGTGGTTCTGTAACGGTGACCAGTCGACAATGGCTTACCATTGTGGAACCATTCGACTTTCATGTTCGAGTCAGGGTAGGGCTCGATGCGACACTCATAATGTGCGCTTTGACCCTCGACCAAACTTGTTGGGCCGTTAAGCTTAACCGTAAATGAAGGTTTTTCCTTCACTACAAAGTCCTCCTCCTCACGCCGTTGATACTTGCTCGTGTCCTCGAGTGCTTGCAACTTTGCCAACGAACTTTCGTGCTGCGACTCGAATTGAAGAGCTGCCTTGGCTGTTTCCATGTACAACATAACCATCGTCATCAAACACATGTCCAATCCAATTTAACACAACTTTACACTTTCCTTCGCTCTTCCATCGCAAAAATGATGGCAGGAGGACAAATCAAATATACATTTCTCTATTCTCAAATAACTCTCTTCGGAATAACTCTGTGAATAAACATTATTCGCGAAAAACTTAATTCTCGAAAACTTCCAAGATTTTTAACTTCGGTTGAGAGTTATTCACGAAGAGAGTCCAGTCACCAGGTTTTTCCGAAGAGAATTATTCAAGAATGGAGATTATCAACTTATAAAGCAATAAAAAATACAGTTGTCCGCTTGCTGGAGTGACACACAGAGCGGAAAAATAATTTTTGTACAATCAGAATTGAGTAATGAAACGTAATTATGACCCTGAAAAGATCGACACATTCTTGACCCTCGAAAAGAGAAAAAATAGAACAAGATCGAAAGGATTTCGTGTTCCATATGGAATTGAGTAACGAAACGTTATTATGACCCTGAAAAGATCGACACATTTTCGACCCTCGAAAAGAGAAAAAAATGAAAAAGATCAAGAGGAGTTTTTTGGCTTGAAACAAACAGAAATGCACAATGTATTTTCTGTGCATTAATGAGAAATTATTGATTGGTGGATTCTCAGGATACTTACACTGTACGAAGAGAGTAGCCGAAGTGACAGCTTCGCCAAGATCGTTGATGGCGCGGCAGGTGTAAGTGCCCGAATCTTCGGGGTTTACGTATTTCATGTTGAGGGCGACGTAGCCAAAGTCGTGCATCGTGGTGACGCGATTAGCTGTGAAAAAGAAATGATGATTGACATTTTTCCATCTCGCGAGTGAATTTGTTGGCAATTTAGAAAAAAAAGGGTCAAGTGCCAAACTCACAAGCTTCGATCGGTACTCCGTTGCGTAGCCACTCGACCTTGAGCTTGGAATCACCCACAGGGATGACTCGAGCTTCGAAGTGAGCAGCTTGATTTTCAGCTACTCGGAGGTCCTTGATGGGCATCGTGAAAACCGGAGCCTGGCTGACGGTTTCTTCCTGTACAGCTTTGCGTTGATACCTCGACGAATCTTCCAAGTGTCGTAAACGTTGCAAAACTTCTTCGCGTTGAGATTCCATGTAAATCGATTTTTTAGCTGCGCAAGAAAAATTGTAAGCATTGATTTATTCGTTCAGGCAGGAAATTGTCGTTGAGACTTTCTGAGGAATTCTGCATTCTTTTCAGGGACTAAAAATCTTACAGTGAACTGTCGCCGTGGCCGAGGTGATCGCTTCGCCAATCGCGTTCCTAGCACGACACGTGTAAGTGCCAGAATCCTCGGGGTACGCGTACATGATGTCGAGAGCGACGAAACCGAAGCTGTTGGTTTCGACGAATCGGGAACCAGCCTTGACCGGTGTGTTGTTGTGGAACCACTCGACCTTCATCGTCGCATCGGACACTGGTATGAGACGACATTCGAAATGGGCTCTCTGACCTTCTTTGATCTCAACGCTTTTCAACGAAGTCGTGAAAATAGGCGCTTGCGTTGTTGTTTCTTCGACCATCTCGCGTCTTTGATATTTCGATCTGTCCTCCAGATAATGGATCTGCTCGAGGCCCATTTCGTTCTGCGAATCCGTTAATATTTGCGCCGTTGAACGACAGCCCAACGTGCAACTGACCTCGTCGCTTCCAACAAGGTTCACCGCTCGACACGTATACGTCCCGGAATCTTCGGCTATCAGATCAATCACGTCAAGGGCGACGTAGCCAAAATCGTGAATGGGACGGAAGCGGTGTCCTGGAATAACAAATTAACAACAATTCAACATTTTTTTCTCACCTCCGCAGAAAATCATCAAAAAATTGAAACTCGACATTTTTTCGTTAATCGTAAATTATCAATTTCACGATTTCTCCGTAAAGATTTCTCGTTCTTGCTCTACGACGAGGACTAATTTATCTGGTTTGGAAAAATGAAAGAAAAATGAACTTCTAGATTTTTAAATTTTTCAAAAATTAGAGTCAACCGGAAGCAAGAAAAAATGTATGACTCAGAGGCTCATGCGAAAAGACAGAGTAGACGAAGCATTATTTACCTATGGTTACCGGACGACCGTTCTTGAACCACTCGACTTTGAGATTGGAGTCAGTAACCGGTTCGAGTTTGCACTCAAAGTGCGCGTGCTGTCCTTCCCTGAGATTTTCTTGATTTTTGGGAATAGTGATGAATTTGGGCTTAACATTGACGACTTCATCGACGAGTTCGTTTCTCTTGTATTTAGAGGCATCCTCGAGATATTGAATTCTTTCGAGGCCTTCGGGATGTTGGCTCTCGAGTAGAAGATCTTTTTTGGCATGAACGCGAACGGAGCACGAGGTGACAGCTTCGCCAAGTTGATTTCTTGCCTGGCAGGTGTAGACGCCGGAGTCCTCGGGATAAACGCCGAGAATGTCGAGAGCTACGTAGTCGAATTCGTAAGATGGACGGAAACGATGTCCAGTTGTGACTGGACGTCCGTTGACGAACCATTCGACGCGCATGCTGGAATCGCCAACAGGTTGGAGTCGGCATTCGAGGTGGACGTTGGTCAATTCGACGGTTTCGATGTTGTGAAGCGGCCGAGTGAATTGCGGGGCTTGAACGACGGTCACGTCTTCTTGTTGAGTTCGGCGATACTTGGACGAGTCTTCGAGCATTTGAATCTGTTCGAGCGATTGTTCGTTCTGCGTGTCGGTAACGACGTCCGATCTTCCGATGATCCGGACGCAGGCCGATGTATGGGCGGTTCCGAGATGATTGGTCGCGCGGACGGTGTACTCGCCGGAATCGATGGCCGTTGCGTGCACAATGTCCAACGCGACGAAGCCAAAATCGTAGTAAGTGCGGAACCTCGAGCCAACGGTGACGGGTCGTCCGTTCTGGAACCACTCGACTCTCATGGTTGGATCACCCATCGGCTCCAAACGACATTCCAAATGAATGTTCTTTCCCTCGCTCATCGGCTTTGGGTCACTCAGTGGCTGTACAAATATCGGCTTCGATTTCGATATTTCCTCGATATGATAATGCGGCTCAACGAATTTCGATTCCTCCAGACGCTGAGTTTTTTCATACAGACCGCGGTGCATGCTGCTCGTATCGATGCTCGAACGTGCTGTCAAATTTAACGTCACAGTAGCATCAATATTTTTACAACACATTTTTGAAAATCGTTAAACTCTATCCGAACCTCAGAAAATTCTCATCGAAACTATCGTCTTATCATTATTTCGTAAACTGACAAAATAATCGATTTTTTCTCCTAATTCAACAAATAACGAATTGGAATCGATTCAAAAGAAGCAACTAATTAATCGCTCGATTCATTGTCGATCCTGAGAGAATCGTCAAATTTTTCCCGTTATACGAATAGGCGAAGGCTAATAAAATTCAATTAATTCAAATTTTGTTTTAATTTAATTTCATTAAAAAAAAAAAAAAAAAACAAATTAAAAATTATCAAATTCAATCGATTAATTTTCACTGATTGACCTGGCAATTTACAAATTGGAAGCGATTGAAAAAAAAGCTTCTAATTAATTGGTCGATTCATTGTCGATCTTGACACAATCAACAATTTTTTTCAATTATACGAATAGACGAAGGCTAATTAAATTCAATTAAATCAAAATTATTTTCAATTTAATTTAATTTAATTTAAAAAAAGAATGAACAAATAAAAAATGGTTAAATTCAATCGATTAATTTTCACTGATTGACCTGGCAATTAACATTTATAAAAAAAAAAAACGATAATCAGCGAAAAACTTACTCTCGACAATCATGGTGGCATCGAGACGCGCTTCGCCAAGGGCATTTCTCGCAATAACCGTATAAGTGCCAGCGTCCTCAGGACGAACTTGAAGGATATCAATTGCGATGTAACCAAAGTCATGATAAGTTTGTATTCTGTTGGCAGCGGTGATGGGTTTTCCATTGTGATACCATTCGATCTTCATAGTCAGATCGCTCTGAGGCTCGACGCGAGCCTCGAAATGGGCGCGTTGTCCTTCAACGATTTTGTTGGTGCCCTTAAGAGGGCCGAGGAAACGCGGTGCTTGAGTGACTTGAGTCTCTTCCTGCACTTGGCGGGAGTAACGACTCGAGTCCTCAAGATTTTGAATCTTCTGCAAACCCGTTGGGTGTTGACTGTCGTATATTATGTCGTTTTTGCTGATTACACTCAATTGTGCAGTTGTCTGTGCCTCGCCCACGCGATTGTACGCGCGACAGGTGTAAATACCCACGTCGTGGATCGTTACGTACTTCAGGGTCAAGGCGACATAGCCAAAGTTGAAGAAAGTCGTAATTCTCGAACCTGGTGAAGAAAAAAAAACATTTCGTTACGACAAATTCATTATTTTCCTTTAAAGACCCGAAAGAATTTCTCATTTTTTTTTCTGGACTCACTGGCTTCTACAGGGCTTCCATCTTTAAGCCATTCTACTCGCAGCTCGGAATCGCCGACAGGCTCGAGGCGAGCCTCGAAATGGGCGAAACCGCCTTCGCGAATGTTGATCTGATTTTTAATCGGTGATTTGAATTCCGGTGGGCTCGTCGGTTCCGGTTGTTCTCTCACGTACTTTTGATGCATAGCTTGTTGATAAGCTTCCAATTCTTCGGCAGCTTCGATGTACTTTTGTTGCTCGGGGATTCCCAAATCAGTGGTGACGCTCGTGCGTGCTGGAAAAACGTCAAAATGATATTTCCATCTTTTGAATTTACGAGCGAATGCGACAATCGATTTTTTTTTCAATCTTCGCTTACCAAAGACACGGAGCGAAGCGGTGCTAATCGCTTCTCCCAAACGGTTCACAGCTCTGACGGTATAAGAACCAGCATCTTCACCTCGTAGGTGCATTATGTTTAGTGAGACGTAGCCGAAGTTGAAGATTGTCGTGATTCTTGAGCTAGCTGTGATGGGTCTTCCATCCTTGTACCATTCCACTTTCATGGTTGGATCGCTGACAGGTGTAAGTTGCGCTTCGAAATGAGCGTTTCTACCCTCTTGCAGCTCGCCAAGTTCCTGGAGCGGACGGATGAAGACCGGACGTTGGGAGGCGAGATCTTCGGCGCTCTCTTGTCTCTGATATTTCGAGTAATCCTCGAGCTGTTGTATGTAACGAAGACTATCGGGATGTTGGCTCGTTTGCTCGATCGTTGCGCGTGCTTCATGAAAACAAAAAAGAAAAAAAAACAATAAAAATGCGTTAATTTCCCGCGATAAACTTTTCGTTTGCTCAAAAAATAAAATTAATTAAATAATTACGAGTAATGCTGAGGGTGGCGCGAGACTCGGCGACTCCGGTTGAACTTACTACGCGGCAGACGTACTCGCCGCTGTCGTGGAGCACGACGCTCAGTAAATCCAACGATATAAAGCCGAATCGGAAGAGACAATTAGCTCGAGAACCTTCGTCGATTAAATTCACATTAGCGGGAATTAATAACAGAGATTTTCATACTTTCGGATCGTTGATTTAATTGGCTAATTGGTTTCAAGGTCAAATACTCACTCGCTTCTAATTGTCTACCGTTTATATACCATTCCACCCTCATAGTGGGATCGCCCACCGGTTCGATTCTGGCCTCGAAGTGAATACGTCCACCCTCGATCTGATGAACGTCTCGTAGCGGTACGATGAAACGTGGAGGTGCATAAATCCTGTCTTCCTCCTGAGGAGGGAGATAGGGCTTGGCGCGCTCTACGTGTCTGAGATAAATCACTTCGGGGCCAGGCGCGGGTCTTGAAAAATTAAATTCACGATTATGCAACTAGCAGTCGCGTGAGTGCGAGAGAGACAACCATAAAGTAGATACACGTTTTTTCCAGAGACTCTTCATATTTTGAGAAAAATAAAAGTTGCAATTTCTTCTTCTGATGAAATTGGAACAACGTGTAAGTAATATTTTTCTTGAAATGTTCAGTCTCTCCAATTAAAACGTGTGTAAGGGAATTTTTATGGAACGAGCAAGTGATAGAAAATTTATTGAGGAAAAGATAAATAATTACTCAGGTTCGATGACTCTAGTCGGTCGGGGTAAATTCAGGCGTCTTGGTTCGGGGGTCGTTCCTTTCGGTGTCTCGACGAATAGGCGTGCTCGGGTGGCCGTGGAGCCCGCTACGTTTTGAGCTGTGCATTGATACCAGGCTGCGTCGGTGAACTTGGCGTAAGGTATGTCGAGGGTCGAGGCTCCACTGCCGTCCGTTGATATGCGCACGTCGGGCCCGGGCGCAATCGGCACGCCGTCCTAAAGCCCCAAATAAATCGGTTTCTCTTTGCAACAAGTTCAACTATTCGGGACTCGGTAAAAGGCTGCTCGTTACTTCGAGGAGCAACATTCCACCGACTGAATGGTGATGAGTGACGCGACATTCGTGACTAGAATCTCGATGCTTGTGGGGGGTCTAATTGACCCCAACTTTTTGGCAAGGAAACTTACGGAAGTTTAGGCAGTTTTTATCGTCAAAATCTAAACCGATTCAGCTTTATCGTACGTCATTTTGTTTGTTACACTGAAAACGAAATTTTGTTGAAAAAGATGAATATTTTGTTCGATACGTTCGACTAAACGATTTTTTAAATAATCCCAAGAATTGTGTCAATGCAGCGAGAAATATTTTAGAAAATTCTCTTCGGAAGCAAATTTTAGTCGTTCCACTCGTAAATTTCGCTGACAATTTCGTTAGAAACCAAATGTACTGTCAAAATAACAAAAATTTTGAAATTATTAAAAAATATTTAGTTCACCGTATTCAACAAAATATCGACGATGTTTAACAAAATTTCATTCTCAGTGTATGAAAAAAACAAAGAGAATTGTGGTTTTTGAAATGTTTTGTCGCCTACGAAGAAAGTTTTATGAGCCAGAAAAGATCGGAGTCTGTTTCGACGCAGTCTGAGGCTAAAACTAAATGGAATTGACGTTTCGTTTGCTTCTGGAAGACTCACCTTCTGCCAGGTAACTCGCGGGATGGGTGTTCCAACAGCGCGAGCAGAAAAGACAACGGGTTCACCTTCCTTGACGTTGGTGGTGGTGAATCGTTCGACAAATTTGGGTGCCAGGACTTGTTCTTTCTCGATAACGTAGAGATTGCACTGGAAGGATGTTTCGCCAGCTTTGTTTCTGGCGACGCAGGTAACAACGCCAGCGTCGGATCGTGAGACGTTGGTGATCATGAGAGAGTTGTTGCCGGATTCGTTTACGAGAATCTTGTGCGTTGCATCGTTGACGCATTGATAACCATTGACGTACCAGGTCACTTCCGGATATGGACGTCCCGTAACGCGACAATCGAATCTCGTCATTTTTCCTTCGGTCACTTCGCGGTCAGTGCACGTACGCACGAAATTCGGAGCGAGCGCTTTTCCCGCGTCGGGGCCTTCGCTCACCGCTGGCCCTCCCGATGTCATCGACTCGGTCTGCACCGTTCGCAAGGCTTCGCGCTGCTGCACATACTGCGGCGATTGGTCGACCTGATCGCTGCTCGATTCGATCGCTAAATAGGCCGAACTCACTGTACAGCCTTGAGGATTCTCAGCCAACAGAGTATAATGACCACTGTCCTCGGTCGTCGTGTTACGGATCTTCAAACTTGCCTGCTGATTCGAATGGCTCGTCTCCATGCGATTGCTGTCACGAATTCGTTGTCCGTTCTTGAACCACGTCATCTGTCGAACGAATCAATATTTTCAGTCCTTTTTTTGTCAAATATTTAAAATTGGAACATTTCCGAAAAATGAATTTTTTCTCCTCGAACGATCTTCCCATTTTCTCGAAAATAAATCATCAAAATTCAACATCGATCTTACCCTTCCTTTCGGATTGCCAGACACCTTGGCGGTAAAGACCGCTTCGGATCCCTCGACGAGCTTGGAGTTACGAGGCTTTTGACTTATCTGCGGTGGTGCCACTGGCCCGAGACTACGATCGATCACGCTCGATATCTGCGAATCCGTTTCCGTCACCGTACGACGAGTTATCGACTCACGAAACTCGGTCTCTCGTAGCAATCGGTACTCGAATGTATCGACCTGCATCCAAAGATGTTTTCTTCATTATTTTCAATCATTTTTCAAACTTTAGACAAAAAAATCGTTTTGTGAACATCAACGCCTTTTTATTACAGCAACGGAATTTTTCTTTCTCTTTTTTAAATGTAAACTCTGACGATACCTTGAAATCCTCAATGACGGTGGTAGTCGTTGAGGAACCATTGAGAAAACGTTTGTCCGTTGTTTGCTGATAGCTTCGCTGTTGAAAACTTTGACTGCCGTTAGTTTGCTCCATCGATTGGAAACTCTGAGAGTATTCCTTCTTGAAGCCACCGAGTTGTTGCGGAGGTGGTGGTCCAAATCCTTCCGGTTGTATGTAAACCGAGCAGACAGCGTTGCCTGCGATGAGTCACCAAATAAATTTTCCGTTAATTTTTCGAATAACTTGACGAATGCCGATCGAGTTGTAGTGAAAATCGTATTTCTCATGCTCTAGCGATCGTATGGGTCTTTTTGACCCGGGCAAAAACTTTTTTTTCAAACGTTTTAAATGAAAAAAAATGCAAAAAAATAGATTTTCCAAATTTTTTACTGTCCAAATCCTTGAGATGTAAGTGGCAGGACGAAAAGGATCCAAAAGCGATCCGGGGCGCCATAAAAAATCATATGATTCACGGAGGCATAATAATCCGGGCGGTTCTATTTACCATATTGATTTCGAACGTTGCAAGTGTATTCTCCCTCGTCTCCTGGGCCGATCTGATTAATTTGGAGGGTAACGGTACCGGTGCGATCGTCATAGGCCATTCTAATTTTTTGTGATTCCTTCAGCGGTGCTCCTTTGTGAGTCCACGCTACAGTTGGCTTTGGATTGCCGCGTACGCGACCCTCGAAAATAGCGTTACCACCCTGAGCTAGTCTGGCATTTTTGAATATCTGCTCGAAAACCGGGGGCGATGGGTCGCCTGGTCTTCCGGTGAACCTGTTGATCCATCAATTTTCATATTATTTCGCGATCAAAATATCAACAACTAATAACTCCAAGTTCAGAGATTCCGTTTCATCGTTTGTGCACAAAATGAACGTTTTTCGTAATTTATTGGAATTTTTTTTGTTTATTATTCCGTCTCCTGATTATTTTGAAACTTTGCTATAACTTTTTCCATTATTTTCGGATGCTGTTGCGAAATTTACATTCGATGCTCTGTGCAACTTTGTTGCAAAATTTATTTATTGGGAATCTTAATTTTTTTATTTATTCATTGACGTTGATGCAATGTTTCAGATTCTTTCGAAAAATTGGGAGATTCTAATTAATCCTCCTATTTGCCGTTTAATTTGGCGAGAATTTTTGAATTTTTTAATTTTTTTATTTCGTGTAATTCGTTCTCAGACAGTTTCCCTGAATTCTTCGGATTTTTGTGCACCGACAAAACACATCCTTGAACGCGATATTTTGTACTTACACTGGTACGGTTGGTGTCATTTGCATCACGAGTTCTCCTTGCACTGCAATGAAAATGAGAATCCATGTAATTAATTTGCCGCATCGATATTTCGGAAAAAAAATTCATTTCTTTCAAATTCCAAGATATTGAATTTCAACAAAAGTACAAAATTAAGCAACGCACGCAGATGTTCTTAAGTAGAGTAGAACAATTTGCGATGTTAGAGTTTCGTTTGTCTCGCGCGAGGCGTTTGTCGTCACGGGACGTGGGTCCGCGAGAAACGACGCATTTTTTGTTCGTTTTATCTCTTTCACTTAATTTTCTTTCCAATTGATTTTCCCTTTACAATAATCAAATGGTTTTCGAGCAGGTTTCATTTTTACCTGAACGGCGCGTGACGCGAGAAACGTTTTGCAAGAGATTCGAATTGTTTTCTTTATTTCCCATAACGATGCGTTTCTCGGAGCTCAAGTTTTTTTCTCAGACTTTCATTGGATTTTGATACAAAAGTCGAAAGCGATCCCTGTCGTGCGTTGAGATCGAAAAAAACAATAATGATCATGCGTCCTGATATTAAGGGGAGAACCACAAGTCCAAGGTTCAAATTGTTGGGCATTTTTTATCGGAGCCAAGAAGAAAAATTGCAGGCTCACTTAAAACTCATTATTTCGCCAACGCGAAGGTTTAACCTCAATTTCTAGCATCGTTAGTAAAACCTTGAAACTCTAAATAAACTTTAAGCATAATTGAATGCTATTTTTATGTTGTCATTTTGATGGGTAGCCTCTTGAAACTTTAAGCTCAAAATAATGGTCGAGAGAAGAAAAAAAACGGTGAATAACGAAATTTGTCTGGAGACCATTTTCGGGGAGGCTGAAAGTCATACGTCTGACGTTTAATCGCATGAGGAGTTGGTAAACATACAAAATAAGGAGGGATCAAAGCGAGAACGATAGTTTTGGTGAATAAAATTCTGGACGTAAGGTAAAAAGACTCGAGGGCGAAAATGGAGAGTGAGGAGCGAGTCGGAGGGAGGGATTGGAAATTGGACGTGAGGGAAAAGGCACAAGTGGGCGAGAGAGCATAAATGCAGCATATTTCAACGATGATGATGATGATCCACGCGTATGTATAAAGCTGCGAATCGCTATAACGTACACACGTGCACACAAACGTCGTTTCTCTGTCGCTCTCACGACGAACCGAGGGGCATAGAGGGGTGACTAGAATCCTATTTTTGTACGGGACGAGATCGCGTTACCGGGACCCATTTTAGGAGCAACTATCTTTACACGGCGCCCAGAGTGGCTCGCAACGCCGCCACTAAATCGCCCTGGTGTTTCGTCTCTCACTTTGCTGTCCTTCTCTTTCCTCTTTTTCTTCTGAGTTTCTCTCCCTCCCTTCCGCCCTCGCGAAGCCATGACTCTCGACATCGAGTTCACTTTTCCATCGTGTTTTAAACGCGCCCTCGTATACCCTATCGTTCAGAACGCTCTCCTCTCTCTCTCTCTCGCTCCCTCTATTTACGCTAATTCGAGAGAACGACGAACTACGAACGACGGAGATGCCAGCATCCAGAAAACTCCTCTGCTCCTTTTTATCATCATCTTCATCATCGGCATAGTCGCAGACAACGTCGTCGTACGTTACGCAAGTCCAGTCACTCTGACCAAAATAACAGAAAGCTTTACGGTGGTTGCGCCGTGAAAAACCGACTGACCGACTCTAGTTTTTTCTGCGTTTTTTTGTTCTCTCCTCTCCCCTCGTTTTCTCTCTTTCTCTCTCGCAGTCGCCCACCCCTTCGTGCCAAAGAATACACCATGTTAACATCAACGCGGACACTGTCTTTTATTCGCATTGCCATTGACGCAAGAAATTTCAGCCAGCGTTGCCAACCGCTCCCTCAATCAGCTGTTGACCAAACGGAAACAGTTCGCTTCCATCAAGAAACTTTCGATCGCGCGCGTCTTCCTGCTCAATGTTGATTTCATGATTTTTCGACATGGAGAGAATTAGAAACTGAATAATTGTGGTCGCGAAACAATTCCGAGCATTTTTTTAAATGGAAAATGTCGATTCGTGCAAATGAAATGAAATTTCTTTCAACAAATACGAAATTTTATTTTGTCTAACCTGAAAATTAATATTCTGAATTGTGAACATTAGCCGCGAGAGTAAGTCTTGACTTTTTATTCTCTCTGTGAAGATTTCGGTATTTCCTGACCAATCTACATTTCCAAAGTGCACATTTTCAAGCTTCTTTAGTTATTTATTTGTTTAGAGGTTGGAGAATTCGCGAGATCGCAACATTGGCGTAAATTTGTCGCGCCTCGTAAGCTCCCAGCGTTGAGGGGGGAGGGAAAAAGGCGGTCGTGTCGCGAATATTTGCGTCGCGCTGTTTTGGCACGAAATACAAGACGTTGTTGGCAGAAAGATCCCGCGCATCGACACATTGCTGTGACACTTGTTTTTCGTCGACGCGCACGATAAATCGAAGCTAAACATATGACCCGGAAAATCTTTCATCGGGAATTTCCTGTTGGGGGAGTAATTTTGTGAGGAGGAATTGAAAAAACAACGAGGGATTGTCTGACAGCTGTTTCCTTCAAACATTTTTTCGTCTTGTCGTGTTTTGGAGGCACAGGAAGAATTACAGCGAAATGAATTTTCCGTGCCTCTGTAGGAATTACGAAAAAAATGTCTTTTCTTTTTTAACAGGACGGTCCTCGAACGGGGAATCTATCTTTAGTAAAGACGCGGGGTTTCGTAAAATAAAACGCCAGCGTCGTTGACGCTCCGTGGATACACGCGAGTGTGTGCGAGCGAGAAAGAGCTCGCACCGAAAATAGAATTTTCTTCGCCCGCTTTCGAGCCCGAAAGACTTCTCGTAAAATGGTAACGTTCCCCGTCATTTTAGCATCGCGCGACGCTCCTCAAAACCGGTGTTAAACGGAGAGAAATTCGCCCATTTCCAATCGTCAGTTCATAATCGTCTGTGACGCAAAATTCATCCGAAATATTTGTTACGAGTTCAGAAAAAAAAATAAAAACGAGCCTCCTAAAAATACGATCATTTTCCAAGCAAAGTTCCTGCTCAAAACATTCGACTCACGATCACACTCCACTTGATGACCGAAATAAAGTTTTCGAAAACTTTGCGATTAGAAAAATTCCAAGCAAACCTGATTATTGATCCCGATACGAATTTTAGAAACGTAGAAAAAACACAGGAACACACACACACGAAATAGATAAAATCCAGTGGCAGAGACAGACCTCTCTGCTGGCTGGTGATTTCTTGACGAGTTATTTGTCGTTCGGTTCGTTGCTGGGTCGAGTAATGTTGCATTGTCGTCTGCTGTTGCATTTGTTGCTGTTGCTGAAGCTGTTGTTGTTGTTGTTGTTGTTGTTGGTGCTGCTGAGGCGACGGTGGTTGCTGCTGCTGTCGCTTCATCTTGGAATCTCAAAGATTACCAAGAGTGGAGAGAACGAGCAGAGCCACTCGGAAGTTCACTGACAAATCCTCTTCCTACAATAATCAGGTCGAATGTTTCGATGAGCACGCACAATCACAGGTCGATAAAACCAAATGATAAAATAAAAACAACTGACCGAAAAACAAAAAGCACTGTTAAAAGCGATCCTTTTCTCTTCTCCCAATAAAATATATTCGTATTTTCGTTTTGACGTTTAAATTCGCAATATTTTCGTCAAATAAAAGAATAAATAAATGTGTATATCGTCGTTCGCTGCCTGTCACAGCCTCCGTTACGTTGGCAGGATTATCTTTTCAAGTCATTGTATACATGGAACGAAAAAAAAGCGTTTCCCCGAGACACTTTGAACCAAGACGTCGATCGAATGCGAATTGCGCGAGTAAGCCGGTAGCGGTATCCTCCGGAGCGACCAAACGTTCCTCTTCCACCGCGGAAATTCTTCTTGGCGGGGTTTTTCGTCCCGATGGTGGGGGTTGGTGGAAGAATAACGAGACAAGTCAGACGACCAGGGTGGGGCGTTCTCGAGCTCCTCTCCGTGGCTGCTCGCGATCTCTCTCCTTCTCGCTCCCTGCTGCTTTTCCTTGCTCGTGCTCTTGCTCGTTTCTCGTCTATTCTGTGCTGTATCGTTCTTTGGAAAAAATCATGAAGAAACCGAAGAAATTCATCGGGACAAGCCTCGAGTGGGGGAGAAGAAAAACTTCCTCTCGACCCTCGGGCTTAGACACACGTTTTACGTTCCCTTCGCGCGATCGCAAGAACGGACGGAAATATCTTTCGCTCCTCCCCCTCCCTCGATCTTTCTCCAACCTCTCCACGTCGTTTCTTCTTCTTCCTCCACTTCGCCTTGTTCTTTACACTCGATCCGTCTGTGCCTCCGCTACTGCACCACGATCTCGTAATGACAATTCCTCCCGCTGGGATTATTACTCTTCGGGCACAAAGTAAAAGTTTAATGAACGAGCTTGTCGCTCAACGCAGCGAGCGTGTTGCAAAAACTCCCGCGACGTATTTTTTTCATTTTTTTTTTTTTTTTACAGTCTCTCTGATTTAAATTCTCTTTGCGCGATCAGCATAAATGTGTCTTTGAAAAAACTATTTTTAAATCAACATTTCACGAAACGTTTCCTTCGAAAATTCAATCACATATATGCGTCTCGACATAAATTTGAGGTGAAATCATCGTCCCCAATGCCGGACGATTGGTCAACTCTTCTGTGCCAAATCCTAGCCGGATAGATGAGACTTTTCCCGAATTATAATCGATTCATATTTTGGCAGCATTATCATCTCTCTCTGCAGACGCCCATTCGTAAATTCTTGTCAATGTGAATCTCTCGATCGTTGTTTTTTTTAAATATTTCAATTATTTTCTCGGAATATTTCAAAGAAAAATACTTTTGCTCGCGTCTCAGTATCGTCGAGCTTGATCGAACAGAAAAGAAAGATGCGAAGATTTTAATCCATCGCTCGTTGCCCCATAGACCCGCGGTGCTCGAGAAAAGTTGCTTTTCTTTCTCGCGCTTTCTCTCTCGCTCTCTCGGCCACGATGATACGTCTCGGTACGTGCGTCCTCGTTGAAACGCATACGCACATGAGCCGAAGAAGAAGAAGCGTTTGAAAAAAAGTTGGAGAGTTCCGTTAAGCCGGTTTCATCGTGCCACGCGCTCGATGGATATTATTTCTCTTGTTGAGAACTGCAGCAGCTCGCTCGATCTCGATTTCTCTCTTTCGATCCTCTCGCCCAGCGGGATATCGCGTCCGTGCGAATTTCTTCGGGTCCCTCTTCCTCTTTCTTTCTCTTTCTTCGTGGACGTTGACAAGCGCCCACGCGCGCGCGAGTCCCTCTCTTCCCCGAGGCTTATCGCGCGCGCCTCGATTCAACACGCTCGCAGTTGTCACCCCAGTTTCTTCTTTCTCCCGATCCCATACATCTTCCGTCACTTCCGTCCTTTTTTTTCATGCTCTCCGAGTTTTTCGTTTTTTCATGCACCAACACGGGGCCTGCTAATGAAAAAATCCAAGCCCGCGAGGTTCCGCACGAGTCGTTGACACTCGGGCGTTCACGAATTCATGGATCGTGCATTAAAACGCATTCATTCGCAATGCAGATTTTGATAATTAGACGAAAAATGAGGAAAAACGAGTTTAAAAATAAAAAATTTTCTTGTAAAGGCAAAAATAGCACGCGAGAACAAATGTAAATGGAGGAAAAAAGATTTTGGATCTAAATTTGAATGCCTCTCGCGCGTACAACGTTGAGTCAAAAATCATGATGAACGACTTGGACATTAATTTTAACTGTGAAAACTCGTAACCCGTTGATTTTCAACACGAAGAGAATGCGATGCTTTTTACAGCATTAGAGAGAGAGATAAAGAGATCGGCCTGCATCGCTTGCATGCTTGCATGAACGCATCGGAGTATACGCTCGTTTATTACACATATACGCCTACGATGAAACTGTGTTTATGGCTCGGTTCCGTTCATTCTCAATACCGTTGTATTTCCTCAAGAAAATTCTACTCTTTTTCGCTCAATCTACGAGCCAAAACAATTCACTTCCGACCGGATTAAAATCTCCTCTCGCAACCACTCATTTTTTTTTTATCAATCTGGTCGGAAAATTATTCAGGCAAATGAAATTCAATCGTGTTTATCATTCTCAAAGATTTACTACTTGACTCTGAACACATTGAAAAAATAAACTGTCCAGTCTAATTACCAGATCCACACACACACACAATCGTCAGGCTAATTAAACGCACTCTTAACAACTTTTCTTCTGGACGGGAAGTCCGTTTACGGTACCTGCAATTATGTGCTCACTTCGGAAGCACATTTCTTCGTGATTGTTCCTTCATTTCATTAAACTTTCTGTTATTTACACTTGTTACAATTACCCGACAATGTATGAATGGACGAAATGGAAAATTAACCCTGAACTCCTCAATTTCTATAAAACTACGAGAAGTTATTTCGTGACGACGAAAACGGTGCACGAGCGAATGTAGAAACTCCATAAACCAAGCAAAAAAGTCGAAAACATGGGAAAGAAATGGACTTTGCGTAGGAGAGTGGGGTCATTTTGACCCCACTGACTTGACAACTTTTCTTCTGAACGGGAAAAGTCTGTTTCGGTTTCGCAATTATGGGCTCACTTCGGAAGCACATTTCTTCGTGATTGTTCCTTCATTTCATTAAACTTTCTGTTATTTACACTTGTTACAATTATCCTACAATGTATGAATGGACGAAATGGAAAATTAAGCCTGAATTCCTCGATTTCTATAAAACTTTGAGAAGTTATTTCATGACGAAGAAAACAGTGCACGAGCGAGTGTAGAAACTCCATAAACCAAGCAAAAAAGTCGAAAACATGGGAAAGAAATGGACTTTGCGTAGAAAAGATTTGACAAGTTTTATCCTGCACGGGAAGTCCGTTTCGGTACCTGCAATTATGTGCTCACTTCGGAAGCACGTTTCTCCGTGATTGTTAATTCATTTCATTAAAATTTCTGTTATTTACTCTTGTTACAATTACCCTACGATGTATGAATGAACAAAATGGAAAATTAACCCTGGACTCCTCAATTTCTATAAAACTTTGAGGAATTATTTCATGACGAAGAAAACGGTGTACGGGCGAGTGCGTAGAAACTCCATAAACCAAGCACAAAAGTCGAAACCATGGGATGGAGAAGGACTTTGCGTAGGAAAGTGGGGTCGTTTTGACCCCCTTGTAGTAAATGAGTCTTGGGACCTTTTTATATTGGACACGAGAAGTTCTATTGCTTTCGTCTCACGGTTAAGATGCTGTTTTACTGTCAACGCGATATAAATATATGTGCGAACGCGAGTTAAAGACCAGAGTCTCATCATGGTAGAGTGACGTTAGGTATAGATGAGAGAGTGTGGTCGTGGTGGTGGCAGTAGGTCGCGAATTCGAGCGAGTGTGCACAGCCGCGTAATCTAGACACGCGAGCCAATAGTACACACAATGCTGGGTTTCGCGTTACGTTACGCACAGAGCTTTTGCATTAAAGATTCTTCCGCAGAATGTTTGCTTCTCTTTCTCGAGGCCTTGCACAATCGCCAGCAACATTGTGGGTCCTGGTGCATTGCAAACTGCTCGACTATATGATTTCGAAGCAACGCGAGTCAATTTAATATTTGCGAAGAAAAGAGAAGATGAACTTTCGCTTGAAATTGACGACAGGGCGTTTCTCGACTCACCAGATTTACGGAAAAGTGCCGAGAGTGCGTGAATCATCCTCGGCGCTATATTGAAAATCCTCAAGGTAACAAATCTCTTCGCCTAGCGACGACGACCTATTTCGGGTCCGTGGGATTCTCTCTCAAACATCCAACCGGCTAACCGGACCGTAATTTTCATCTCCGCTGCAGCAGTGATTCAACCTTTCGTTACACCACTTTGTCTTACCCTCTCTCTTGTAAATACGCAAAAAAAGCGAGCGCGAAGAAAAAAATTCGTTTCTGCTTTTCGATCTTTTTTTTTTTGGAATTCAAGTCCATAAATTATTTTCCCACCTTTTGGGTCTTTGAAATCGATTCAAAATCCAGTTTAGTTTGATTTGAACGCAAGCCTGATCATAGGTCGACGATTTTTTTAATTTTTGGCCTTAGAATTCGTTTTTTACTGCAAGAGACACTCTGCGATTTTAGTCGAAAATTAATTGACACGATTATTCAATTGGATTTGAAAATAGACGAAGAGCCGAGACGGTTCACGTCCTGCGATGAATCTTTGAGATTCATCGTTACAGAATCAGATTATCGTTGGCGCAGGAATGATCGTAAGTTTATTTTTGTAAATCGCGTAACGCGTTATGATCACGAGAGGTGATTCAGGTGTTTGAGTAATTCAATACTTTCTGTCAGCCACGCAACTCGTTACCATTACCCGCTGATCTAAAGAGATTTTGTTTTCGAATTTTGAAAAGTATTAACATGCGTACCTGGTGATCGGGAATTTCTTTCCATTTCGCGAATCCACAATGCCGAATTGTTTCGACTTTCTGGGCTGCTCGTATACCTCGAGGAATTTCCCTCGGAAGCATAAAATTCCGAGGCGTGATAATCCATTTCCGAATACAATTCAAGCCGTCGCGTTATCTCCTCGTAATGTCGTCTCTGGGATTCTTTCTCGTCGGTGCTGTCGTCCTCGGTCAAAGATTCATCAGGATTCTCACCGTTTTCCCGCCAGTATGCGGTCTCGTAATTTTTTCGCGAAACTCTGTGACGGAGCAACGAAATTTCGATCCGATAATTACAAAAACGGAAACGTTCGTTGAAAGAAGATGAAAAAGTTGTAAATAATCGAATTATAAAGTGGAATTTCTCGTTTGAATTTGGTTGAGTTGTCGTCGTGAGTTCCAGGGGAAAATTGAAACCTCGAAAGTTCTTTCCTTCCGATAGTTCGTGTCGTAAGAGTTTTGTAAATGTTATGAAGCTTTAAAAAAATTACCGATCGCTAGATTTGTTAGTGTCTCGTTCAAGAAAAACTTTTTCTTCAAATCGTTCCTGTTTCCTTTCCACCTCCTCGTCCTCGTCTCCGTCGTAGGAGTACGATCGTATTTTCAGTGGATTTTGAGCCGATAGGAAGAGATCTTCAAGGGCGACGAATTTGGACGATGCATCGGGGGATTCCCCCAGTCTGCTGCAGTCTGCTACTTCCTCCGACAAACCTGTGACGATCGATCGTTCGACATGAGTAACAATAATTAATTATCTACGCTGCTCGCATCGAGTATTCACGGTGGAATAGAAAATGAAGGAGAATTCGAGGCGAAACGGTGGGCGAGGCACCCTGACGTATAATTTAGTGAGTTTGCCTCTATTCTTAAAGAATCTCGATGAAACGCTATTTCTGGCGACCCCCGCATAACTCGATCGCGACTCCCAAGACCTCCTGCCGGGATCTCTAATCTTTTCGAAGCTTTGCACTAACGTTTTTGCACATATGTGCGCGTCTACGAGCTGCAGGCCTTGTGTCACTCGAAATTTAAACGTTTCGCGGCTCTCGAACAAACCTCAAGAGGATGCGTTGAGCGTTCTTGACCGCTTTATTGAGTGGCACGTACTCGATGGAGTAACTATTCTGTTCATCGTCATTCCTTGATAAACTTTTCACCTCGAGAATTAAAAAAAAAATCGCAAATTTGTAAGATAAAAATTCAGATTTCGGGTCAAATTGACCCAGAGCAAAATCTTGATCACAAACTCAAAGTATCAAATTGCTGGTTTAGGAAATCGTTTTTAAAAATCTGACGAAATTCATGAAAATCTTTAATAGAGGCGAATATTTGGCTGAATACATCGACGGAATTTGCAAGCTCGTACAATTACAATTGGCGCTGGCCTTCACCCGCAATGACCGTGATAGTGCAGTTTCTCTATTTATTGTCTAGGTCACTCGTGAAACATCCTCAACTCTCAAACTGTTTATATCGGACCGTTTGTGTCTGTTGCTGCGTACAAATGTGCGTGCGTGAGAGAAAGAGAGAAACAAAAAAGCATATGACCCGAGATAGATCTGCGGTGATTTAACTTTCGGTCCTCGAACTCACGGAGAAGTAATCTCTCTTTCTCGCGCGCGCGCGCTCTTCTCTCCCCCGAGAGAGCGGAGATTACCGCTATTCTTGTTGAATTGCCCTGTACAAATAGCATATCCGAAAATCTCGTGTATCTATCTCTCAATCTTCAAGAAACTACACACTCGTCTCCGAAGGAGCTACGAGCGACAGAGAGCTTGTTATTTTTCCATTTATTTTTGGAACACCGACTCACATTATCCTATACGCATTCCGAGATTACCTTACGTTCTATTTTTAAATCCTTTTGCCCACTCCCCAATCTTGTACCTCGAGAACGCCTTCGCCCTGTTCTCGAACTAGCGCCAACAGCTTCGATCTTTATTTTCCACGCTTTTTAACCATCGCCCCAAATGATAATTATTCACGTAACTCGACGACCCTGTCATCGATTTTCCTGAATTTTTACCCACCGCGTCCTTCCTTTCAAAAAGTTATTTGTCTTTGAAATTTTTTTTCCATCAGGAGCATCGAATATGCTCGAAGAACTTGATCGAAGGTCCGCGAATTTGGAGCCCTCGAAATAGCAAAAAAAAAACGTCGACCCACGTACTTTTTAGTTTGTTTTTTCGGATTTTCGACTTCGTAACAATAATCACTGTGGCTCCATCTCGAAAAAACTGCTCCACTATTCTACAGAGGACCAAAATAAAGTGGGAGCAGATTTTTCTAAAAGATACTTTACGGTTCGGGCTCATCACTAAAGTCATAACTATTAATTACTTCAAGATTCCACTACTTTTCGCCTCTCGACCCGGTACTTACCCATGCACAGATAAAATTTTAGCACCAAGCTCCCCGAAGCATTCCATCACCGTTTAAGAGCGTTTTCTAACTACGGACGTACGAGGAAAAAAATACGTGGGCACGATTCGAAACGAAAAAAGAAAAACTTTTTGAATGGAAATTTTTGTGATTTTTTTCCAATTTCTTTATTCGAGAGACAATATTTTTGTTGTTTTCTTTTTATTGATTCGAAAAGTGCCCTAAATTCGGTGGGAAGGAGGGATGCTTCGTGAAGGAAAGGAAATTGCATGTAAATCGTGAGAATAGAATGAGGATGAATGAAATAAACATGTTACACCATATTCCCAAGTTTCCTTTGCAGAGGAAGCACACGTTTATTTACATAACAGTAATGAATTGATGAGAATATCACTAATTGATATTTATACGTGTAACGGCAGGTAATAACGAAGATAGAGACGTTCCTCGAACATGGCAACGCGTCGAACATAAATATAGTTGGCGAAATGATTAATTGATTGATTTATTGAATTATTTATTTCCCCATACATGGCTAATAGCGATTTAAAATACATAAATAGTCCGTGAGAATTCGAGCAAGCTTTGCTGCGATCACATGAAGCGTCTAACAATTAATAACTTCCACTTAAACTCGTGTGGCTAATCGTAGCTAAAGCGAGGTATGAGAAAAATCTTCGTAAAGCTTCATTGAATCGAAATTCGATTAGTCAACAACATTTTGTTGTGTTTCTTTTTATTTAATAGAAAAAAATCATATTTCTAAGTGCATCGTATCTCGTGAGTTTATTCTCTCTTGTCTGACTAGAAGTTTCGAAGGGCCGAAACAAAAGAGGAAGAAATTAAACGAAAATGTAACAACAAGCAGAATAAAACAAGCGAAAAATCTCAAGTTTCTTTTTTTTTTCGTATCTCGCATATTTGTATGAATAACTCGGATTCGAATGAACGGGGATGGAGTCTCGATGCTCACTGAATCACAGCAACGTCTCTTCGCGAGAACGAAAAACAAAAACTTTTGCAGCATTTACCGTTGACGGCGCGAATACAAAGCGACAGGATTTTTACCACCACCTTTTTTTTCAACTTGGCGCTAGCGATACCCCTCTGCCAACTACTCCGTGCCAGTGTCGTTTTTGTTTTTATTTTTTAGGCGAGAATAATGAGCGTCTGTTACCTGATGCAACCTGGAGAAGCGCCATTGTACTCGTCGAGCCGAGAGCATTCGTCGCCGTACACGCCCAAGTTCCAGCGTCATCTGGGAAATGATTAAAGTGCAAATTGGCTCGTTAGAAAATTGTACTTTTTACATGACGATTGGAGGTGATTATTAAAATTTCAATACCGTCATATGCTCTCGGAATTACGAGACGACACACTCCGTTTCTGTAGTGAATCTCGTAGTCGAAACAATTCTCAACGATCCGCCCGTTTCTTGACCAAATAATATTCGGCTGCGGTTCCGCTTGGACGATGCATTCGAATCTGGCTGTTTGGCCACTCAGTACAGCGATATCCCGTAGAGGCTATAAAAGGAAAACACACACACGTGAAAAATAGTACTTTGTGTTTTCCGAAAAACGAGGACTCGCGACGGTTTTACTCACTGTAATGAATAAAGGAGATTTTTTTGGTTGAACGTCGAGATAGGGCTGAATGACTTCGCGATTATTGGCGACTCCGTTGCTACTTGGCCAGGGTGACTCTGGAAAATCCGACAGATTACACATGAAATATTTTTCCTAAAGGCTCACAACATGCTCGACTGTTTACTCTGGGATTCAAAACCAGGGGAATAAAAATTTTCAAACCAATGGCCGAAACACTTACACCAGTTCTGTTCGATCACTCGCTGGCTAAGAAAATTACAGCAAACGTTAATTCGTCATTCACCGATTAATTCTGGTGTTATGTTTATTTGTTTTTTTTTTTTATTTTGAATATGAGTGGTCAAGGTCGGATTAATGAGAATGACGTGAAATGACAAATGATCATGTGATTCTACAGTGATTTGCGATGCTCGTCGATTTTTTGTTCATTTTCCTTTATTTTTTATTATTTTTCATTGTTTTTTGTTTTTTTTTTGTTTCAATTAATTATTTCAAGCGATACAAGTTGGGCTCGTCGCTTGACTGTGTGTACCTGCGATGGAATCCACGTTGCTCGGTGGCCCAGTGTGGCTGCTCGGTCTCGGTGAGAAACTCGGCAGACTCGGGCTCAATGACATCGGACTCGGAGTCGTTGGATCCCATCTGGGCGAGCTCGGCGATTGTGGAATCACGAGACAAGGTGGCGGTGGCATTAGGTTTCCCTGTTTCTTGCCACGTTTTCTCGACGAATCTTCCGCCTCGGAAAATTCACTCTCCGAAGTGGGTTCCCATTTGACTGACTTTGAGGGAGTTGCAAATTTCGTTCCGTTTGAATTTCTCGTTGGAACGTTTCGAGATTGTTGTTGTTGTTGTTGTTGCGGTGATTGTTGCTGCTGCCAGGTTGGACTCGTTTTCGCAAATCCATTCTCTCGACGACCTGTGAACTCGTGGACTATCGGAACGTCTATGTCGCTCCCACGACGTTGGCCCGATACTGTTTTGCTGCTGCTCGACACTGTTTTCTTCCCCTCACCCGGCAAAACGATCCCGAACTCGTAACCAAAGTCGTACTTGAAGTAAATTAGACCCGTGTCCGGGTCTATGTGCTTCGTTCCTATTCAGTAATCGATACTTTTGTTTTCCACTATTTTTCATGTTTTTTTTTTTTTTTGCTTTANATGTTTTTTTTTTTTTTTTGCTTTAACGTTTGAGGAATTTCTTGGGAATGATTAACTGGTTCGACAGCAAACTCGAACTTTTTGAAAACTTGCGTATAATTGGCCAAATGTGTATGAAAAAAATCAAGAGAAATAATCTCGTGACACGCGAATTTTCCTACGCTTCCTTCAATATAATTATTGAATCGTACGAGAAATCAAACTAATCCAAATAATCGATAAAAAAATTCTACCCATAAAAATTCATCATGCCAATGAACCTGCTGTTATATATTTCTTTCGAATTAGTTTTACCGTATTGCGATAATCTCGACTCTTCTCGATAAGCCTGGGACTCGTCGCCCTCAGTGGCACGGGATTCTGCCACCGGATACTTCAGAATGGGTTTACTCTGTTTGAGATCCGATTGTATGTCGTTGACGAATTTTTCCGTCGTCGTTTTGAAGCTGCTGGTCATATCGGTCATGTGTTTCGAAGCCACGTCTAGGGATCGGATACGTTTTGCTCAATAATCGACAATTCTCGTAGGGCAACGAGTTTCTCAAAATTATTTACATCAGGAGAGTGCATTCGTGCGGTAGAAAAAAAAACTGGAATTGTGACACAACGATTTTTCGCGTGTTTCGATGTTTTGGAGTAAAAAATATTGATCGATTTTGATGGGAAGGGGAAAAAGATTGATTCAGAAAATACGAAAATGATTCGTCGATCTGAAAAATCGTCGTGTCAATATTCCACGTTTCAAGTTTTTGCCAAACGAATGCAAAGTCCTGATTCATCGTGTAGCCCAAACTTTCGTAGTTACGAAATATTCCTTACGGTTCGCTGCTTTTTTGATGTTGTTACCAGAGACGTAACCGAATTGCGCAGGTGTGCCAGGTTCTGGAAGCGAGTCGTGTCGTTTTCTGAGTTCTTGGCTGGTCCTCAATCTCTCGCTTTCTTCGTTGAGACGTCGAAGGTGTTGCTCGAAGCTGGTAGAGTTATTGGTGGACATTTGCGGTGGTCCTGAGTCGAATTCCATCGGAGTAACGACTCGTTCGACGGGTTCGATCGGGGGCGGCAAGCTGGAAGATCGGACGAATCTGGGCGGCTGAACTTTTCTGTACTGAGGGTCTTCGGTGTCGCTATCGGCCGGTGCCCATTTCGGGCGAATTCGTCCGACATCAGCGTCGCTTTCGTAATCAGATTCCCGAAATTGTCCTTGTACGAATTTCTTTGGTTTGGGGACTGTGAATTTAGGCATTTGGCGTTGGCGTTGTTGCTGCTGTTGTTGTTCTTGCGGGGAGAACTGTTGTTGCGATTGCTCTTGGGAAGAAGAGCTCTGAGTCTCGCCGAACTTGATGACGCGACTGGTTTGCTCGACGGTTACGATTCTTCTAGTGTTTTCCGTCGATTCATCCATTCGGACAGTTTTTTTCATTTCCGTACCAACCGCGTTGTGAAACGGAATGCCTGTTCGACCTTCGTAATAAGTCTGTGGCCTTGGGGGGGCATAAGCCATTTCTGGTGGAGTGCCCGGAAGCAATACAGATTTCTGTCGGACTGGTGTCGGTTTCGGTATTTCCGGTGTGGTGCGTACGAGAACTGGTTTTTTCGTTTCTTCCACTTTGATAGATTTTTCGCTCTTAATATTTTTCGTTTCAATCGTTTCGGTCGAATGCTGAGATTTGAATTCCGGCATCGATGCCACGGGCGCGGCTACGGGACGAATCGTTTTTCCTACGTCGTTAAACACACAGTTCCGCATTTGATCGTCAATTTCATCTTTAACGGCGCCAAAAATCCCGCAAGACCTCACGGCCCAAATCTATATCACAGCGACGTTTTAAAAGCGCGTGCATACGCAGACTATTCGCGGCAGTGCAATCAAAATGCAATGCAGTAGCAACGATACATTTCGGCGGAGGAAAAATCGCAAGGGATTTGCAGAAAAATCAGTCCATAAAAGAAGCTCTTAAAATCTTCGATAATACGGTCCAATTTCTTTGCCTTTCGACACTCGCTTTTGCTCAGCAAGCTCGTCCATTCTAAATGTTTAAATAATTTGATTTAAAAAATCCCAAATGAATGCGCTGCTGTATTTTTCAGCATCGCAAATTTTGTCTTCCAATTCCACTGACCATCGCAGTAAGGTCATGAGTAATTTTTGTTTCGAAAAATAATAATTTTGAAAATGATGAATCTGTCCAGTTCAACAAAATTGTTAATTTTTTTGATGGCTCGCTATTAATTGATATTAAAATTTGAATTTTGTTAGGTGAGAAATGAAAATTCCTAAGAAATTGGTCCGTCCGTCGAAAAATGAAATGACGACGACACGATGATACGAGCGAACGTGCGGTTTTATTATAAATAATAAGTGCATACTGTGACCAGAAGAAAGAAAGAAAATAAGCGAAGGACAGGATGTGCGTGCGACAACAATTCGTTCAGGCGAGCAAAGCTTTTTTTCTGCCAAGTGGTTAATTATTCGTAATTATAATTATGTACGTATGTTGATTATATTTATGCGGCTCTTAAAGCGATTTGGCGGTTGCATCGTTAGTCTGAAAGCCTTTCTAAAATGCATTTAGTTTGCATGTATGAAGATTGAGATTGCAATCGAAGCTAAGGCACCCCTTGAGGCATCAGGCTCTGAGCCTCAATCGTGATGTTGTCTACCTGTGTTTACGAGATTGGGTTTGACCGGCTTGAACGAATAATCCTCGACGTCGGAACCGCCTCCGCGTGGCTTCCACAATGGTGGAATTCTTCCTTCGTAATCGCTCTCGTAGTCGCTTTCGCGAAATTCGCCTCGTGTGAATCTGGACGGACTAGGAGCTGATGGATATTTCTTCGTTGGCATCGATGTTTGCGATACCGAGTACACAGTTTCCTGCTGCCAAGAGATAACAAAAAACATCATCATTTTTTGCCTCGGACTTGTTTACTTGTTATCGTGGTTCGAGATATCAAAACAACTTCCTGTCAAAATCAAAATGCATCGAAAAATGTCATTCTCGTGTTATGCACTTGCAAACGAATAAAAAAATAAAAAGCATGGATTCTTAACTGATGTTATTGCATAAACACACACGTCAAACAGTAATCAACTCGCAATTGTGAGAAACAGGCTGAAAAAAATGGTAACGGGGTGCAAAAACGAGCAGACACTGAATTCTGGAATCTCTCGAACCTTCGGAGCAGGCTTTGATCGAACAGGGCAGCCAGTGGTCGTTGCGGGTGCGTTGCTGGTTCCGTATGACTTTTCGCAATAAGAGTATCGTTGATTCTGAGACTTGGGACAAGTTTGGGACTGATTAGATGCCGAGAAGGAGGAACTCTGTGTCATGTCTTTGCGCTGATTGGAGCTCGTGAAGGTTGAACTTTCTATGAATTGTGATGAGCGTGATTCGGAAAAGGCAGTTCGTGATTCCGAGTGCGAGGTTGACGAAGTGGTGGAGCCGTCGTGTTTGCCGAAAGTTCTCTGAGTGAAGTTGGTTCCTCGCTGCTGGAAAGGCTCATCCGTGTCAGCCATGTAACCGCTCTCTTGTTGAAAAGTTCTCGTTTTAAATTTGGGGGACTCGGGTTTGCTCGTTTTGGCAGTTGGCGAGCGCGGAGCAAGATTGGTAGTTCTCGTTGTTTGGACGTAAACCGGTGGTGAGCCTGGTTTGGGCAGAGCCTGTTCACTTTGTGAATAAGTTTGCGAGACAGTTTGATAGCTGCTTTGTTGTTGTTGTTGTTGTTGCTGTTTGACGTTTCTCTCGTGACGAGACATCATCGTCGAGGTTGTTTTTTTCGTTGAGGATGGAGCGACGCGGTTTGATTCCTCGATAAAGTCTCTGGTGACGGTGGGTCGCGGTGGACCGGTCAGTTCGGGCGGTGGTACTTCGAAACTAGAGGGTGGCAAAGGTTCGGGTTCGGTTGATTTCGGTCTGCTCGATTGTTTGGGTGTGGGTGGCTGGACCCTGCGATAACGTGGCTCCTCGTTGTCGCTCTCGTACGGGCGCCACTTGGAGCGACACTCAAAATCAGATTCATAATCACTCTCGACGAAAGTCCCCTTGACGAATCTCGTCGGGGTCGTGGGTGCTCCGTTGCCGCCGCGGCTCTGGCACGACTGATAACATTGGAAGTTCTCGGTGACGTTCTTGGCTGGTAACGGGGGCGGCGTTTTCCTCGCGTCTTTCGGTGGTATCGGGGGAGCTGCCGCGACGAATTCCTCCCTTTTCTTCATGCAGCACGACTGCTGGGGCTGCGAAGTCATCCTCGAGGACTCCATCGTTCTCTCGAATTTTTCGAGTTTTTTTTCATGCGTCATTGGAGGAGGAACGTAGCCCATTTCCGGTGGTGGACCAGGCTCGAGAATCACCTCCTCGCAAGTCTGCGTCTGGTACATCTGGGCACCTGGACGTCTTGGCGCCGTTGCCATTGTTCCTTTGAATATTCGAGTGTCCTTGGAGTATGTTCTCATCTCCTCCGGCGGACCAGACGGCTCGCTTGAATGCTGATGATACAATTGAACCACCGGAGCTTTCACCGGCGGAGCTGCACACTTTACCAATCCCGGTGCTCTTAGCTCTTCGTACACCATTTTCTCCGTCGTCTCCATGCGCTGCATATCACACTCGCTCTGGTACTTTTCTACGAGGGATTGTTCCTCCAACGTATTGATCGTGTGGCCGACTTTGATCGTTTCCGCGTTGTACATTATCACGGGCTTCGGCGCTGGCGGCGAAGGCGGTTTCTCGATTATCTTTTCCTCCGTCCGGTTCTCCTTGGATGACCAGGAGCGCGTTTCCAACGTTGATTCCGACTGCACGCTCGTTTTCTTTGATCCTCCGCCGGGAGTTTCTTCGATCTCTTGGCGGCTCTCCTTCGATGAAGTTTTATAAGACAAATCAGGCTCTTGCCACTCTTCCTTCTTGCTGAAGACCTTCGCCGACTCCTTGCCTCCTTGTTGAGGCGGTGGCCATGATTTCCGGCCCGAGTCTGGACTCGCTTTCTTCGCCCACGATTTTTCCATCGCTATTCCGTCCGCCGAGGGCTTCGGGGACGTTGGACGAGCGTCGATCTGATTCGATGATGCCGCTGATTGACATCTGTACTCGGAAAGATCCGTCGATACGTGAGAGCGTGTCTCAAGGTCAGAGGTCGAGGACCACCATTTTTCCGTCACGTTTTCTATCGGTCTGGCACTCGGTGCCGCTACCGAGGGCATCGGAGCATAAATCTGCGAGGTCGTCCTGGTCTCCTCGATTTTCTTTCCCTCACGAGCGTCCTTCTTGACGCAAACCTCTTCGCAAACTTCGCGTCGACACTCGTAAGCGTCGCTCGGCGAATCCAATTGGAAAGGCGGAGGAATCGAGGTGGGCTTTGGCCGAGCAGGTGGTTCTTTGCTCGGCATCGGACAAACCGTCGGTTTCGGTGGCGACGATGGGAAAATTTTGACTCCACCGATCGGTGCATCAACCGAGCCCAAGTTTTGGTGCGATTCTTGCAATTGTTTAGCTTTTACGGAAACACCGTCTGGACGCTTTTTCCCCAAGTCCTCGTCCGGCTTTGGCATGTAGCCGATTTCCGGTGGGGGCTCGGGCACAAGATTGAAACCTGTCAACATGGCTTCGGCACTTTCTGACTGTGCTTGCAATTTCGAGATTGTCAGAGTTCCGTGGATCGGCGATCCCGAGGCTGTTGTGTCCTCCAGTATCGTGCGTTTCATTTCCAACGGCGCGAGCTTGTAATCCTCGTAAGGAAAGTCAATCATCGTGTTATCCAAGCCCCTGCCGGAAGTTACACCTTTTTCCAGCTTTTCGAAAACGTCCTGTGAAGCTCGTTTGGACGTTTCCACGTTCGGACGCTCCGCTCGATAGTTCTCTTCGAACTTTGTCGTGCGCTCGTAATTTTTCGTTAGTTTATCAACTTTAACGTCGTAATTTCCATCTTCCGTGTCCTGCGCCAATTTGATCATTGCTTTCGGTCCACGTGGCGTTGATTCGCTGTCCTTGGACATCGACTCGAAAAAGTTGAGTGCGTCCTTCTTTGCTATCGTTGAAGTCTCCACGTTCTCGTTCTCTTCCTGCGTTGCCTGCTCGCCGCTACTTTTACTCGGCAATTCGGTTTTCTTCGTTTCGATAAACTCACAAGTTTTCGTTGATGCCGGCTCGTCGCCGACCTTCGTCTCCTGGCTGCTCGTCTTTGTCGTCGTCGTCGTTCTTATTCGCGGACCTGCGTCCACTGATTCGCCGCCTTCCTCATCGAACAATGGCGCCGATTTGTGCTGCAATTTCATGTGGAACTTTTGCTCCGATTTCGTTTCCGTCTGGTGCGATTCCGTCGTCGATGAAATGTACTCCGAACGCGATGCTCTTTCTATTCCAGGAGCACCGTGGCTCCCACCATCCACTCGATTTTCTATCAGCTGTACAGTTCTTATCGAATCTGTACCCGTCGAATGTTCTGGAACTATGGTTTTCAGTGTCGAACTCGGTTGAATCATCGTCGTCGCAATGTGCTCTGTTGTCAAATTCGCTGACGGTATTTCGCTCTTCTTTCCATCGGGCTGTTCAGTTTTTATGGTTTCAAAAATTAACATTCACAATTTTTTCATCCCACAATAATTCGCGTACTCAAAAAAAAAAAATGACCGAATTTTTCGAAAAGTTTTGAAGAATTTGAAAATACGAAGAAATTTCATAAAATATCAAGTTCGCCGACGGTTTTTCACTCTTCTTCCCATCGGGCTATTCAGTTTTTATGATTTCAAAAATTAAAATTCACAATTTTTGCATCTCAGAATAATTCGCGTACTCAAAAAAAAAAATGACTGAATTTTTGGAAAAGTTTTGAAGAATTAGAAAATACGAAGAAATTTCATAAAATATCAAGTTCGCCGAATTGATGCGAACAAGTTTATGGCCACTCTGTGCTCGATTACTCACCTGGACGATATTTTTGTCGTGGACGTTCTCATAGACGATGGTTTTGTGGACTTCAACCATAGTGTCGGGTGTTGGCTCGAACACAGCAAAGTCAGCGATACTTTGAGCCTCGCCACCAGCGTTTGTTGCGTTTACCATGTATTTTCCAGCGTGTTCCTTTTCGGCTGTTGGGTGAAAAATTCTGTTAAGAAAATCCTGAGGGTTCCTCGAGGCGATTTTGATATGAAGAATTACCTTTTTCGATAACGAGCAGGTAACAATTTCCCAGCTGTCGGAGTCTGACTTCCGGTGGTCTTTCTCGAACCGGAACGTCGTCCTTGTACCAAGTGACTGTGGGTTCGGGAGTTCCAGTAATCTCGACCTCCATTACGACTCGTTCGCCTCTTTTGACGACCTGAGCCTGAAGTCTTTTGCCAAACACCGGAGGGAATATCGTTTCTGAGAATCGATAAAACGCTCGATTACGTGACGAAAAATCGTTGAAAATCTCGGAATAGTTTTATTTTAATTTAACGCACTTTTGACAACGAGATCAGCGGTGCTGCTCGCATTGCCAGCCTCGTTTATAGCCGTGCACGTATAACGACCAGCGTCCTTGACGTTTACATTTTTAAGTTCCAGCCTGACGTGGTTGTGGGCGTAAGTTGTTTTGACGTTTTCCTTCAATTGTTGTCCATTTTTCGACCAACTTACGTTCGGTTGTGGAAAGCCTGATGGTGCGTTATGAAAAATTTATCAATTGAAATTATTTTTTGCTGCTTCGTCTTGCCAAAATTACGAGGGCGATGATGCATCATTTGGCAACATGTCGCGAGGCACGAAATATCTTAGTAGGTGATTATTCTACACCGTGGGATGAATGACCACGAGAAACATGCCAAAACTGTCAAATCGAGCCAAGCGATTGTTCCTAATGATTTGAGAGAATTTTTCATGGTTTTTTGTCGTCGGGAAAGGATGGAAATAATGACTCACCATCGATAACTCCCTCGAGGACGACGTCGCTATCCTGATCGACGATCATTCCCGTAATCGGTGACACGAATCTCGGCGCAGTTGTTTTTCTCGTAGGCTTTTGTACCTTGGCACGTCCCTCGGTGACAACCACAGTTTTTTCTTGTCTCATTTCGCCCGGGATGTCTTGGATGATTCGTTCAAACTCCTCGACCTTGTGGCTCTGTACGAATGACAAATGAAATCGAAAATTCAATTAGCTTTCGCTTGTCCGATGCACTTTGGAGAGAAATAAAATAAAGAATAATCCGAGGAATCGTTGGTTCACTGGTTTTTAAATTTCACCTGCACAACCGGTGGTGCACCGTTTGCCTGAGACAAGAATTCGCTGCTCTCGACCGAGGTCTTGGTCACGACGTTCCCCGGAACAGGGACTCTCCCTGATTCCAGAAAACTGGAACTCGATGATTTGTATTCCTTCACACATGACGAATGACTCGATGACGATTGTGTCATCGAGGACGACATTTTCGTAAAAACTTGACCACCCGCCGGGATCTCCCCTTCACCGACGGTCTTTCTCTCCGTCGTGAAGTATCTGTCGCTACTGCTCGAAGGATTCATTTCGCTTTCGATGATCACCAATTCGCCAGCCTCTTTCTCTTCACCCCCCTCGATCGTTCCTCCTGCACCTATACATTGTATGATTAATCGGGTTATCAATAGATTGTAGCAATAATCACTCTTGGCACAGCCTCATCAATCTCTTCTCTTTCATTCTCCTCCCCCATTCAAACTCTCTTCACAGTCACGCATCGATGAATGCAGTGTCTTTTTTTATGCTCCTTAATAATTATAAAATGGATGATTAATTTCTAGCCAAAGATCTTCACGCTGTTCACGATTTTCGATGAGCATGAATTTTTTTATTTTTCAGCTAACAAAATTACTGCATATTTTCCGCAGTCAATGACTTCGGACTCTCGAAAATTCAACTTTTCGTTAATCAATGCTGGTGAAACGAGTCTGATCCGTTTGGGACTATAAAAACTCTGTTGACTCATTGAGTCATGCTCGACGCAAAGCTGTCGAAATAACGAATAATCGTACGCGATGCTCAAACCGAGATCTGATATATAAACGTTTTCCTTGAATCATTGCACTATTTATAAGTGGCCCGATTAATCGAACCGCAACGACGAATAGCACCTGATGAATGGAATTCGGTGGATGGTGCAATGAAATTGTCACTGCTACGAAATTCACGCTCGAGATCAAGATTCGGCCAGAGGCCTGACGAGCTGCTCAACGGGGTTGTGCATCGAGTTACGATAAGCGATTGGAGCTTTTTTTCGAAATGTATTGGACGGAAATTACGAGGCGAGCCATTTCCTGTTTTCGTGCTTCGGTTCCAACTGAAACGAAGCGCGATTTTTGTCTCTATCGGGCGACTCGAAATTTTCGTTATTTATTCAAGAGTAAAAAATCGTTTGCTCAGAGGCTGCTCCAGGGTGGGAAACCGCGATGATGCGAATAAGCAACTTTTGCAATCCTACGTGATTCGCTGGACGTGTGGGATGTTGGACTCGCACCAAAAACACACGTACGTTCACATCGTCGTGAAAATAAATGCAGATAAATCGAGATGGGCACCAAAAAGCACGGAGAGTGTTATTCGAATGAGAAGAAATTCAAACCCACTGGCTGCTGGTGAAGGAAGAGCAACGCTTGTCCGTAACGACTTTTGGAATTTGCCGAATCACTCGATCGAGAATAATCCTCTGTGAATCGATACTCACGAGAATGAGATAGTACTCACGAAGCTGCTAATTCATTTTTGACCATTTCAGACTTATATAAATCTTTCGCTCCAAGCAATTATCGAACGGGGATTAAAGAACGACCGAATCATTAGCCAAGATCTCAGGCAAAGAGAACTCTCTATTTTGGGTCAACACACAGACACACACCGAGTTAAGAGCCACCGAAAGACACACGTAGAGAACTCAGTGATCCTATACAAATTTAGAAGCAGCTGTCCATCTTCTTCCTGGTCACTTCTCGCTCTTGCAGTCATACGAGAACCCCCGAAAATCATACGTTAGTATTAGTGACGAAATTCCTCCAAAAAAAGTAGCACTTGGAGCCTCGTTTGTTTAGAAAATCCATGAGATATTAATAATAGAAACTCCATCCGAAGAAACCGACCTCTTTCTCTGTTCCTTGAGCTGTGCCACTTTTTTCCAGCTTCACAATTTCACTTCGACGTAACCCCGATCGACCATTTATCCATCCGTGAAACGTTTCCTCCAAACGAGAATCTCTCGCTGGACCGAATTGCGATGGGAAAGGGGAGGCGATGGGAGTTGAAAAGCGAAAATTCTGTTTTGATTCGTTTGGATTTAAGCGGAAAATTTAAGGTTCGAAAAAAATCACACGTAAGCGGGGAAAACGACGTCGGGATCGTCGAACCGACCGGTTGACTCTGCGAAAGAGCGTTGCCAAAGCCAGGGACCACCTTTTCCGTTCTCCTCCGCCGCGATATTCTCTTTTCACTCTTTCGTTTTCCTCCCCGTCTCTCTCTCTCGCTCACTCTTGCTCTTTTCTTTCTTTTGTTTCTTTTTTTCTCGATCCACTTCGTTCCCCGTTGCGTCTCAACGTTTCGGCGGAGGTACGACACGGAAAACTCGATGCGGCGTCCCACCTCGATAAACTTTTGCTTCTCGCGGCTAACGTGGAACTTTCGGGCGATGAGTGTCGGGCTATTCGTGCCGACGAAAATAACGCGAATTCTCTGTTCGTTGGGCCGGGTTCATGTCTCACGGAACCGCCGCAGCTTGCAACTCTACGACGTTGCTCTCGCTCCCTCTCTCACTCTCCTCCGTTCGAATGACCCACGGACGTGAATAATACTGATCGACAGCCACCTACGATTCCAGGAGATGGCAGCGAATCCCAAACACTCCAAAAATATGAAAAAAATATTTCAACCAAAGAGAAAATCTAATTCCGAATGAAGGCGAGAAAAATCTCTAAAAATCCAAGTTATTGCGCCGACAATTCTAAATCACACTGAACGGGAAACGTAAATAAACTCAATTCGAAACCAGAGCGCGCGTCGGAATGTTCCATTCCTTTGCACATTCATAAAAACAACAAAATCTCCAAGAAGCCTCAAAGAACTTTCCAACAATCGCACCCCCGCTAATCAAGTCCCATAATTTCTTATGAAATTTCTACGTTCCCTGCCACCATCCAGATTTCTGCAACATTAGCCCGAGCGTTAAATACCCGACTCAAAGTCTCGAGAATATTGAAAACAAAAAAAAACCTGAGGAAACAAAATAAGCATCGAAACATTGCAAGATTCGTAAGTTCGAAACTCTAATATTAGAATTCTACGGGTCGTAACTTTTCCACGATGAAACAAGTCGAGGAACAGCGCGTTGGAAGAAAAAACAAAGCTGCGAGGAAACGAGAGAAATATTCGTGTTTGAATGGAGAGCCACGAGAGTTTTTAAACCACGTGAAAGCCTCTGTTTCCTCTGACTCTTGTTACCCGCGAGCTCGTTCGATTAAAATCGATTTTTTCTTTTCGAAAAATCGCAAATTGTCGAATTTTGAGGCTCAGGCGAAAATACAACAAGTTGGGAATTTGTTTTTCACATTCCAATCGTCGACACGACCCTGGAGTGAATGAAGTTTGGGTCGGAAGTTAAAGGATATTAATAACTTGACGTGGCACCGTTGCCTACAGTCTTCGTCGTCGCCCTCGTTATTTTAACCGAGCGCGAACAAACTCAACCTACTTTCGTCGTAGACAGAGAGAAGAAAACAGCGAGCAACGATTCCCTGATCTTTAAGATACAATTGCAGGAGTAATTTCTTTGCCTTTTCGTGGCGACTGCTGATAACTTTTCGCTGATGAATAAAAGCACATTGATCAAGTTATTTTCGTGCCACATCGTTCGACTCACCGACTTCGAGTTTAGCCGTGCACGTCGATTTTCCAGCTGCATTTTCGGCAACGCACGAAATCGTGCCGACGTGTTCAGGTCCAGCTTCCGGTATGGTTAGCACTTGACGCTCACCACTCACCGATAATAGGAAACCTTGGCCGTGCACCGGTCGGTCGTTGAAGAGCCATTGTATCTGTGAAATGAAAGAAAAAAAACTTTAAATTTCGAAAAGACATTTACAAAAAAGTTTATTTCTACGACGAAGTCCTCGTGGACCTGCGATACAGCAGGGCGCAAGGAAAAAATGGCAAAACAGGCAACAGGCTTTTTGACTGCCCCGCAAGAACCAGAAAAAAAAGTTTGTTTGAAAGAAAAATTGAATTAGAGTGAAAATTGTGTTTTAGACGGATTCGAAATAAAAATTCTTTGCTCATTGTTCCCAGACCTCGAACGAAGAGTGTAAAAGATTTTGGCAAGAAGATCAAAGTTACGCTCGAACGATCGCATAGTTTATAATCCATGGTCAAAAAGATTGCTTGTGTCACGAAATCGTGTCACCGGTCTGAGGCTTATCCGTCAATCGACCTTCGCGACCCTCATCGTTGGTCCCAGTGACGTGTGAGTATCGGCCATTAATAATAGCCAGTCAAGTTTCATATATCGAGTCCGGCGCGTTCCATTCTCGCTAATTATATTTTTCGCTCGGTTGCCCGTCCATCATTCGGCCCTACTCTTGAGACTTTTGCAATGAAGCGAAAACCGAAGCAAGATGCATTTGATTTTTTTTCCACTCGATTCCCCTGCTGCAGCCCCTTGGCGATTCTTTATAAAGTAATCTGTCGTTGTATCATTTTCTCACTGCTCGTTCAAAGGAGCTCAGCGACTGGGCTGCCAGCACATTTAACGCCCGGCTGAAGCTTCAGAATGGCTAATTTATTGGATACTTTTCGTAGCAGTGAGAAAAAAAACAAAAAGGCACGAAATAGTTGAGTCGATAACTCCGCACGTCAAAGTGACGAATGTTTAACAACGCAAAAGTGTGAACTCGTCGCAGTTTTCTCGTTGCATTCACAAGCCAAAGAATCCTCAACGAGAATCGCCCAAATTTATTGTGTTGCACGGTTACGAAACAACGAAACACGAAATACTCTCTCGTTAGATTGTCTCTAAAAAGAGTGAAGGGTACACGAGATCGAAAGAAACTTACGACTACGAGCAAGAGAATTAACACGATCAGCCACATATGTTTCGAACAAACCGACCAACTGACACTCTCAACGTTGGCAAGACAACTCCGGGCTTAACGTCGATATAATAAAACGAGAGAATTGATTCTAACAGAAATATGTGGGATAAGGGAACGCAACGTCCAAGATCGTTCGTATTCCGAGTCTTTTTTTTGGCATCGCTCACCAAAATTTGGCTGCGTTGACAAAGTTCTAAGACTCTGACGTTCTAAACGAGAGCCAAACTGCTCATTTCACTCGAAACTCATTTATGAGCCTTTCTCGAGTAATTAAATTTCAAATGTTCCTCCCGAAGCCAATTCACAAAGAAAGAATTTTCCTTTACCTTTGGCGTTGGCGTCCCGTGAACGATGCACTCGAATTTCGTTGTTACTCCACCAAGAACAATTCTGTCAGCAAAGACTTCTTCGAACGTCGGTGGCACAAGCTTCTTGAGCATTTGTACCATCACCTCGGCCTTATTCGTAGAATTCATCATTGGCTTTACGACCAGACGAGCTATGGCCTTGGCCGCACCGTGCAAATTCGATGCTTTAGCCACATAGTTGCCCTTGTCCTCCAAGCACGTTGGTGAGATCGTCAAAGTGCACACGCCTGCCTCGTCATGGTTCGCCTAGAAATTCAACCGCACCGTTCAAGTTTTTTGCTCCGAAATCTTGACGCTCCGAGACTATTTATTCGTCCGGCATCGCTAATCATAATCCTTGACCTCAGATACAATTTTATTAAATCTCCTGAAGCATCATGGGGATCGTAATCGCACCCATAGATTCATGACCATAAAAAGAAACGACTTGGGAATCAAGTTTATAAAGAAAATCGACGATAACTCAATTTTTCTTACGTTCGCTTGGGATCACGTTCCAAAAGAGACAAAAATATTTTCGATGGATTCTTTTTTTGGCTAAAAAATCAAGTCGATTTGAATAATAAAAAGAATAGAAATAGACGCACTTAAAATGTTTATTCCTTGAGATCTGAGTCTTTTTGTGAAGAAAAAACAAAGAGTAGAATTGACGATATAAAAATAAGAAAATTATGGATAATTCTTGCCTTGATTCGCTCGTTGAGCTCATCTATTTCGACGTTATTGAAGAACCATCTAAGATCTGGACGCGGATCGCCGCTAACTTGGCACTCGAACGTCGTGTCTTCACCCTCTTCGACAAGAGCATCAGTCATTAGTTTCACAAACTGGGGCACGTTCCCACTCGCCAGTTGATCGTTCCTGTCGGAGGCTGCTGATCGAACAAAAAAAAATATGATCGAATTTACATGGGATATTGGGAATCGTTCCAACGAGCATTCCAACCAGCAGAGTGGAGTTTTGATTCTATTGAAAAATATAATTGCACTCACGAACGACCGAGAGAACACACTCGCTAGAAGCCTCGCCCCGCGAATTTATTGCCACGACTTTATACTTTCCTCCATCGTCCAAAAAAGCTTCTTGTATCACGAGCGAACATCTGTCGCCTTGGAAAAGCAACTGAAAGTCTGCTGATTCTTTTACGGGTTTCTCGTTGTGGTACCAAATCACCTGAACGATAAATAATCGGAAAAACATTCGAAATCTGCAGCTAAGTCTCTCACGCTGATCCATAACGAAATTTATTTATGAATCTGAAATTACCTCGGGTTCCGGTTGTGCTATGATGACGCAATCCAATTTCGCTGTACGACCTTCGAAGACTTGAGTATTTTTTAGTGGAACTTGAATCCTTGGCTCGATCGTGAGTTCTTGAATTTCTTTTTCTTCCGAAAGTTTAGCCTGCACAGGAACGTGGTCGTTGTCTCGAACGTCGACGAGTTTGGGCTCTTCGACGTGCAGGATCTTAATTTCCTTGACGGGCTCCTCGAGAGGAACGTCCTGACTCGTTACTCCGCCCATTTCTTCTTCGGGAGTTGTCTCGATCTGTCGAAAGTGCGAAATAGATAAATTTGTTTACGCGAATTCAAGGGGTTTATTTATTTTCGAAGCTTGCCAATATTTACCGTGACTAGTTTCGATTCTCGGATTATTTTCTCCTCGATAGTTTCGGTGTGTCGAGTAGTGCTGCAAGTTTCTTCAACGACGGATTTAAATTGAGGCTCCGGGGAGATGCTCGAGATGCCATTTTCGAGGATCCGCTCCGACACTACCGCAGATTCTTTTTCCTCAGGAATTTCAACTTCGAGTTTGGCAGTCGTCGATGCTTGGCCCAATCGATTTGTCGCTTTGCAACTATAGTTCGCAGCGTCCTCGGCAACTACTTCGTCAAATTTGACAACAGCCTCACCGTTGTTGTAAGTTATCGCGTAATCTGGCGAATCGTCGATGTTTGTTTCGTTTTTGTACCACTGAACGGTCGGCAATGGATTTCCAGTTACGGTACATTCCAGCAAATGCGTGTTACCTTTCCTCGCTGTCGAGGCCGACAATTGCTTGACGAATGTGGGAGGACTCAGCTGATGCTCCGGTGCTGTTTCTGCGGAAACCCGAACATTTTTTTCACACTTTTTTTTTGTTTCGGACAGTTTACGTTAATAAATTTCCCCCGGAGACACATTCAGCGATGATCATTCTCTTCGTTATTGAATAACGAAGAGAATGGTGTGCTTTTAAATTCCAAAACCTCATCCGAAGAACGTTTTATGTTGAAGAGAAGATCAGAGAAGTTTTTAATGCCGGTAGTTAAATTTTTGCATTCGTTTACCTTTAACCGTGAGAGTAGCCGAAGTTTCTGCCATGCCAAGAATATTGAAAACTTTGCAAGTGAACTTGGCCGAATCCTCAGCAAAAGTTTCCTCGATCATGAGAGTGCAAGAGCCAGTTTCCGCATCGAAGCTTGTTCGGTAGTCGGGATTGTTGAGTATCGAAATGCCATCCTTGTACCAAACGACCTCGGGAACTGGACGACCGAGCAATCTGCACTCCAGACTCAAACGTTGGCCTTCCTCGATCGTCGTGTCGTTCAGCAATACAATAAACTGTGGAGCTTCCCCGCACTCGCTCATTTCCGGTACCACGTTTTTTACCAGCTCCAATGTTTCCGGCTCTGCTTGCGGCTCTTTTGATGCTAACGGGGCTATGAGAACGGGCACTTCTTCCTCCAGCTCAGTCTAGAATACGATTATTCTCACGTCATTCTCAAGAAATTTATTGCGGTTAATTTTTTACTCGGATTCCATGAAATTAATTCAAGAGAAATGCTCGTAGATCTGCCGCTAATGACGACGAGCCGGAGCGTCGGAATTATTTGAAATATATCTTCGAAAATTTACGTTTTTCATTTCCTGAGTTTTCTATAAGATTTTCAGGGCTTGAGACTCACTTTTTGAAGAATTCGAATTTCTTTCGTAGTAACCGCCGACGTAATGGTTTCTTGAACGACTCGTTCTTCTTTGCTTTCTGTCATCGAAGTGTTCGTTTGAGCAGAGGAATCAGTCGTGGAGATTGATTTTTTGGTTTCCTCCTGAAGAGCAGGTTCGACTTTCCTGGCGATTTCTGCCTCGTAAGCGGCACGGGCTTCGGCTCGTGCGATTTCGAGTTCTCTGATCTCCTCTTCCTCGCGTAGTTTTTCTTTCAGCTTGTCCTCGAGCTCGATCGCTGAACTCTCGAGATTTTGCTCGAGCGTCCGAAGCTCCGAAGTTATAACGGCAAAAGAGTCAAGAGTCTCGCGATTTTCTACCACGACGTCATTGAATTGAGGCAATCGGTCGGTACCTGCGAATTTTAAATTCATTTTTTATGGAAATTGTGAAAAAATTCCAAATTATCGGTTGATAATTATATTTGCGAAGGTACGCACCAAATATCTGGGTCGAGAGTTCGCGAATTCGTTCGATTCTCCTCTCCTGTCGGTCTTCACCGGCCTTCAAAAATCCTTCCACGTCCCTCAACAGTTCAGCTGCTTCTTCCGGAACTTTAGCCGCAGTCGCTTTTCTCGCGATAACGATCAACAATTTGTTGCCCTCTCTGTACCAATTTTTCGCTTCTTCCAAAAGTTGGAAATACTCGATACTCAAATCGATGCGTTTCCTTGTTTCCATCGCGATTCTCTTGAGCTCGTACCATCTTTCCTTAAGACTCGACAATTCCCGGTGGATCGTCAAAGGCGAATCCGGTGACGTGAGCGCTGCGTTTTCCTCCGTTGTCTTAACAAACGTTGTGATTCGTTCTTCCAAAGTCTACACCGAGAATCGTAACATCATCATCAATCATTATATCAACGACGGGAAGAAAACTTGAGAAAGTTTGAAAGAAAATGAAGGATTTTCAGGAGAATTTAATCGACGAATCTTTCTGAATAAGTAAAAAAAATTGAAAATTAAAAAAAAATTGTTTCCTCCTTGAAAAAAAATAAGAATAAAATTTTTTTGAAAAAAATTCGTTCAGAACATTTACCGTGATCGTTGTTTCGAACTGAGAGAAGGTTTTCGAAGCTGATTCAGCAGCCGGTAAGCTTTCACCGGTGAAACGTGAACCGGAAGTTTCCAATTGATTGGCCAATCGACGCAGATCAGCATCAATGAGATCGAGATCGTCAGCAAAATCGCAGTAACGGATGCCACCGTCTAGTCGGTTTCTCGTCTCCAACCACGAGTTTTCCCATTCCGTTGCAGTGTGTGAAAGCGCGCGTTTCAGTCGATCGATTTCCTGGCTCGCAGCTTCGGGTGGCTCTTGCTTTTCGATTCTAGCGACAACCCGATCGATCTCGATGCGGAGATTTTCCAATGTTTGGCCGGTCGAACGACGCTCAGACTCGTGACTCTCGGATCTTGATCTCAGTTCTTTGCGCGCTGATTCCGAGAGGAAACCGGAAGTCGCTGATCTCTCGAGCTCCTGCCTCGTGCGCTTCGCTTCGAGGACTTTTTCCTCAACCTGACGAATTCATCAGAAGCTTACAAAAAATGTTTTCCTACTGACAACCACAAGAAAATGAAAAAAAAGTCAGTGAATCGTTACCTCGACCAAACTCCTGAATATCGAGATCAACGATTCCAACAAAATTTGATAATCAGAAGCTGTCGTTCGCAGATGATCGTAAACGCGTGAAAGCTGCAGTCTGATTCGTTCGGCTGCTCGATCTTCGTCGCCACCTTGTGGAAAACTTTCCACGCTTTTGATTCTCGCGTCAAGTTCCGTAACCGCTTTCTTCAATTCGGGAAGTATGCCGATTAGTGAACTCTCCAGATCTTGAAGCAAGGTCGAAGGGTTCGTAGAGTCGGACGTTAGGATCGGATACAGCTGCTCACCGAATTTCGAGACCCATTCGAGTGTCTAGTCGAGGGTACGAAAAAATGAAAAACTCGTCACAATGGCATTCGCAGGATCATCCGGTATAGAGTTCGGTTTCCGAATAAAAACAAAACCTCGTCGCCAAGTGTTGTGATTCGTACAAAATTAGAAAATTTCATTTTTACTTTACCAAATAATAATTTTCTTACCCTCGTGCTCTCTTCGACCCTTCTCTCTTGTTCTATTCGTCTTTCTTTGACAGTGACGACTGTGGTCTGCCAGTTCTCCCAGGATTCCGTAACGTTTAGTTGTTTGTTTGCGAAACGTTCGAGAATCGTTTCAACGCACAATCGGGCTCTCGGGACATCGAGATAGGCATCGGTGCTCTGTGATGCATGGAAAAAATAATAAATGAGGTTCCCAATAGCGAGATTATGGTGATCAAAAAATCGATTTTTAAAATGTATTCCTTTGAAATATGCGGCACATACGCGATCTAGCGATTCAGCGATCACGGCGAAACGATATTTTGCAAGCAATTATTTTGAACCAGTTGAGGATGAACAGGAAATAAATTTTTTACTCACGCGATCAGCCTCGTCGTTGAACTTGGCGCCGGATTGAGTGAGTTTCACGTAAAGCGGTTGCAGTTCTTTCCACCGAGATTCCAGCTGCTCAATGTGTTGATCGTCGATTCGTTCGACATTTTGTTTAAACTCAATTTCCAATTGATCGACTTCGTTGCCGAGACGTTCGGCAGCTTCGTGAAAATCGACGTAGAGGGAGCCAAGTTTGACGCGGAATTCGACGCAATTGCGGGAGTCGAGCCAAGAGTCTCGAAGAGTTTCGACTCTCTCCTCGATGTCCTGTTTCTTGTGTGCGCGTTGCCTCTCGTCAGGGATTTCGAGAATAGTTCCAGAGAGGACGGCGAGTGCTTCGTCAATTTCAAGACCTCGTTTACCCATATCATCCAGCAGCTGACAATGGATTCTGTAAAAATCTTTGGCCATTGGAGCGTCACTTCCCATATCTTGATGGCCGCGTAAAAATGCGTCTGCGATTCCTGCCAGCCACGAACGTAGCTCGTCGTATTTCTCAAAAAATGCTGCGAGGCCTCGCGATATTCGAAGATTTTCTTCCTTGTGCGCTGTGCAACGTTCCATCAAGCGAATCTTACGATTCTCGAGCTCCTCGACCGTTCTTTTGACGCCCTGCAGAATGGCAAACCAACATTAAGTCACAGCGAGGATTCACTGGAAAATTTCGTGGGTGTCGCTGAAATCATTGCCCGCATCCGCGTGAGAAGAAAGAAATAATAATTATCGCTACAAACCTCGGCGCCAGGCGCCCCTCTTCCCGTTATGTCGAGCAGAGCGTATCCTTCGCTCAATGAAACCGCAGTCACGTCCGTCAGCGTCGATGTTGCTTGGGCATGAAAACGGGCCAGCTGAGCAGAGTGCTCCGGATGTTCCGTCGTTGCTAACTGAATCTCTAGCTGGTCCAACTTCGTGAAAGCCTTTTTTTTAATCAACAGAAAAAAAGCAATAAATATCGTACAAACTTCGATTAATCTCGAATTACTCGATACAGGATTCTCCTATAAATCGTGATGCGAAAGATTGAACGAAGAAAAAAATTGACTCCGATCGATTATTTGTAAAATAATTGTGAATCATTTTTATATAAAAAATAAAGAAATATTAATATATCAAATTTCGATAAATTTTCGGAGCATCATTTCCACGCGCTCGACGACCTGAAAATTTCTCGAATTTAACGTTCTGCTATATTTACAGCCAAAATGTGTTTTTTTTTCTCACATTTTTTTTAAACGAGTGCAGCAGAAAATAGTGAAACAGTCGTGATCATAATTCATGTTTCTTTCAAAGCCTCGGCCCGAACTTTTCAAAGGAAGAAAGTTTTTCGAGAAGACATTTGCGTAAAATAATTTTAAAAAACTAGATTTTTTCTTTGCCAGTTCTCCATGAACACTGCGTACAAACTCACTTGGAACTTAATGAACTGTTGAGTAGATTTGAATCACCTCGCTGACTCCTTGAGTCAATGAACGTCTAAAGAAATCTGGCTTTCCGGTGGTAAAAAAAGTCGAACCCCTTAATATTAGACACGAGACAAAAAGCGACGCGAAACGAAAATTCATTCAGAGTTGAAACGTTTGAGAACGGAGTTATTTTTGGAGGAGATGAATGAAGCGCAGAGTCGTTGGACTGCCATAAAAGGTGATGGACTCACCGATCTCGCAGATTCGAAAAAGGCTATGGCTCGGTTAAGGAGACTTTCGTACTGGTCCAAATCGTTGACGTAGTCAGCAGCAGTCTCCAATATCGCGTAAGCTTGTTCGGTTGCTTGTTCGCCCGCGAAATGTCCGGAAGTTGCAAGGGTTTCGGTCGACTTGGTTATCTTGATCGATCTGTCTTGGAACTCCTAAAAAATGAAAAATTGTTGTAATTACATCGAGCGAAGAATATTTTTGGAATTTTTAGTTCCACGTCGAAGAAAAGTTGCTGACCTTTGCCTCGTTCTGTAGTTTTTTGAGCTCGAACAGAAGCAGCTCAGCACTGGAGGACGAATCTCCCAGCTGGTCGCTGCTGCTGGCCAAAGCTGCGATTCTGTCGCTTAAAATTTCTTCTAAATCTCGCAACTCGGTCGCTAATAGTGCAAGAGCTAAGCATTGCTCCAATTGAGTCTTTCGACTGCTGAAGGAAATCTCGATGAGGCGCCTCTGATCGTGGAGTTCTTCGAGCCATTTTTCTACTTGAACGACAGCTGGATCGGAGTTGAAGAAAAAATTGATGAGATATGAATTATTAATGAATCGTCATCGCTGAAATGATTCTTGAGAAAGTGTGAATTAGAGTTTTTGCCTGATTTTGGAAATAGGAAAAAATTACCATGATCTGCATCAGCCTTAATTCGATCGGGTCTCGAATCGAGGGTTCCCTCGGTCGCTATTTCTTTCAAACGATCCAGCAGACCTTTTCCTTCTTGAAGAGCACCCATTAGAGCGGAGAGCATAGATTTTCGCAACTCGTGAATTTTATCGAGGAATTTTTTCACTGCTTCGATCTCGATGGGTAACAATGTATCGTTGCATGCCATTTCTAAAGCTTTCGTGCTTTCTCGACATTCTTCAGCTCGACTGGAATTTACGAATATCCAAAATAATTAAGAGCTCGATAAAATGCAGGAAAACATTGCTGCAAACGAGAATTTCATGGTTGACGAATTTTTAATTTAATAAAAGCTTCGTTTACCGTTGGAACAGTACGTTATGATCGAGTATCTGTTTTCGTAGTTCCAGTAGCGTGTTGACATCCCGCCAAGCCTGTCCCAGGGTCTCAGCCATTGCAGCGTAAACCTCGGCTCTTGGTCGTTGCGTCGAAATCAATTGATCAGCTTGCTTGAGCAACTCTTCGACCGGACTTTGCTTACTTTGAAGACGCACGAGAACCTCATCGTGGGCGGTCGATAATCTCGTAGCTTCCTCGACCGTCGCACCGAGTCTTGTCAATTCTGGTCGTACTTCCAGTACCTTCAGCCTCAGCCATTCTCCGCTCTGTGTGGGCAACCGAGACGAACATTGTCACGTCGTTCAGCAAATATCGATCGATTCAAGCAGATCGCTCCAGCCTCATATTTTTCATAATTATTCTGAATAATTGTGATTTATTTTTATATAAAAAAAAATGAAAAAAAATTTATATATCAAATTTCGATAAATTTTCGGAGCATCATTTGCACGCGCTCGACTTCCTGCAAATTTCTCGAATTTAACGTTCGGCTATATTTACAGCCAACATATGTTTTTTGTTTCTTACATTTTTTTCAAACGAGTGCAGCGGAAAATAGTGAAACAGTTGTGATCATAATTCATGTTTCTTTCAAAGCCTCCGGCCGAATTTTTCAAAGGAAGAAAGTTTTTTCGAAAAGAAATTTGCGAAATGAGCCGCGAAGCACTCATCGTCGTGGCTGCAGAGGCATGAGGGAGAAGATGAAATAAATGAAAAAGTACAAAAGGCAACGAAAGCAACTCTCGCAGTGTCCGGGGTGCGTTGAACTCGCGAGCGGACGATATGTTTCCATTTTCAAGATTGGCATGGAGCCAAGCGATTTCTCGCGTCTACCCAAACGTTTCAACCATGGGCTTTTGCCGTGCTGAATCTTACCAGACCTCCGAAACGACAGCCACCATTATTTGACCATTTTAGCGCTGAGGTAAGAAGCTCTACTTCCTCATGCTTTTCTCCAACTTTTCCGGGAGGCTAAATTTCGCTGTCATAAAGTGATGGCTCCTCCGATGAGAATATAAAAAACGCGTGAGTGAAAATACGCCACGAAAAAATGATCGAGTTCGAAAAGATCCGATTGGCGATGCGAAGAAATATTCAAACGGTTTCATATTTCATGTTCGCTTGTGTTATTTCTGATGTGAAAGCTCGAAAAACATTAACGCACGAGTGTTACGGCAGGGACACCTACTAAATTAAATCGAACAGAAATTCGTCTAAAAATTGAAACTCATAAATTTGCTTTCACGATTCTTTTTTCGAGCTCGTAGAAAGTGGATGAAAAAAATAGCTCTCAAGAATTTCTGTAGCTTTTCTTTCGAGCCTCTTGCTAAAGATGTTTCAGAAAAATGTCTTTGCGAGCTTTTTCAAACAGGTCAACATCTCCACCGAGTTGTTTGGTCTCGTAAATAAAGCAAAAAAAAATCCTCAAGCCTGCCAATAAACGAGGTTCGTACAAACACTTTCCCTATATTTATTTAAAGATTTGATAGATTCGACTGTTTCGAATCGTCGAACGCCCGGCACACTCTTTTTTCCCCCACGTAAGAACGATCGAGCTCGATCCTGTGTAGGAGTGAATAAATAAACCATCTCACAAATATTTATACATTGGAAAACGGAAGTCGGAGGCATTGGTAGACCCGAGAAGAACGAGGAAAAAAAATGTATCGACGGCCTTGCAGAGACTCGGTAGGGCGTGTCGCTCATATATCGATTCTCTATCTATATCGTTCGTTCCAGTTGAGATGTATAGCTGCACATAGCCAACGGGAGATTCTCTTTCCCTGGACGGATGCAGTGAAAGTGACGAGACGAGGTAACGTAACATACGATACAAGCACGGTCCAAGCTCGAGTCACGATGAGAACATAAGCTGGGTGTGTGGCTACTTACGAGGTCATCCATGACAAGCAAACCTGACCCTTTCGGTCTTTACTTTGACAAAGCCAACCAAGTAGTCGAAAAAGCGAAGCGATTGCCTTCGGAAAAAAAAGCCTCAAGCACTATCGAATGTTTTTTTCTTAATTAAAAATTACGTCGATCATTCGACGAAGTTGGCATTAACTGAATTTCTATTTCGAGTCAAAGCTCCGAGCGACTTTGACGTAAAGAACGAATGAAAAACATCAATAATGACGTGAGCTCTGAAGCATTTCAATTAGCATGAAAAGTCTCATAGAACTGTCGAGCATCCCCCTTCGCCGCTGGTTGTGTGTCACCTCGTTCTTGTGAGGTATTATGCACTGGCACGTTGTGTAAAAGAGTTTTTCGCGAGTAGATCGAGTCGCTTGAACGTTTGGTCACAATGATTGGCCGTTGCTAATTACCTGCTCGAGTCGTACTGAATTTTCGGTAGAGACTGAGAAGGATTTTGTCTCGATAATCAATTTCTCAAATAGTGTGTAAACAAAATTCTGGCTCCGGAGTGGCATATTTTGAGACAAAGTGCAAAAATGATTAGCACGTGGCGAAACAGACTTGATTATACGACGAGACAACTTTTTTTGACACCGGCGTCAAATTTGTTGGTTTTTTGGATCAAAATTCTTTCAATTCGGTGAGAAAGCTCGTACTCGAAGAATTTACGTGACGAAACTCAAAGTCTTTGCTCGCATGCCACAGTGGATTCTTGTCATTGCCTTATATGTTATTTCTCGGGACTGTATACGGTGGCATCGCGTAGTAGTTGTGTCTCGCCTTAAAGCAACTATTCGTTGCTGCTGGTCCCGCGAGTCCAAGCAGAGAAGAGTTTAACAACGTGTTGGAATAGGCAACGTTACATCCTCGACGAGCCGAGCATATTACTCTCGCTCTCGCTCTCTCTCGCTCTTTCGCACGTACATCACGTTTGCTCGATTCTCGAGAGAGCTCGCGATTTGAGCAAAGAGTTTTATAAGCGTATACATGTTCAAAGACCGGTACCGGTCTCGCGTTCTCCATATTCGGCTCCAGCGAAATTGGGCCAGTCTCTCTCTTCTGACGCGCGGTTACTATCGAGTGCAGGCAAAGTCTCGTTAAGATTCGCGTGCCTTCGATCTCGACAGCTGGAAACAAACATTTATTTATCAATTTTCTTTCGCTTTTTTCAAAACTATCGAACGAAGCTGGAGATCGATCGAAAATTCAATGATCGAGCTCCGAATCTTTTTTTTCCTCCATATTTCAAGATAAAAGGCTCACTGAATCACCCATTGCTCGTAGCTTTTCTTAACCGCACGTTCTCGAGAAGATTTCGATAGAAATAGACGATGTAGAAAAAAGCTATGAAGTATAGAGTGGAAAGAGGCTCGAGTGGAGAAATCAAACTGGAGGAAATTGTGACTGGACCCTCTCGAAAGTCCAGAGAGGAGAATCGCAATTTGGGAGTCATGCATTCGCTACTGGATGCTGGTTGGGGTGTTATTTCGGTGCCCACATCGTTTCTCGAGTCCATAAGCTATTTCCGAGAGTCTTTTCTCGCTCTGTCTCTCTCTTTCTTTGGGCTCTGGGAGATCCAGGCAACCGATGTATCCCTTAGGTGAAGATTCGAGCCGTTGGAGAAACTGTACCAACACGGTGAAGACGAAAGTTGTATATGAGCTCGTCCATATGAGCGTTGTCTTTCTCTCTCTCTCCCTCTTTCTCTCTCACTCATCACTCTCTGTCTATCGTATAGTTTCGTTCCCCGAAACTCCGCAAAGGATAAATTTAACCCGTAAGCTCGAATCTCGCCCCGTGTCCAATGCACGCGCTCCCTTTCGGTGCTTTCGAGATGCTTATGTATTTGTATTTCACCGGTTATACACAAAGATTCAACGTCCCGGTAGCCACGCATCACCAGACGTTTATAACGTCATGAATAAAAAATAAAAAGGAAAACTCAACAGTCTCCTGTCTTTCGACTCGTACTCTTCAGTTTCTTATTATACGATGTCGCCTATAGATGTATACGAAAGCCCGCGATCCTCCTTCTTTCGTCTCTCCGCAAAATCCTTTGGTTCGCGCAAAATTCTGGCAGCTTCCCAAGACCCACAAAATCTAGATTCGCCTGTGACACTCCAATTTTTCCTTCGTCCGTGTAAACGAAGTCAAATGAGACACAGATCAGCGCATCCTTCGATTTCGAGCCTGACAATTGCGCAGTGAATTCTTAAAAATAAATCGCAGATGGACATTATTTCGGGATATCGATAAAACTTTAACAACTGTTCTCAGACGAATTTTTCATCGAATTGTGCGACAAGAAAAAAAACTGCGTGGGATGTTACGCGTCGGCGAACGTATCATCGATGTAAATATATTTTTTTTTACACAAATTCGACGATTCTTTGTTCTATCGTTGCCCCGTCGTTTTGTGCAGAAACGGATGATTTACACGTGATAATTATTGCCCCGGACAGAATCGCAATCGAGGCAGATGGAAGCAAAGATTTATTTTTCCTTAAGCACGTTAATAAGGGTCGATCGGAGCATCGATCCGGAGGTTCGGATTCGCATAGCGTGCAACATCCGTCCTCCAGGGAGATGAAGAGTGAACCAAAGGAAAAGAAGAAGAAATGAAGAATAAAAAAGGATGCTGCTGCGGGAGAAGTGCCGCTGCGGGAGTGAGTCGATATGCCCTAGCAAACCGGTATTATACGATGCTTTCGAGAAGCGACTGATTCTTCCTTTTACTTCATTTCATTACTACCATATAACGCACCTTACCTACGCCCTGCTGTGGGAGACTCTCCGTTCTACACCTACGACACGACGGTGCAAAATACGAAACATCCTATTGCCAGCCTTTGCGACGAAGATGCAAAGCTCTCTCGAGACACGAACCCAGCAAAATGGGGGGGATGAGGAAATGTAAAAAACAATGGAAACAAAAAAGACAGAGTGAAGACACCGAAGCAGAATCCCTGTGGACCGCCTGGCTCTGCGATGTGGTTAAGCTGCTGCGGCGACCTACCGCGGTTATTCGTCTCTCTTACAGGCTCATATATGTTTTTCATACCAGACATTGATTCTATGAAATCGTGTAACCAACTCGCGGTCACGTATCTCTCTCCTTGGACAAATATCCACGATGGTCGTTCATCTCTGTTCCAGCGAAATCTTACACTTCCGGAAACAGTTCCCTTTGCTTCGGATATTCTTCTCCTATAATAAACAATAACAAAGTCCTTGAGATATTGATTTTTTAATTAAAACCGACTAGACTTGAAATCCAACTTTTCTATCGATCTCCTGGAGCTCGTACAGCTCGTGAAATCTTACCAAATCAATTGGGAATCATAGAGAAGAATATTCCATTTCCGCTGTGTGAGTCACAGTCCTCGAGAATCGTGAGAGGATGGAAATTGATAAATAAAAATGAATAATAATCGTCGGGAGGTGTACGACAAAGTTCAGTAACTTTCACCGTGTGCGTGGCCGACGAGCCACCAAGTTCTATTATAATCCTACGTCCGCATACGATGTATTATGGTCCGTCTGTTTATGTAGTGCTCGTCGATCACGTTGATCGGATCTAACGGGCCGTGTGCGAGAGGAGCTCGGTACAACCGAGTCAATACGAACGCCCAACATATTTATACACTTTCTGGGATGCTGTGCGGTGTGTTACGTTGGGGAAAGATCTTCTGGATGTGTCTGCGAGGATAGATTTCATCTTGCATTCTCGATCAATTGCTTCGAGCAAGAAATCTCGCACGAGGACGAATGCGAAGTTCTGCTTTATGGCTATTTTGACGTAATCGATATTTTTATAGAAATAAAATGATCCTCGTGGCAGAAACAGCAAGAGATTATTTTTAATAGGGAAATTGGTATCGCTCCGTAAGAAAAAAAAAACGATGCACGCTCCGGCGAGACAAGTGCCTTAATGGTATAACGTTTCTTACTTGGAGGAGAGCAATGACGAGCCTCGTGTCCCCGCTCTGGAGAGCGATCGTGCTTATGGTAGTGGTGGGTGGTTGTTGTTGTTGGGAAGTATCATCGTCGGCCGGAAGTTCCACCTGGTTACCGGAACAGTAAGACTCGCGTTGACCGGCGGTTCGGTTATTCGAGTCGGAACAACCGTCCTCGGGGTTTTCTTCGGTGTCCATTGACTCGTAACCGTTCACCATTTTTCGAATCCTCAATCTCTTCGCGTTATTATGCTACCGGCTACTTTATATCTGCGTGAGTGACAATCGGCCAAAGTTGACAACAGGTTCATTCGGTAAAAATCGGTATTCGATGGTGCGTTTAATTACGTGGATTAAATTATATTTTCGAGAGTAAAAAATCGCCAGAGTGATGGAGAATTAATTTAGCGACGATTTTGATCGCATTGCTGCCGATGTTATCCGCCAACTCGGAATTACGTGCCCTTCCGTACGAAACTCGAATAATAAATACTCCAAAAAAAAAGCCGAAATTCATGGGAGAAAGAGTTTGACAAAAAAGAAAGCAAGACGGGGAGTCTGAGCATGGGAATTTCGGGTGGACATTTTTTTTCGATGACGCCTCGTTCTCGTTGCTGCACACGCATTTGACTCTCGCATTTTGTATTGAATAAAAAAACGCGCCCGGCGAAACCAACACAATCTCCTTCTCTCTCTCTCTCTCTCTCTCTCCCTCTGTCAGCCTCGTGCTTGTGTCTCGTTAATGCATTCGTGTTCGCATGCTCGTTGGTCCGGCGTTCGTATGATGTCATCGACGCACACGTACGATCGCGAGGACCTCGAAAAGAGAGAGAACGAGAGATGGAGAGTGAGAGGAAAAGAGAGAAGGTAGTTTAAAAACATCGGTGTGGCCCGCCGCAGGTTTAAAACCGGACCGACTGGTGGAGGCGTTTCTTCTTCGAGCGAGAAAAACGTGCGGGCCTCGAATAATAATAATAAAACATATATCTATACACACGAAGCCCGAACCGAGCCCTGAAACTCACGGAGGAACAAAAAAAAAGAAAATTGACAAAAGAAAAAGGGAAAAAAAGGACGCAAGTCACGAGAAGGGAGCGAAAAAGAAGTAAAGACAAGATAATAGACAGCTTTAGAGGTACAATTTTTCGCGAACGATATCAGTCTCTCATCATCCACTTATGCTCACTCTTCCTCCTCCCGATCTCTCGCTCTTTCTCTCTTGCCAATTCAAAACTCAGAGTATCTTGAAATACAACTGTTGAGGTATTCCAAAGAGTTTATCTCAATTCTCCGGCAATGACCCCATGGCAAAGTCGTGATAAGAGCTCGTAAAACGATCTTTATGTTTTTCTTTTTTATGGCTGTGAGGATAAATCCTTTCGATAGTCATTCGAATTAATTTGCGTGCAAGCTTGTGCATTATTTTGCCCAGAATTTGACAGATTGTCATAAACTAATCTGTAGGATGATTTGATCGAAAGTTACTCCAAAAATTAAATTATAAAATAATCGATGGAAAAATTCAATGGGACACCGCAGCTGCAGATTTTCCTTCGTTCGCTGCTGTCGAAACTATGAGGAAGCTACTCCGATCGTTGAAACAAAAGAATCCTTTGAAAATCGATTTGAATTTTAGCCCCGGCAAAAAGGCGGGACTGGCGGAAATTTAAAATTCTGCTCACAGCACGAAAGTGTTGATATGTTCCAATCGTGCTTCAATTATTGGGTGTGATCTCATAATATTTGGCAGCTGTGATGACGACAGTAGTGAGACTAAAAATATCCGAGAGCACAAAGTCTGTATATTGGAACCTCGATGAATTAATTAAGGCGGATTTTAACTCGCGGGGAAAAAGAGCGAAATATAAAAGTTTGAAGATGTGGGTTGTTGCTCGCGATGCTAATTACCGAATGAACCTGGTGCGCGGCGCTGTTTTCGCGATGGTAACTCATGCGATTGCACTTGTGATGCACTGTTGACGCGTGACCGCGGGCACATGTCACCACACGAGGCCCACTTATTATTCTCTTGGTTATTTCCTTCCTATACGTAAATATATAAATATATGGAGATTCTGTGGGGCACGTAAACGCGTTGCAAGAGCGGTGTGTTAAATAAAAACAAGGACTGCACTGTGGCACACACCGCGGCGCCCAAGCCGGTTCATCCGACACTGGAGTGCGTTCCTCGTTTACCTCTCGACGACTTTCGATCCTCCGCGAGGTTTCCTCCTCGTGCGCGCGGCACATACACAGAGCACCGACTCACACACGAGACTCTCGGGCGGCAAAATAGTAGGGGGGCAGCGCTACATCAACGAGAAGTTCTCGCTTTAAAAATTCCCCCACCGCCACCTTTTATCCTATCCGCGACAAGTTTATCGTTTCTAGACTCGCAAAACCGTCCCCCACCGCGCCCGTTTACACGTGATCCAAGCGCTATGCTTATTTTTTCTTTTCTTCTCAATATTCGAATGAAAAATTCCCCACAAACTTTCGGCACTCATTTTCTTGTGAGAAAAATTCATCGTCTCTATCCACAAGTTTTTTCTTGCCTCATTCTCCTCCTTGGACAAATGATCGTTCGCCTTTTTCTTTGTTTATACTTTTTTATTATTGTTAAAACTTAAAACAACGCGTTAAGTGCAATAATCGCATACGAACACAAACAGACAACGAATAATTGTGAAAAATAAATTTGTTAAATTCTCTTTTTCGTCAATGTCGCTTTTCATAACCATTTTCACTCTCATTCTCATTATTCTCTCTCTTAAGGCGAGCCACCAGTTGTTCGGTCTGTTAAAATTCTAACGAGCATTATTCTCTGACGCAAATAACTTTTGAAGCGAAATGAAAATGCCACGTCGGTATTTTTCCATTAAAAAAATAAAAATGTGACTTTTATTTTTCTCGGAATGTTAATCGTCTCCGAAATAAATGAAAAATCTTTCCAATCGTTTTTCCAACACTCAGCCAACTGGTGGAGCACCTTAATGATTATCGAAACGCGCAGCAATTTTTGGAATGACTCACAAAATGTGGAAAAATTGTAAAAATTAGACTAACTTACGTTGCTCCATTGGTTTAGTATTTGGGACTTGCTCCCTTGGCTTAGGGTCGTAGTCTCGCCTCAGTCACGCGATCAAATGTTAATTCTTCGGTTACGTTTCCAAAACTTGGCAACAACTTGCGGGATCAATGCTCGAAGATTAAGAGCGTGACTAATAATCGATTTTCCCATACCGAATAGGAAGAGATTGAACTTTCTTGTTTATGCTTTTCTGGAATTTAGAAAAAATGGAGAAACATTGGTAGAAAAATGTCGGACTTTTTCAGTGAAATGAAACATTTTTCTACTGCTTTGTAATATTTTAGAATAGAAATAGATAAAACTTTCTCGTTTCTCTGGAATTTAGAAAAATGTTCGAAATTATTGCAAAGAATGAACATTTTTCTACTGCTTTGTAACAGTGCCTTAAGGGTTTCCTTAAAGTTTTGGAAAAACAGGGAAGAAAATGCTTTGGCAAGACTAGTACCCGAAGGAAACAGGGAGAAAAATTTTACCGAATATTCGGATAATGGAGATTATGATTATTCAACGTGGTAAATAAAATAAATGGTAAATCTGTAACAAATCTAAACAACAACAACAACAACAAAAAAGCTTTGTGACTGTTCGTCGTGGAATCACTAGTTTCACGCGACATGCAAAGAACGGCGAGTCAATGAATCGTTCTCAGGCTTTGTTATCGTTGAATCGTAATCAACCACGACCTGCGAGCGACTAACCGTTTTGAGCTTCGACAGAAGCTCCGAATCCTCGAGCTCTTCATTATTTTCCAAATAATCGCAATTTTTCGCTGGTGTCATTTCGATGCCGCTGTCGTTGTTCCCTCGAGACTCGAGACAGTAAGAAAGCGTTTTGATCGAGTTGTTGTTCTCGTTCAAATGATCCCGGCATTCGTTTTCCGTTTGGGTCGATTCTCGTACGATTTTGGTGAATTTTGAGTGCTGGCTGTTTTCCAAATCGTCGAGAACGGGCTTGACGTCCGAAATGGTTATTTCTTCACGGTTGTAATTAGTTAGATCGTCTGGAATTTAATCGCCATTATTTTTTTCATTCAATGCTAATTTTTAAGCTCACGCAATGTTTTTTTTTAATATGTATAACCATTTCCTTACCTTTGTGAGGAAAGTTATTCTCCCCGTTCGTCTTCACGCCCAAACCCTTCATATCCAGGATCCCCTTGACATCCGCGTGTTCGTGAGCCTCGCTCAATGTGTTGGAGGTCAACTTGTACGAGGCCACGCCAAGCCGAGTGTCGTGGGAAACTCTCAGAGTCGTAGTCTCGGTCACTTCTTTTACAATCTTGCCACATTTCTCCTGGCACGCAAAATATTTATAAAAAAACAATGAAAATTGTGCAATTAAAATTAAAAATCGATCATACCGATGAAATATAATGGTTTCTCGTTTTTTCGCAACTTTTTCTGAATTCTTTAACTTTGATTCGTTTTACCTCCACTTTTTCGATGATTGACGTAGAACTCGTTTTCTCGACGTCAGCTTCGGACAGACCGTTCTCCTCCCTGATGATTTCCGCCATTGCGAAGCCACTGGGAAGAGCGTGTTTCTGTTGTTGAGGATCGACGAGATTGTTCCAAGTTGCAAATTCTTGTTTTTTGAGCCGAGCGTCTTCAGCCGCGTCTTGCCTGTGTACAAAATGCCGAGCGTTTAAGAAACTGAGCAAAATTCAGGACGCGCCCTCGGACGTCATAAATCCAATTGCCTCTCTCTCTCTCACTCGCTCTCCCCTCATTCGTCGAGCAGTTAATAACTGCTCTCCGATAAATAAACGCTGGAAATAAATATAATCCGCGGCGGGAGTGGGAGGCAATGGGAAAGAGAAACAGAGCGAAAAAGGAGGGGATTGAATTGGTACGCACCGAATGTTACGAGGCTCCGAACTGTGCAAGGCATCATCGCCCTCGGACATGGTAGCGAAAGATTCGCTCCTCGATCTGGCCATCGGGGTCGTCGTGCATTCAGTGGCTGTCACGAAATCCTCTGTCCAGGATTCGTCGATATCGTTATCGGTATTTTTATCGATACCATCTTCATCCACCGTCTCTGATTTTTTAGCCTCGCACGATGCTGCTTCTTGCTCGCATTTCAGTAACGTCGGTCCATTACCATTTGCACGCTCCTCAATTTGCCTCGATGCGGTTCTTATCCTCGCGCCAGCTTCGTATAATCTCTCGTCCAGTTTCTCAGCCAAACGAGTTACCTCGGTCAGTCGTTCCGATATCGCGTCCACCGCGGTTGAATTACCTTCGTGATCGTCCAAGCTCGACGTACTCGCTGTCTCGGTATTCGACATTCTGCAAATAGCACGCGACCCGATCAATTCCCGCTCTTCGATTAAAACGAGTTCGACACAAAAAAACAAATTTTTTTTTTTTTACGATATTCAAATTTTTCCGGGCTTCAATTATTTCTCCCGGGATTTTGAATTTTAACCAGTGTCGGAATTAACGCCAAACACATATAGCAGAGTCGGCAATTTTGTTTTTCGAGTAGAAAAATAAATTTAAAAAATTCGCAGCTTTTCTCTCGCGTTTTCTCTTTTTCTAAAGTTACCGTCATTTTATTCACAACTTGTTAAAGTTTTGCTGCTGGATCAGTGGCAACTTCCTCGACGATTATTCTACGCAACGATTCATTTTCTATGAATGAAAATTCGTGCACAGGAAAGCAACTGTCTTCGAGTATTAAAATTACGTAATGTGAGAAAGCATGAGAATTCTCTCGATTTCGTAATGACGTTTCAACCCCCGTGCACGGCGGCATAATACCAAGAAAATAATCATCGCTCGTAGGATCTTGAGAGAGTTGCGTCTTTTACTCGCGCACGCGAGAGCGTAGGCGATTCTAAATTCGTTGAGAAATAACGTATGAACGGGAGAAGAGAAGACACGCGAGAGCCACTCGAGACGAGCAACACAACGCTCTTAATATCTCGGTTAAAATAAAAACATTTAATCACTGATTACGTTTACGGGAATTGAGGTGGTTGGAGTAAGACGAGAATTTGATGGAATCCCCAAGAATTTGGTCGGGATATCTTGGTGAAACACGCGCAGAGAACAATTGATAATTTATCGATTGGAGAAAATTCTGCGATCGTGGAAGCGCGAGGATACGCCGAAAATTATTGATAAAAAAAAAGTTTGTTCCAGACCTCGCAGCAATCCGGATTCCCGAATGATTAATGAGCCTCCTGACGGATTTATGGGGTTATGGTCCCCGGAAAATAAAAACAATCTCCACACTCGTGTGTACGCTGTTCGGATTGCGCTCGATGGAGAGACTAATATCGTCGCAGGGAAAAAGGAGGGCAAGGTGATGGCACGTCAGACAAAAATAGAGTCAAGTCGCAGGGAGAGAGAAAGTGGATGAAGAAGAAAAACCCGTCACCGGATTCTCTCGGATCCGTTGACTCGCAAACACTGGAGATTAACTAGAGCGCGAAAATTATAGTTTGGACTTTTGCAAACTTCGATTTGAAACACGTGCAACTTTTTTCCTTCGACAATGAATTCCCTTCGGACTCTCGCGTTCCTTGCCCAATTATTATTTCTTAGCTTACTTTTCGTCACAAACGAAACCCACGTTCGCTTGCGGGGATCGAAAACCTCACGGCGCTTTTAACCGGCGGACGAGAACCGTCACGACTTACTGCGCTTTCTTTCGAGCCGAGAAGAAGACGTCGACGTCGCTCCCACCTAGAGCTCGACTCTTTCCACACACCACTCGAATCTTTCGTGCTTTCAGCAGGCCATTCGGAAATGCCTTGTTTACCATTCACTTCAAGATTCAACTTCCCATTCCTTTCATTCAAATTTTCGAAAATTCAATCAATTTTTTCTCCGGAATTTATCTGAAGAATTATTGAAAAATTTGGATCACCGACTATTTTCGTAAATTAGAAATGCTGACCTTCTCTGCACACAGAGTGGCTCCTTGAGTCGTGTTTTCAACAATCTTCCGAGTCGAATCGTTCGTCCAACTTCAGGCAAAAGTTTTTCTCGATCGTCGAGAACTTCCCGAAGTGTTTCGGTCCTTGATATCAAAGTTTTATCAAAACCAGAGTCTTTGGGAATGGAGGATTCGTGAAGCATGAAAGATTCCTCGATCGTGTCAATCAACTCGTTGAGAGCGGCTGAATGCTGCGGAAGTAAAATTGAGCGAATGCTTTAGCGTTTCGAATTGCGGGCGACGATTTTTTCGTCTTTTCATTCGGTTCCTCACCTCGTCGACGCTCCTGTGAAAAACTGCGCAAACACGCAGCCTCGTGAGTTGCTCTTGTCCAACGGAACGCAAACGTCGCCAGGCTTGTCGCAATCTCGATGCCAAACTCGTGTTACTCTCGAGTTCCAGTCTACATGAAATTCGAAGAACTCGTGCACCGTTCGCCAGCTGGTAACCGTAGTCGAAAGTTCCCTGTTTATCGAAAAATCCAATTTTTCCTCAATTTTCATTTTTCAAAACGTGAAAAAAACGAAATTGCTACCGAAAGATTTATTTCCGGTGACACAAAATATGCTCCGCACCTTAGCAGTGTCTTGAAAAGTTTGATGCTCTTCCTTTTGCGCTTGTATCTCAGAAGCATACGATCCGATCTCCGTGTGATTTTCCACGACAACGCCAAACAGATCGGTGAGCCACCTCACAGCCTGTAAATAAATTTAACGGACTAACGATCTTTCCACCAATTTTTCACGTTCCATAGACAAGAAGCTTATCGTTCGATCGGCGTTGTTGATTAGTTTGAATGGACGAACCTGTTCGGCATCACTTTCGTAAGCAAAAATCAGAGCCATCTGTTTGAGTGTCAATTTCTGAAGTTCAACGCTGTCATTGAAAATATTTTTCCGAGCATTCGAGGCATCCAGTATATCGCGAATGTTGACAATGTCTTCGGTGTAATCGACGGGAACTTCGCGAGCTAGTGCGTCTTTTATTGGCATTGACAATAATTCCGAGAGCTTTTCTCCTTCCAGTACCAACTGGCACTGCAATCCATCTGTATCGATTGGAAATTCACACATTCTCAGATCGTTTGTTACAATTAAATCGATTAACCCTCAGTAGACACAATGGCGTGAATTCTTCGTTTTTCGTATGAATTATCATTAACTAACAATGATAAAAAAGCTTTTTATCCATCGCCCGGTGCAGGCTCCCTTCCTACGGATGCGCAACAACTTTTCTCGATTTTTCCCGATTTTTTTTAACGAGCTCAAGTACAGTAAAAAAATGGTAGGACGCCGCAGACCCATGTGTGTCTAGGGAGGGTTAAGAAAATGAAAAAATATTTTTTCGTAGGACCTAAAATTGTTTGGCTTTTCTCGAGGTTCCGGAGCTTGAGACTGGCCTGAGGTAAAGCGCAAGTTCTGTTGCCCATCACTAGCTTATCAAAAACTTCACTCGTTCGATCGAAATACTAGAAAAAAAAAACGATTCGAATTAATCTTTTTTTTCGTCTCTCCTCTGGCCGTCGTTGGTACATAAAACTGATCGGTGAATGAATTCTATTTACCCCTGAAACCAGACGGAAGAATCTTTGCGACGTGATCAAAACGTTTCTCCGTCTTTCTAGTCTCGTGGCAAAATTCTTGCACACAAAATCCATCAAGTCCCTCTGCGATTTGACATCCTCGGTCAATCTGTCATCGGGAACGCTGTCGATTCTGTGAAGCAACTCCGCGTAACGTCCATAAGCGTGCTGAAATATTTTCTTTAAATTTCCATCCATTTTTGAAGGTTTGCGTCTGACGAGACTCGCCGCGTTACGTTGGAAAACTCACCTTGCATTCCAACTCCAAGCTCTCGTGCTCCATTCGTAAATTCTCTGACGAAGTAACATCGTAACCTACTTGGCAGCGTGAATTCAACGTGAAATCAGCTGGTCCGAGAATCCAATTGGTCACTTGACTCAATCCTTTCTCGAGCTCGTTTATCTCTCGCGCAGTGTCCAAATTTTGAGCTAGTTTCGTCCAGCCTTTTTCCAACTCGACCTTTTCACAGAATGTAACGATGCGATTCGAGTTTTTGTTTCTATCGATTGTTTTTGAAAATCTTTGATAACGCGTTACCTGTTCCAACTCTATCGTGTCGAGAATCCTGTTGATGCTTTGCACAGTGTCTAAATAATCTTGAGAAGATTCTCTGCTCATCGCACTCAAAAGATTTCGCCCTGTAATTAATAAAAGGATTAATGTCTCGACGAAAATCCAGTCAAGTTTTCGTTCGTTTTTGTTCATTATTAGCCACACCTGAAATAAGAACTTCCTGGGCATTTTCGGCCAATTCAGTTCCTGCTTCCCAGTACGAACCGAGATCAACCTCCGCTCGATCCCTGGACCGTAAAGGATCGAAGCTGCACAGTTTTCCACGAAGATAAACAATCTTTGCTACTAATATTTCGGAACTTTTCTCGTATGCTTCGACTTTCTGGGCAGTATAATCATTTGGATTAAAAAAACAAAAAACCAAATTGTGACAGAGTTAAAACGAGAATAAGAAAATTGTGAAATTTGTTTCTTTTACCATTCGCGTTTGCGTCCAGCGAGAATGATCGTGAAATTTAGTCCCTCCAAGATCGTAAGGTAATTGGACAGTTTCTACGTGAGCTCCGAGACGCGTTATTGGAATGTAGATTGGCTGCGAACACGAGGATTCAAATAGTACAGGCGTTTCGTAACGTTTGAAATTCTTCGTAACTCCAGCGTAAACGTTCGTACGTTCAAGAGTGAAAAATACCTCGCCATCTTTACGTGACCTGGTGCAATTGTCGACTCTCTTTTCCCAAAAACCTTCTGGACGTAAGACGATGACCTTGGCTGCTGAATTGCCCACCAGAACGACGGTCCGTCTGATGTACGATCTTGCTATCCGCCAAGAACCTTGCCTCGCGTCGATTATCACGCAAATACCGTTCCGTCGAGTTTCCTCACTGCCAAAATAATGAATTAAATTCGATGAAATTGAAGCAAAGGTTCCGGGATAATTGTAATTCGTATTTTTATGCTTTTTATTCCATGCCGGGAAGAAAATTTCTGGGGGACGATAAAGAGGACGTTAATTTATGTCACGATTCATTTCCAGCGCACAAACTGGGTCACAGTAACATTTTACTGCGTCAAGCTAATTGCATGGATTCCAAAGTCACTCGAAAGAAAGTCTTCTGTTTGTTTTACTTGAAAACTGAAAGAAGATATTCCGTGAGACGCTCGAGCTTGGCTTTTTTCGTAGAGCAATCCCTCGGCTCGATTGGTATGTTGACGAGGAGAAGAGGTCGACCTTCGCGATCTCGTCCACCGGGTAAATAAGCCAGCTTCCTTTCGAGCACCTCGAGTACGTCGACAGCTTCGATTTTCCTCGACATCTTCGGCCCAAGTCGATAATTTATTGGCAAATTACTCTCATCGATCAAATGCTCATCGGCACGTGATTGTTGGAGCGGAACCAATGTTTTCCGGCGGACTCTCACACTTTCCACAGGCCCGAGTTCCGAAATTGGCGATTTTTCGTTTTCAAACTTTTGACAATTTCGCCTCAATTTATAGCGAAAATAATGGACGTGAACTTAACGAGCGAAAAATTCCGAGACTCACTGGCGACCGATCAGCAAGCAATGACTTTTTTTTCTTCCTTTGCGAATTACGTTGAGACCAACGTTCTCCAAACTGAAACCACATAACAGGGTATCCAATGGTATTACTGGTTCTACCGGTATTTCGAAGTTATCCCGATCGCTAAACCGCCCGAGACGTTCTCAAATTCTTTCAAGTGAAAATTTTGCATGTTCGATTTAATAGAAATCGATCGGCCAAGGCAGGAGAATCTCTCGACGTTGATAAACAGCTGGATTTTTATTTTGCCAGCCAACCTCGTCGTTTTATCGGGTTTTCAACTATACGAAAATCGTCCAACGCTCTCCTAAGATTTATAAACGAAGTATTTTTTAAACCGGTTTTTCAATTACATAGAAAAATGAATGGAAATTATTTCGGTCAATAAAGAAAGCAAAATTGCCGCCGTTTTAACTATCCCAACGTTTCGTCTCCTGCTCATTCGTCTATCAATGTTTTTTGGCCATCGCACTGATAACACAATAATCAAACGAATCTTGTGATAAAACGCGAGATTCAAACGCGCTGCCTGTCTCGTTGTGGGTCATTCGTGGGCACACTGGGAATCGCGTAACGGCAGAACCGGGATATCGGTGAACGCGTGTTAAGAGAGACACGAGGGAACGGCCCGAGAGTTGGCTACGTCGTCGAAGCTGTAACGCCTTACTGGCCCCACAAACACAACTCTTTCTCTCACTGGCCTCTCTCTTTTGGCGCATATATCGTCCCTCGAGTCCTCCACGAGGAGAACTGTGCGGCAGTCGCTACAGCAGCCAGGAAAACTTGAAGCAATCATCTCGTCCATTGAGGAACAACGGTACAACGGCACCGTTTACCACGAGGCCCCAACGACTCGTCCATCTCCCCACTTTCCAAATTTTTCCTTCTCTTTCCACGGCTAATAATCCCCCACCTCGTCATTTCTTCTCCGTACAAACTCTTGACATACGCGGCGAGTGTCTCTTGCACTCGTTTCTCTTCTTATTCCTCCTCTTTCTCCACTGTGTACACGCGATGTTTTGACTTTTTGCTTGTAACGTCAACGAAAGGCGAAAGGTATTTGATCCAACGGTTCTGCCAAGGATTCCTCGACACGCTCTCCGCATTATGATCCCGTAAAAGAGCAAGAAGAGAAGAAACAAGAAGCAGAAGTAGAAAAAGACGTATCCGGCAGGAGGAGAAAGAGAAGATGAGAAAAGAACGATGAACAATTGACATTTAGCGAGACAACGTTCATTGGACTCTGCAAACTTTTCTGTACGCGTTTATTTGGTAAATAAACAAACAAAACGTCGAGCAATTTTTCACGAGTCGCTGATTGACACGTCACGGAAACACTTTGATTCAAATTATTGGAAGAATGAGTATTTACTTATCCATCGCGAATCCGACGAGGCCTCGTCATTCTCGACTCTTTTTTTTCTTCTTATTCTTTACACATCGATAATCCAGTTCGCTTTGCTTTCCAAGAAGAAACAGCGCCAACTTTTTCAGCTTCTGTTCGAAGGCGGAAGAGGAAACGACCGCGTGAAATGGCTCTTCAGGATTTCTAAGGATTTTGCGGAGTAACGTTACGCACAGAATACAGATGCGTCTCTTCCGATATTCAGTTGATTAAATAAACTTGTGCTCGGATTTCTGGTTCAGTGACCGCCAATGACCAAACGACTTTGTATCACTTTTGCCCGTGCAGTACAGCTCGTACATTATTTCGATATATTTTCATTTTATCTTCGTGCTCCACGCTTTCCCACGTTTACAAGCTCGAAAATGCAAAAAAAAACGATCGCAGCAAGCTGCCAGAATTAAACGAAGATTTAGGTGAACTCGAAAAGCAACGAATTAAAGAAAACTGCATACAAATTATTGAAGCGCGCTCGAGCCATTTTCCAGCCCAGGCCGTTCCGTTATTACGACGAGAATTTAACTTTCTGTACGCGTTTGGATTAATAGATCCCAGAAAGTTGTTGGCAAACAATTATTTTTAAGGTAAATGGCTTGAGAATGCAGCAACGGAATGTCGGTCGAACCCATAAAACTGCGATGCTCTTAACAAATAAACGAATATTTCGCGTCGAATAAAAAAGTATGCACGGGCGAACGTCGTTTTATCGAAAAAGTTTCGCAAAATTCATCGAATCGACGAATTTATAAATTTCTTTGATGCAAAGAATATTGTCGTTCGTCTCATACGAATTATTGGGACGCAACGCTCACACACAACCGATTATTCGAAAGAAAGAAGTTTTCGTGTTTGCTCGTTGCGGATAACGGAGTGAAACTCGGTTTTCTTAGAGTTTCTACAGTTGATAATGCGGCTGCAGATTTCTTCGGATTCGAAATAGCCGCGACCACTTGGTCACGTTGTTTTTGGCCGATCGTATTGGCTGTGCTCGGTGTTGCTCTGTCTTTCTCCGGCCCGTTGGCGTCTCGTAATATTGGTCGTTCTAAAGACTCTTTTTCTCCCCGTGAACGAGGCAGCACGGCGCAGTGCTGCCCCGAGGCTCGCGCTATATCGAGAGCCCTCCCGCGAGTCTCTTGGCTCGTCTCGGCGTAGCAGCGGATCGACGTTATAGGCAGCTACGTTGCATCTTCCTTGGCGACCTCGAGGAAGAACAAAACGAAACGATATTTCGGATTTTTTTTCAAGTTTCCGTCCGCTCTTTTTTCTTTTTTCTCTTTTTTTTTTAAATACATTTTTCGGAACAACTTTTCACCTTTTCCGCGCATCGCTTTAATCGCTTCTGAACGCCGCGCAACGAAAAATGCACGAATATCCGTACGCGTACGTCCGTCAATCCGGATGTCGAGAGCTTTTTTTCTTCAATGACGAGTGCCACGTAGCCGCGATGGTGCAATAATAAAATGGGAAAGCCAAGGACTTCCGGGTTACTGTGAGGATCACGAATACGCGAAGGAGGAAATAAAACTGACGCGAGAGACGAGCCAAGAGCTATGGGCAACTCAGCGGGCAAAAATTATCTTCCCAAGCACTCTGGCACCGGAAGTAACTCTAAAAAGGTGCACTGGGGTAGTGCAGGTACGCCATTCTTCTAACGTACTCTACAAATACACAAAATAGACCTTCCGAGTCCCCTCCTCGTCCCCTATCGGTTTGATTAACATGTAAATACGATTTCTCCACATTTCCACGAAATGTGGAGAAGTCCCACGCTGTTAGGAACGATAGAACGAAAAATATTGACAACATTTCTTTGTATACACTTCCGTCCAAATGTTCGTAAGTCACTGAAGAATTGGGAAGCGAGAATTTTGTTAGTTGTATGCTCCGGAATGTACGTGTGGCCTAGTCGCGTATAATGTGCGCTTGTGTCTACGGTCGCACTAGACTTTCTAGCTTGAAATGACCCAGACAGTTTCAAACTCAATTTTTTATCAACAAGCTCATTGTTTTTTTTTTTCTAATTTTCATCTCCTTTCGATCTATGCGAAGAGCATTTCTAGAAGCTGCATTTCTAGATGTCTTTTCGGGTATGTGTAACGAGCGAACATGCCCGTTTGTCTGTATCCGATGTCACGTCACGTTTTTCGCACTTTTTTCATCTCCCTCTCGGTCTCTTTCTCTCTCGGTATCGTTTGCGTTGCTCTGGGCAGTGGTCTCACGCACGGGGCTTGCCAAACCGTATTCCACATTTATTTCGGGACAGCCGCCACGTGCGGCAATGTGTTGGAGGATCGAGCTGTTCCACCGAGCTTCATAACGTATTTCGCGTGATAGCGGACATTTCGGTTGCGCGGGTGTCGATGTATATTTGCAAAGCGCGAACGAATATGTTAGTTGCGTGCTTTTTTTCACTTCGAGCACCCGCTGGATTGTTTTCGTCGGTTAATTTAGAAACCGGAAATGTGGGATACGATGACTGGCACGAGAGGGAATCCGAGAGCTTTCAATAAAGCCGTGACTAAGGCTCGTCGAATTCAGACATCCCGGTAATTCCACAAAATCCCCGACTCGAAAGCAATTTCTAATTTTCAATTTTTTTACGACTCCTGCTTTTTAACAACGTGACAACTTGTCATCCAATTAGTTGCAAATTTTCTTCATTACTTCGCTGAATTGTTGAGCATCTCAAAGCAAATTGTTCAGAATTTCACGCTCGAAAACGAAAAAGCAAAATTCGTTGTTTTTTTTTTTGCAGCTCTGCCAGCACCACCCGGAAAACCGATCTTAGTTCCGGTTTCGACGGAAGATACTCAACCGGATGTGGTGGGAATACGTTGGGAGAGATCGCCGAGCAACGGTGGATCGGCGATTGTGGGTTATCAGGTTGAACATCGTCGCCTGGGCTCGCCCTACTGGGTCCGATCGTCGCCCTCGCTCTGTACTTTCCCCGAACTTACCCTCAGTGGCCTGGAGCCTGGTTGGCGATATCAGTTCCGTGTGAGAGCAAGGAACGGGCTTGGACTGTCCGAGCCGAGTGAATTGTCCGATCCGCTGACGGTGACTCTTCAAAGATCCGTGGCTTCGGCCCCTCGATTCGATCTCGAACTGAGAGACACCGTCGCCTTGGAAAACGATCAGGTGAGTGCGAGGAGGAAAGCTCAAGCATCGGCGGATTTAACAACGTACTCTTTTGCTCAACAGGCGGATTTCACCGTCCACTTTTCGGGAACGCCCTTGCCCAAGATCTCCTGGTTCAAAGACGGCTTCGAGATTTTCAGCAGCCGGAGAACGAGGATCATAACTGAAAATGGGAAAAGTCAGTTGCTTATTCATCAGACAGCGTTGAACGACGAGGGCGAAATAAAATGCACAGCCACGAACCGAGCTGGCCATGTGAGCACGAAAGCTAAGCTCGTGCTCGAAGGTTTGTGTGGATTTTTGTTAAATTTACTCGAAAAATCGAAGCTTCTCATTAAATTTGTCTTTTTGTTTTATTTTTGATTATTCTTACGATCCAGCACCTCCAAAAATTCGTCTCCCACGACAATACGAAGATGGTTTGCTGTTCGAGCAAGACGAGACGATAAGATTAAAAGTTTCTGTCGCTGGACGTCCCCTGCCAACAGTCACTTGGTATCACGACAACGAGATCGTTGTCGCAGACCCGGGACACATTTTAGAGACATCGGAAAGCGGAGAAAGCGCGTTAAAAATAACAGCAGCAAAACGTAAAGACAGAGGCGAATACACGGTCAAAGCGACCAATAAATTGGGCGAAGACGTTGCCTCCTTTCTAGTCACAGTGACCGATCGACCCTCCGCTCCTGGCAAAGCCACGATCGCTATGACCCTCGGAAGATCGGTCACTCTCACCTGGAACGAACCTGAGGACGATGGAGGGTGCAAAATTGGAACTTATATCGTCGAATACTACAGAGTGAGTAAAACCGAAACTTTTCTCATCAATTAGACTTTGAAATTGATCGAAAAAATAGAAACTTTGAATTTTTCACGAAAATAATTGCGAGCATGACTTTTAGATCGGCTGGGACATGTGGCTGAAAGCGGCCACATGCAGACAACCCACGACAACACTCACCGAACTGATCGAAGGCTCGGAATACAGATTCCGAGTAAAAGCTGAGAATCCTTACGGTGTGAGTGATCCGAGCGAAGAGAGTGAAGTTGTTTTTATACCAGATCCAAAAAGAGGGTAAGTTTCCAGTGAAAAAATCTCTTCTCACCAAAAAATGAAAACTTTTCAATCTTCTCGATTGATTATGCGTCCAATTTTCAGAATAAATTCTCCGCCCAAACGTCCAGACAAGAGTCAAAGCCAGCATGAAATTCGCCGAGGCAGGGGCGCGGAAAGACGAGATGAAAATTTCGCTGAGCCCGCAAAGAGAACGAGAAGCTTAACGCGCGAAGAAGCAGTGCGTGGCGCCCCAGGGGATGGATTCGAGGGTGGACCGCCCACGCGATCTGCTTCGGCGCATCGCCTCCCTGGTGGCCCCGTCCCTCCTGCACGACCCTCCAGAGCCGATAGCAGAGTCACTTTCGCCGACACGGTTTATCTTCACGTCGAAAAACCTCTCGAAGATTCGTCCACGCCCACTAGACCTAAAACGAAGCGAGACAAAAATCCTAATCTCGGCGAAGACGCGGAATCGTCTTCAGCAAAAAAAGACAAAGTTCAGGTACAAATTTCGCCTTTACGTTCAACAGTTTTTTTCAGTTTCAACTTTTTTTTGGCTTTCTTTCGAATTAAAAAATGGATGCGGGGCTTTGATGTTAAATTTTTACAGACTGAATCCGAGAAAGCGGATAACTCACCGAAAGTTGTAACACAGCCTTCGTTCGATGATTCCGGAGGTCGTAATAGTGTTCCAAAGGAAAGTAACGCGCCTGTGAACTTCAGAGGAAGGTCCATGTCACCTTTATCATCGTCGTCGCCATCGTCGAAGGTTCAGAACTTGGTTGACAGTTCGAAGACGATCGAACCACCGAAAAAATCAACTTCCCCGTTTTTCGACACGAGCTCGCCGAGAGAATCTCTGGACCTGGAGGACGATGAGGAGAGATTATTGCGAGGAAGCTCGGAATTTATGCTCGTGCTCTATCCGGACGAAAATCCAAATTCGCAGGATGGAAAAAGCAACGTTCGAAGCGACTTGGAGTTTCTTGAAAGTGAGATTTTTAATAGACTAAAAATAAAAATTCTCCGCGGCGGCAAATTTCTTATCAATTTCGTTGTTTTTTTTTTTTTTTCGTTTTCAACAGAAAGTCGATTGCGTCCGACACTTTCGGAAGGTGACGCGGAGGAAGATAACGAGGATGAAGATTTGGTGGCGCCACCGATGTCGCTCTCGTTGCCTGAATTATTCAGCGCGAATCACCAGGTCGTCGAGGTGCTAAGGGAGGCGGTCAGTTCGACAGAATTGCTTCATGAGAGAGCGATGGAACGATTTTATCGCGCGGTGGCACTGGAGGAAGCAGAGCTGGCGAAGAAGAACGAGGGGTCCGGAACTCCGGGAGAAAAGCAGCATCGAGGAGCGTCACCGTTGGGCATTGAGGTGCCGAGTCTTTCGCCGAGCTCGATGAGATTGAGGAACACGCGATTACGGAGAAGACCGTCGAGCTCAGGGTCCCCGGTCCAGAGTGGCAGCAGCACGAAAATTGCTTGGAATCGTCGGAGATCGAGCGAAGGTCAAACTACGATAACGAAAGCCGGTTCCGGTTTAGCGGCGACGCTTCTTTTACCAACGCCCGAATTAATCGCTTCGGATCCGTATTTATCGAAGCACGAAACGGATGTCGATCAGTCGGAATTCCCCGCAGGAAAGCCACCGAATCCGCATCGAGATTTTGAGCGTCCTCTGAGCAAAGTGTCGTCGACCGAGCACTCGTCTCTTCATCATTGGGACGAAAAGAGCATGCCCCTCGTTCCCGCAGAGAGGGAGGAACCTGGAAAAATTGAAAGTGAAGTCTCCGAGCGTCCCAGGAACGAACCATTGTTCGAAACTTCGAATCTTGTCAGGGTGAACCGTGCCGCAGAATTGTACGAGATGGAGAGCGAAGAAGAGCTGGAAGATGAGGAAGAGGAGGAAGAGGAAAGCGACAGCAGCGAAGATTTGAAATTACTGAAATCACGAATCCTCGCGCAGCCTGTAGTCGACGAGGAGGACACGTATCATCCACGAGGAAGACCGATTCCTCACGTCGGCAGTCCGGAACCAGCACCGAGCCAGGCTGCCGATCATCGAGGACCAATGACCCCGACGAGCGTGAATCAACAGCCGAAATCGATTTTGAAAAAACGCACTGAAGAAGATCCCATTCCGGTGAATCGTTTCGGGAGACCGATACCGCCGGAAATGCCGTTGCCGGAGAGGCAGCAGAAAAGGAACGACGATAACGAGCTCGACGAGCCAACGTCTGACAACGGTGTGACGATGAGGAAAAAAACGCTCAATAGCATGCCCGAAGCCATGAGGAACCCTGTGCTCTCGGAAATGGACAAGGACAACGCGACTTTGTTGTCAACGGCGGAAGCTGCTCGTAGTCGACGCAGAATGTCGTCCCAGGCACCAGCTTTGCCGACAAAAACTTCCTTCGAGGAGGAGGAAGATCTTCAAGCCAGAATGGCTGTCATCGATCATTACACAGAAATCGTGAGGGAATATTCATTGGCACACTCGGTCCATCCACCGATGACGTACCAGCGAAGCAACACGTCGACTCCGAGCCTGGAGCAACCTCGTAAATTGCCCTCTTTCGATTCGTTCGACCGGAGCGAGTCCGATCGCGGGAGTTCCGTCTCCCCAATGCCAATTATGCGTCGCGACGTTTCCGTGGACAAGCAAATTCCTGGCACGACATTGAAGAAAGAAGATGTTGTTTCGGGTTCACGAAAAAATAGTGTTGGTTCGCGAGCAACGACTCCGGCAAAAGAGACGAAAACGACGAGAGAGCCGAGAGCTGGCAGAAGGAATTCAAGGACCGAGTCACCGGGGCCGAGATCGAGGAACGTTTCGACCGAAAGATCAACTGCCGGCTCGAGGTCGTCTTCAAGGACGAGGAACCGGGAGGTCTCGCAAGACAGAGGCTCAGCGGCATCAGGAACGATTGGCAGGAGGAAGAATCGCGAAAAATCAAAAGATCGGAGTGGCCCGGGTTCGAGGTCATCCTCAAAAACAAGAAATCGCGAAACTTCGCAGGAGAGACCAGCCTCGAGGTTGAAAAAGGAACGAAGCGTTTCGCAGAGTCGAGCATCATCGAGAGCCAACTCCAGGGAACGTCACAAAAACGTCGACCAGAGTCCAAGCGATTCAGAGGCTTCGTCGCGATTGTCCGGAAGGAAGAAAAACGATGTTAAAAAATCAGAACGCTCTAGTCGACCAGGTGCAAAAGCTCGAAGAGCTTCCACTGCTAACGGAGAAAATCGAAACAACGTGCCAATCGTTGACAACAAAGTCGACGAACGTCTGGTCGTTGACGTCACGAAAAAAGTGAGATCGACGATGAGCTACGCGACCGATCTGACGCTCCTAGTAGCTGCGATTTACGTTTATCTCTTCAAAAAGGAAATCCTAGCGGTCCCTCTCATCGGGCTTCTCCTCTATCGACGGATCCAGGAAGACGTTCACTCGTGGATCCCGAAACGATGGAAGTCGACGACCGAATCTCCCAAACGCTGATCCTATAACAAACAGTTGAAATTATTCAACGAAACGATCCGACCTGGAAGAAAACAATCGACACTCACAGTCCCGCGCAAATTGAATCCTGCTGTGTTTCATTTTATTTCTTTCACTTCATTCTCTCGCTATTTATCCTTGTAATCTTGACCAAAGAGTTTAATCATGTGAACCAAAGATCATGAAGGAGTCACGGAGTTTCCACGCTTCTATATTAACGATGTTACGGTGTTGTCATACATATCTATACGAATGATATTTATTATGTTGTAAACTATAATGGAAATTATGTGTAATTGTAAATAATTGTCAATAAATCATCAGCTTCTCATAAAAACCAACTTTTTCTCTCCCCGGAGCAAGTTTTTAAGATTTTTTTTCCAGACAATGATTCGTCGCAAAAACAAATATCGTCACGACCTCGAGATCTTCATCCGAAAAAATGTCAATTTTTCCACCAAAATTCATTACAAACATTAACAGCAAAATTGATTGGGTGGGAATGGCTTCGGAACGATGTCAATTGGGTCCCACCCTGTATATCCGTTTCGGCAAGCGTCGGAGTAACATATTGCAGCGCTGGGAAGATTGGTCGGTGTTGATGTCGACGAGGACGTTACGTCAGCTTCGTAATACCCGGAGAAGAGTGGAGAAGCGCAGGCGCTCGAGGGAACAGCAGAGTTTTCTGGTAAAAAGCACGAGACGAAAAACGAGGAAGAGAAAGATAGAGAGAAGGGAGGGAAGAGGAAGCAGAAGAGGAGAAGAAGAGAAGTCGTGGAAAAAGCACGACAAGTCGTGGCTTGGTCGTGTTTGTGGGATCGTCGTCGGCGAGGCCGGTTAGGCGCCGTGGAGCGCGGCGGCGTTAAAGACGCTTTTAGATCAGCTAGAGCCCTCCACACGACTTTGCGGTTAGTCCCATCCCTATAAACGTGTTTGTGTATATTCGGACAAACGCGTGTGAGTGAGTGTTTGTACGTCGTTGTGTGCGTGTGTGCGTGTGTGTATATCGTGCGGTTTATCGTGGTGTTTGAGAGCAACGCGCGATTCTCACCGTCTCCTCGTCGTATCATCATCATCACCATCACCATCATCATCATCATCATCGAGGAGTTAAACCATAACCGCGGAAGCACACACGACAAATTCCAACGTCTTTGAGATCAACGAGTGGTGGTGAACAGAAAATAACAGAGCACGGGAGAAAATAGAAGAGTCTTGTGGATTATTGGACAAATGTAGGAATGCCGAAGTCAAGAAATAGCGGAAATCGAATCACCTGATACGGGATGACTCTAGCAGGTATATTGACCAGACGACGTGTCATCTAGACTAGTTTTTTATCGATAGAAATCAAATTTAGAAGAGTGTCTGTTGAAATTGTCTAGAAAGATCGTCACCATCTTGTTCTTTCCTCTCTTATGTCTCCTTCTTCGTCTTTTCGTTATTTAATTATCGTTTACTACGCTGCCAGAGTTATTTTTCAAGATTCTCAATTGCGCGACATAATTCTGAAAAAACTTGATGTTACGTGCTGTGTTTTTTTTTTTTCTCACGATGCAAGAATTTTACTTCGGACTAATATATCCTCAGGAAAACGTGGCCTTTGCCAACTTTGTGGTATCGTTCGGAATCGCGTATTAGTGCGAGCAGACGTCTCCACCATTCTCTGTCACTTGACGTTCGAAAACTATCAGACTCGATCGATTGCGTCAATCGAGTCTGCTCGACTTCTCCATGAAAATTTTCATACTTTCCTCAAGAATTATCGGCCCCGAGGGTCCGTTCGACCAACTGAGAGAAAGAGAGAGAGACAGGCTCGTGGATATTCTCGGTCTCTGCCAATTTCGGTATTGGAATTATAATATTATATCTCGTAAGACCCGGAGTTTTGATGAACCAGTGCCAAATGGTAGAAGCGCGAGTTGCTACGATCTCTCTCTCTCTCTTTTTCTTTCTCCGTCTCACTCCCAGCCTCTCTCTCTCTCGAGCGTTTTAGTGCGTGTTCTCCAACGCGCAAACGGCTGTTAATAACGCGACTGTCGTAACGAGGTGGATGATGCATTTGGATACAAGCGTGTGAGCAAGAGGGAGAGCATGATTTTCGCGTGTATATCAAAACTCGAAATGTGAGGGAATTGCGGGGGTTTGCATAAAATGTGTGAGTTACCGGTACCTGGACGAGTGCTTAGCCAGCCGAGAATACGAGAGTGAGAGAGAAAAATTGCGCGTATGAGAAAACACTGGGATATAGACGCCCTGGCTCATTTGGAAGATATTTTTAGTCGTGCCGGCAAGTCGAACTTGACGACAACGACGACCGAGACGAGAGGGTGGCGGAGCAAGGAGTAAGGATGAGAGATTCTCGTAATGACTTTTATCGAGTCGGTACACCGTGTCCCTTAAAACGACATCTGTCATCTCTGCTCGAGCTGTCAAATAACACTTTGTCTCCATCTTGTCCAGAACATTCGTCAACGTGCATTTGAATATTCTACGATTTACCGACCTGGTGTTAATTCCCTTCATTTTCGTTTTTCGTCCCCCTCGCGTTCCTTTTTTTTCTCTCGAATCTCCGGACGCCGCGACATTTATCGTCGTTGACGAAAAATATTATTGCAGGTGCCGGTAAGGCCGGGGAAAAAGAGCAAAGATGGGAGGACGAGGACGCGGATGTGACAGCGAGTGGTTCCGTCGGCGAGGATCTCGTCGTCGAACTCCAGCTTTCCTCTGACGAGTCTGACAAACAAGTGCAATTCATACTGTTAGTAAAGTTTAGCTCATCGTTGTATTTTTCATCGAGTTCCCGCGCATGGCTTTGTGGATTGGAATTCATTTTCTTTAGTGAGTTTTCATTGAGAAAAGGAATGTTCGAAATTGTCGTTTGTTTCCGAAAGATTAAAAAAAAATAAACACAGAAACGCTCTTGCCCCTTAATTTGGCTTTGTTTTGTCTGACGAGTTTGGCTAACAAATTAACTATTCGCAGTGGCGAGCCTGGAATTTGACGGACTGAAAGCTCCCCCCGCGTGTCCGCTGTCCCAACTAACAGCAAAGTCGCGCGCGCGCGCGAGCCTCATCGCTTTGAAAGCTTCACGGAGAATCTTTTGAAAATTCATCCATGACGTTAATACACTTGATATATACGAGCTTGGTGGATCACCGCTTGACAGAAAGCAAGCAGAGGATGAAGAACAAGAAACAGGGGAGAAGAAAAAAACAGAAGAAGCAGAAGAAAAAGGCAAAGAGAGAGAGACGGGGGAAACTCGATTACGAAAGGAAAGCTCTGGTGACGTGACTTCGTGTTACGCTCAAGGCGGTGGGCAAGTGTCTAAATCCGACTCCGAGTATTCGAGTTTATCTCGAGGAACCAAGGGAAAATGCGTGATTCAAACTTCTCAATGCTGCGTGTGTTTAGATTCTCGGATGGTCCTACAGTCTCGAAAAATACTAGCACAACGAAGCTGCCCCACTACGTTGACAAGTGGATTGGATCTTGGTGCGTAGAAACATTAGTACGAAAATGAAGAAAAGGATTTCTCGGTTTGTGCAGTTACGTTCGCGAGCAGGCAGCTCTGCGAGCTGGACTCTCAGAGGCAAAATCAGCGACGAGCAACGACGACAGATGGCCCAAACGATCAATGAAAATCATTTGGGAGAGACGACTCTTCGCTGTAATATATAATCGAGTTTGGCTCGCGTCGGAAGAAAATTCATCACGACGTCGAATCGCTCTCTCGTTGTTTCTGCTCGAAAGAAAAATAAAACCGAGAGATACGAAGCTCCGGGCGTTATTTGACAATTTATAAATTATTACACATCCGAGGACTTTGTCGAGAGCAGAATTCCCCTGAATTCTTACTCCATCTCCGTCTCTCTTTCGCTATTTCGCTCGCTTTTCCTCTCTTTCTATCTACGCGGAGAGGGACGTTCCTCGTCGACGTCAGCTGCCTTGACACCTTCGATGGTCTCGTTCTCATTTTAGAGCTTTGCGGGCGCGCTTCACATTCGCGGCTCTCTTTTCCAACGACGAACGAATTCACGCGTGATCACCGATGTAATCCCCCAATCGTGAGATTTTAATCTTCGGGACGTGCTTTTTAAAAAAGAACCGCGGACGTGGCTCGCAAGATAATCGGAACCGGCTCGAACTATTGGACGACAGTGACAAGAATTCAATAAGATCGCGTCTCGAAGTAATTATGATAAACATTCGGAATACAGTGTGAGAGAAACTTTGGCGATCGATCGCGAAGCAACAAACGAACGATAACGCGATCGGAGACAATTTCGGTGACGGCGACGGCGCAAATCGGACGAAAACGCGATCGAATGAAGAACAAAGGTGATTACGTCAATTCTCGACAGAATGAAGAAACGGAGAAACGACAGAAACGAGCAAAGTACGAATTAACGAAAAACGAGAAAATAAATGATGGAGTAATGAGCACAAAGCTTGATACGAAAAAAAGGATTGACGCTATTGATCGTTGCGATCTTTGTACATTGAGGCTCGGTTGGGAAGGAAAATTGCAAAAAATTAGCAAGTGGTGAGAAAGGGCGATAAAAAAAAAGGTATAAATAATGGGTAGTCAATGTTGCAAGTGCGCGAACGGTGACAAGAAGCATCGCGGTTCCGTTTCTTCGGTGTATCGGTACGAAAAATGGATAAAACTCATTTCTACGTTTTGCCTAACTGTGCTGCTCGTAATTTTCCCACTAGAACGCATAATCGCGATCGATTGATGATTTTTTAGCTCGAAAATAGTACCACGAGTTTGTTGTTTTGTTTATCGTGCGCGGCTTCGTCACATATTCTTGGCCATCGTTTGGAAATGTGATTTGATTTTGCCCGTCGTTTCACACTCGTTCTCCGAGTTTCATTCAAGGGTACGCAATGACAACTCTGTCAAAACGAGCTTGCGCACCAAACATAACGAACACAAAATTTCTATATGACCACCGAGTGCATATAACACTTTCGTCTCATATAGACTTCTCATCGATTACTGTCTACACGCAACCAACGCCTGTGTCTCTGTGTGTGTGCGTGTATGAGCAATTTTTTGGCTTGCATTCCCGGCTCTAGGGATACACGATTGGGTGCCGGTGGACGCGCGCAGATCTAGCTTCGGAGCTGTCTAGAAATATATCAGCGACGAGGGCGAGCAAAGAACTCCTCTATAAACGTCTTCCCTCTCTCTCTCTCTCTCTCTTTCTCTCTCTGTCTCTTCCTTTCTAACTGTGTCTGTTTTGTGTGTATTTTGTGTGTGTATTTTGACCATCGAAACCTCGTGTTCGAAAAGCCCGGTTCGATGCAACAGTACTCGTCCAGAGTCCCTGCTCGTAGGAAGATATAAAGGTCGAATAACAAAAGCCTTAAAATTCGAGATAATCAAATGCCTGAAAGGTACTTATCGATTGATTGATTTTTTATTTCTCTTCCTCGGAACACGAAGGTCATAATTTTGGATTTGAAAACTTGGCTTTGAATAAAAAGTTTGCGTACCTTAAGCTTCGGTCAAGTGTCGCGATCTGTAGAACAAGTTTTTCGCAGGTTTCGCGGTGATGTTCCGATGCCATCGGAGCGTTATCAAGTCCAAGCACGTGGCAATGTCGTACAGTTGACACTCAAGCAGTCGCAGAAAGAAGACTCCGGGCATTATGCGCTTGTGGCAAAAAAATTATCGAGCGGATTGTCGATACCGGGCGATGAGAGGCTGGAATCAAAACACAGAATTCGTCTGAGCATTCAGGATCCATCGAGTATTATCGAGGAGGGTGAACCACCTATATTTTTACGTCGACTGAGCGATCTCGCAGTCAAAGTTGGCACGAGGACGCGGTTTCTCGTGGAAATCCGAAGCTCCACGAGTCCAAAGGTCAGAGAAACAAAAAATCATTGAAAATTACTCCGATTCAAAAATTTCATGCTCAAAAGAAATTTTTCGTCCTCGTAACTTTTTCTTTATCATATTTTTTGGAATGCCTCAAAAAAGCCCGAAATATTATGGAAAAAAAAAATTCAAATTCTTCCGAATCATTCAAAAGGTATCGATCGTTTTTGAGCCAAATTCATAAATTGTCAAAATTCCATGCTTCCGGATAAAAAACACCAATATACCATATTAGCTCGATTGGAAGGCAAAAGTCTATACGGAGGGACGCTTTATTCCGAGTCCTATTAATACATTATTATTCCTCTCCGTCTTTCGCTTTCTGCGTGCTTTTCCCTCGAGAGCAAACCCGAGGCATTGCCCGGGACATGGAATAGCGGAGAGAACCCGGAAGAGCAAAAACGGACACGATTCTAAAAAGCATAATGAAAGACATCGAAGAAGAAAGCAAATAGGAAAGCACGAAATCGCTGCTATTGGCCCGGGCAGGGCGAGAATGCATGCGAAATCGCTTGGACGTTTACTGCCTACAGTTGTAGGACATTTCTACGAATACTACGAAATTATTGCCTTAAAGATATATATACAAATGCATGGGTTCACATGCCAGACGTCTGGACGACGAGACACTGGGGGCAAGACGAATGAGTTCATTCGCTGCTTTCGCAGAGGTCCATGAACTCAAACTTCCGCATTCGATTCTCTTTCTATAGTCGGTCGCGTGACAATCCCGCGAGCAGCGCTAAAGCGCGGAATCCGTCGGTCTTTAAAGCTTTTTCGTAATCGATCATAATTTTTTTATGGGATTTTTCTGTTTCTTCAAAACTGCAGGTTACTTGGCATAAGAACGATGAGCCTGTACAGTCGGGCTCGAGATTGTCGTTCGTTCATGAGGGTAATTTCTACTGCGTCGATGTCGCGCCAGTTATGGTCGACGACCAAGGTCATTGGACGTGCATGGCTGAGAACGGGAGTGGGAGATCGTCGTGTACATCGTTTCTCAGTGTTATCGGTCGGTGGCCCAGTTTTTTTTTTCCCCAACATTTAATTCGTGTTTTCTGCCATGAATTGGATTTTCTCAATGTTTTTATTGTTTTTGCGAATGACACGCAGTTCCAAAAGCTTACAAGAAGCCGGAATTCGTGGAAGAGCTGAAAGCCTTGCTGACGGAAACTGGGACAGTCTCTCTCGAGTGCAAAGTCGTCGGCGTGCCGACCCCGGTGTTGAAATGGTTCAAGGATCAGAAGGAGATCAAGGCCGGAGACGTTTTTGCTCTGACAGCCAACCCCGACGATCCAACATCGCTGGGAACTTACACTTGCGAAGCTGTCAACTGTATGGGCACAGCGTGCTCTTCGTCGAGAGTTCACGTCGTGGGGAAAGGCAGCAGGGAAGGATCGCTCAAGCCTGCCGATGCGCTTACACCGTCAGGCCCACTTCCGGTCTTCCAGCAAATTCTACGCGACGAATCATGCAGAATCGGAGACACTCTCGTACTTTCTTGTCAAGGTTTGAATCGGAGAAATATTGATGATTCCTCGAGAAACTTAAAACTCTAGCTGCATCTTATTTTTCTTAATAAACTTTCAGTTCACGTTCCACCCTGGCCAAAGGCCATTGCTTGGTACAACAAGGAAGGCAGAGTCGAGCCGAGCGAAAAGTACCACGTGCTAGCGGACGGGCTCGGTGGCTATTCAATCGAAATAAAAGGAGTGGAGGCAATGGACGAGGGCGAATGGAAATGTGTAGCAACGAGTCTGGAAAACATGAAACAATTCACCACTTGTCACGTGGCAATGTCCATTCCGAAAAATTACAGAATGCCACGTTTCATGGAAAGCTTGAAGGCTGTTTTGACGGAAGAAGGATTAGTTTCGTTCGAGTGTAAAGTCGTTGGTTTCCCAACGCCTTTGCTGAGGTGGTTCAAAGATGGACAAGAACTTCATCCGGGCGACGTGTACCAACTCACAGGAACCAATTCTTTAGGTAAGTTGAAAAGTGATCGATCTTTGCTCAGCAACCGACGGGATATGAGCATTTTTTCGGAATTCCTAAAAAAAAAATACGAATTCTACGGAATTTTGAAAGTTTCAAAAAATTCAAAAAAAGGGTGGAATCGCTCCAACTTTTGCAAATATCAAGATTCATCGTTAATTTGTTTTCTATTAGAAAGGTTTGTGTTGAATTTGGGGGCCAAAATTTTATGGGTTTTCAAATTTTACGAAAATCGTAGTTTTTCGAAATCTCGTTCGACCGCTTCGATTTTTGCAAATGTTGTAAGACATTGTTTATAAGTCTGTACTTCCGTTTTTTTTTTGTCATTAATTATTTTTGAATTTCCGAACGAAGGTTCTTACTGTTGCATCGCGAGGAACTGCATGGGAGAGGCCAAGAGCATAGCCGAGCTAACGGTCGAGGACATACAGAATCAGCTGAACGACGAGGAACGGATGCAGCTGATGAGCTCGAATCAAGCGCCCAAATTTGTCAAAGGTTTGAGAAGCTGCGAGGCGCGGATAAACGAAGATTTCACATTCACGATCCAAGTGAGCGTGTCCCCGGAGCCAAGCTTGTCGTGGTACCGCGACGACGTGGCAATCATCGAGAGCGAAAAATATCGTTTAGCTAAAGAAGCTCTGGGCACTTGTAACCTCCAAGTGAAAAAGTTGGAATTCATGGATCAGGCTGAATGGAAATGTGTCGCTGCGAACGATTTCGGGCACAGCGTAACTTCCTGTTTCCTCAAACTCGTCATACCGAAACACTTCAAGAAGCCCAAATTTCTCGAGAGCCTGAGAGCGATTCTGTCGGAAGAGGGAGCCGTGAATCTCGAGTGCAAAGTGATCGGCGTGCCGCAACCGATTCTCAAATGGTACAAAGACGGCGTTGAGCTCAAACCCGGCGACATACACAGAATAATTTCCGGCCAAGACGGAACTTGTTGTTTGGGAACGTACACGTGCGAGGCGAGTAATTGCATGGGTTCAGTCAGCAGCTCAGCTTCGCTGTTGGGTTTCGAAGATCGCGTCTCCGTTCGCAAGGAAGAAGCTAAGGAGCCACCGACGCCGCTTCACGAGTTGGCACGAAATTTGTCTCTTTCGACTATTCACGAGGAACGAACTTCTCAGCTTTACGACACTCCGCAAACCGATCATTCCATCACCATGGACGATCGTGGCGAAGTTTCCTTCAGCTTCGACGGCAAGGAAGTTTCCGTCAGTCTCTACGAAACTCCCGATCTGACGGAAGAGGAAGCTCTGCAAATTGTCGAGATGTACGCCGATCAACTCTCCGAGCACATCACAGGTAAGATGACGAAAGAATTATTTTCCTTTGTTAATTAGTGACTTGGAATTTTAATAATTTGCTCAATTGGCAGAGGGCAACATAATCGAGCTGCCGCCAATGAGATTCACGAAAGAAACCTCGACAACGGGAAATTTGTTGATGGAAGCTGTGGTGATCGACGTCTCGCCGGATTATTTCGTTCCCGATGAAGAAAACGATGATTTACGTACGGAAGCGGACGTCGAGGACGTTTCGATAATGGACGACCAAATGCAGAGCCTTCGCTCTTCGTCGTTCGTCTCATCTCCGCTCGCTGAAGGGCCTGGTGACCGTGTGCCCTCAGGATCTCCACCTTCTCGGCCGCCTCGACGAAAAGAGAGCCGGGAGAGTTTCTCCTCGCGCAGCGAGAGGAGCGAGAAGAGTGTGCCCAAAGGTTTCGATTGGTCGGAGAGTTATCACAGCGCGAAGGAGCCCTCGATCCAGGCGCAGTCTTCGCTCCAAGGTCAAGACGACAGCGTGGAAGCTTTTACCGACGCTCTCTCGTCCCCGGGAGTGGGAAGATCCAGGGCGGACGAATCGAGAGACATCTACGCCTCGTTCGTCGAGCAGAACTTTGAGAAATTGTCATTCGACGAAACTAGCGCAGAAATATCAAACAAGCAAGACCTCAACGTGGTAGATGCCATGGCGACCCAGATCGGAGAAACCTTTGTCGAAGAAATACCGATCAAACGAAAAAAGAAGAAAAAACAATCGAGCAAAGCATCGAGAACGTCGAGTGTGTCGTCCAAGGCAAGTTCCGAAGATTCTTATTCCCTGGACGTCGATGAAAAGGCTAGAAGGAGATCCAGCAAAGGTGGCAAAGACCGAGAGCGAAGAGGCAGCGCCAGCAGCAGCAACAAAAGTGCTGGCAAGGGCCGGTCGAGCAGAAGCGGCAGTGAAAGTGGAAAATTCGAATCTGCCGTTTCTGCTGATGTGCGCAGAAGAGAATCCGACGCTACGATCATGGTCGACGACGTGAGGATCGAACAGATCGAAGAATTGGCTTTCATGGAGGCTGGCGATCGAGTGGAGCCCGATTACCTGAAGGAAGACGAAAGACCGCCAACTGCCTACGAGCTTGAAACTCCTGCATTGAAATCCAACAAAGAAAGGCTGCTCGAAAGTCTATACAAACTGTCCGAACCCATAATGAGCCTGAGGAACAACCTCGTGGACCTCGACGCCCTCCTGCCGTTGTTGCAGCCTCAGGAAAGTTCGGCCGAGGCGGAAAGATCGCGGAATGAACTCACCGAAAGAATTGTTTTCCCAATCGAAAATCTTTGCGAACAAGTTTCGACGATCGAGACGAAAGCTTTGAAATCAGCGGGCGACAGGTAAGTGAAAAATTTATTTTCATAAACCCTTCGAGTACACACTGGGTCAATTTGACCCCAAACATTTTTCGATGACTAATAAATTAAAAATCAACGTCTCCACAAAAAAAAATGCATATTTACCGAAATACGACGAATTGAAAAACGCCTTGGGTCTCATTGACCCGATATCCACTTATAGGACGTGTGCACTCGAAGGGTTAAGACGAAAATCATGGACGCGGAAAACGTAAAAGTTGAAAAATTCGATATCGATGCAAGCAAAAATGTATTTTTCACACAGATCCCTTGCCCAGAATGTTCGAATTTCGCTGCTCGAGGCAATTGGTGGACCTACGGAGGAGCTTTTGCGAGGGATTGAGTTGATAAGGCGTCAGAGTGGTTGCCAAGATCCAAAATCGAATTTGATAGTTTTGGAATCATTGACGGATCCGGTCGACGAGATTCTCGTGGGTTTGACTAGGATCGAGAAAGATTTGACGTCGGGGGAAGGGGCAGAATCGTCTTTACTGCAAATGGAAAAACCGATTGCTCTCGAGCGAATGTCTCGAGGAGTATCGCGTCTGGGTGAAAACGTGGCTGGAATAGTGGAGCGAAAAGTTTTGTTCGGAGACGAATCCACGAGTCTTTCGGTGATCGAGAGACTGCAGTCGGTTTATCAGAGTCTGGAGGCATTTTTGAGTACGATTCCGTTGAGCGAATCGAGCGGAGGTCTGGAGAACAACGTGGACACTCTCGTGATCGAAACACTGGTGCGGCCGCTGGAGGAACTCTCTCGAAACTTGAATAGCTTCGGTGCGTCGAGTTCCGCAAAGCAGCAGGAGCAAGAAGTAATATTGGGAGATTTGGAAAAATCGATGATCGAAATGCGAACGCGATTGGAAGCATTGACACTGGCGCTGGAGACTTACGAGAGGGAATCCGGAGAACAAGGAATTACCGAGCTGCACGCTGACCTGGTGAAATTCCTGAGATACACGATGGACGACGCGGTCGAACGTTTGGAGAAATTGAAGGTGAAGAAAAAACGCGTTACTCAAGAAACTACGAAGAGAGAATCGATGGGAGTGTCGACTGCGGAAGAGGCATCGGCTGAGAGCACTCTCGAGTCTTCGGAGCCGGAAGAAACTAATGTTCTGCAAGAACTGGTGAGAAAGAGTTTGGCAGTGATGGAAACGATCAGCGTGCCATCGATGGCGAGCGCAGCGGCAACGGAACAACATTTGCTAGCAAGAGCAAGTACACTGGAGATAATTGAAGAAAAATCGAGCACGGAAACGGAGGAAATTGCGGCCCCGAGTAGCGAGAAGGAAAAAGAATCGAGTGAGGAAGTTTCGGTGCGAGAAAAAAAATTTGCTCGAGTTCCGGAGCTCGATACCGAGCTGAGTCTTCCGGAAATGTTGCTCGACCCGCTTATAGACGTGCAGGCTAACCTCAGTGACGTCATAAGCGATTTCGAGTCTCAGGAAAGCGCGGAAGAGTCTCCTCTTCCGGGAAGCAGTGAGTTGGCGGCTTGTTTGTCGGAACTTCGGGAATCCGTGGCAACCGCGGCCCATACAGCAACGACACTGAAGTCGGCGAGGACCGTGGATGCTCTGGTGGACCTCCGGGAGCCTCTGCTGGACCTGCAGCTGGCCATGACCTCGGCGGTCTCGCCCGGAGAGATCAAACTCATTCGAGAAGCTACAGCGCCGCTGGCCGAGCTCAAGGTCATCGTAGCTGCGGCGATCAGCTCGGCTCAGACATCGGAAGCTTCGCAACTTCAGATGAAATCCGTTTTACGGATGCTGGAGGACATCGAGGCGGAAGTTTCGAAGGTCGAAACTCCAGAAATTGTCACTGAACCTGCTGCGGAGGCCCCGGAGAGCGCAGAGATGAAGATTCTTCCGACGAGACCACCGGAAGTAGTTGAGAAAGCAGCGATATCGTTGACCGGTGTCCATTTCGCACTTTCCTCCGTTCTGGAACGTACGACACCCTCCTCGGAAGAAAATGAGGAGCTGGCGAGCGCTCGTGAAATCGCCGAACATTCAGGGCGATCGCATCTCATCTCGAGCATCGAACAACTTCGTCAGAGCGTCGGTAATTTAGCAGTGACTGTGGGAAGCCCTGTAATTTTGAAATCGAACGACAATGAATACAATTTCGATATTTTCTTCGACGAATTGTCGAAGCTCGAAGAACCGTTGTTGAATCTACAAAAAGTTCTTTTGACCGAGCAACACGATCCCGAAGATCGACACGTTCTGAACGACGTCGCTACCCCCATTCGCAACTTGAAGGAAGTCGTTCAAAAAGCAACTAAAGAAATGGGCAGTGGACCGGCTCCCGTTGTTCTCGAACTCATAGAAGATGTCGAGAAAGATGTCACCCTCATCGCAATGGAAGCATTGAAAAAAGCTCTTGCAGCAAAGTCCGAAAGCTCCGACGACGATGGCCGAGCTTCCATTAGTTCTTCCTCCAAGCCCGGAGAAATTCCAGGAATCATTTCCATGTGGCTTGATCCCGTTGAGGATTGGTTGACCGCAACCGCCGAAGAAACCACCGAGACCGAAGAGAACTATCCTAGCAAATCGACCATCGTGCCCGTGATCGATAATTTCAAGCGGGAATTGTTGAAAATCGCTATTCAGACCTCGTATTCGGAACCTCCCAGCGACGCAGCGCTCATTGAGTCTCTGACGGAACTGCAAGAGCCTCTGGCCCGAGTCTGCGCCGTTCTCAGCGACTGCCACGAGCCGGAAAGCCTCGAAATCGTCGAAGGACTCGTCCAGCCGACGAGGCATCTGTTGGGAACGATTCTCGATGCGTCCCTCATTCATGAAGCTGCCAGAGTCCTTCGCCCGGTGATGGAAGCCATCGAAGAACTCGAGAATCAAATCCCATTGACCATCAAGAGGATTAGCTATGAAAAAGCACTGCAGAGAGTGGTCAGGTCGATGACACCCGAAGAACCGAAAACTCTTGTGGCTGAACAACTCCCTGATATTCGTGGCGAGACTTCCGGTCAGGCTCGAATTGTCGAACAACCCAAAGAACGGGAAACAGCGTCGGAAAGTTTGCAGCAATCTTTGACTCAAGCCCAAGGAATCGAAAGCACGTTCGAAAATATTCCTGAGGACAAAATGTCGCAGCCACCGGAAGAACCGGTTCTGAGAATCGACGAATCTATGGGACCGTCAGAATCCAAGAAAGAAACTGCGGAATCGTTGAAATCAACGACACGAGAGCCTGAAGCGGTAGGAATCGTAGATGGGCATGAAATCGAGCAAAAAACTAGTCAAGCCAGTGAAATGTCAGTCTCACTAGAGCAAAGAGGAAAGAAAGAACTTGGGGAAGCGGAAAATCTGCAAGCCGGAACGGTCGAGGTGATAACTGTGGACAATCGACCATTTTCGGAAACGATAACGCAGCTGGAAAGTGCGCAGCGTGGAAAAGCATCGAGCTCGGAAACGTCGCGTGCCGATCAATTGGACTTGTGGACTTTGACGCTTCTCGGGCCATTGGATCGACTCGGAAACGCAGTGTTATCGCTCGACCGTTCGATCGACGAATTGGCTCACGGTTTGCTCTGCCGACCCCTGGATTCTCTGCACAAACAGATCGAGATCGCGGAATCGCAATTCAATCGTCCGGTGGGTCAATCGCTCGAGAACGATGTCGAGACTATAATCGAGGGTTTTCTCTCGCCCGTGAATCAACTCCATTCGGCTCTCGGTGCAGCGGTTCGTGTTTGGAACGACGAACAACCGCGGATAGTCGTGCGCGATCTCCTTCGCTCGATTGCCGATTCCTCTACCGAGCTGTGCGGCTTGCTGGACTCTCTACGAGAAAAATTAACGGTGCAGAAAGCTGAGCGGACGATACAAACCCAGCAGGAAGATGCTTCGCTCGTAGAAACGATAAACGCGGTCATCGCGCCATTGGAGGATGTCAGGAATTTAATCGAGGAAGCTCTCAAGAGTCTGGCATTCGCGGATTCGAGCGCAACAGCTGAAGACGATGATTCAGCCCACGAAAGAATGAAAAAACAAAATTTGGTCACACAAAAAGTTAGCGAGAGTGAGTTGACGGAAAAAAGTGTTGATCTGGGCGCCCGAGCGTTGGAAGAAAAAGCAGAACTCGTCGACGCAACCAAAATTTCCGTCAGCCAAGCAGAAACTTGGTCAGATTCGAAGAGCGAAGAGATTTTGGCAGCCGAAGAATTAGAAACCGTTTTTGAACGCGAGGACAAATTGCATCAGCTCGAAAAAGCTAACGAAAGTTTGGAAGCTTCGTTCCAAGGCAAAGCAGCGACATCAAAGACCGAAACGATTGGCCCAGCGAAAAAAAGTATCAAAGGGAAAGAGGAATCGATTGACATTGAAGAAACTACTGCCAAACCCCTGGAGGAACTCATCGAAGCAATCGTCGATTCTTCGGAAGCACCGAGACACGCGTCGTCCTCACCGGAAGACTATCAATCCATCTCACCGGATGTTTCCGAAGAATTCGTCTCCCAACGAGGTGAAATGGAACGTGGGGCAGAAATCGGAGAGCAGAAAGAACAAGTGGCGCTTCTCTCTGAGGAAATTCGATCCAAAGGAGAAATCGTCGCTGAACCTGGAATCGAAGGGACTGCTCGACACGCGGTCACAGAAATTTTAGCCACAGCTGCGTCGAGCGCAGAAATGTCAGAATCCGAGGCGCAACGCCTTAAACAAGCGGAGACTGCCGTAGACACTATTCACGAGGAAGTTTGCGAACGAGCCACGAAAGACGAATTGTCCTTGGAAAAGGGATCGTTGCTTGTTGCAGAAAATCTCGCCACTGCCGAGGGTACAAAACCGAAAACTTTGAAGCTCGAGGCTCCAGTAATTTCTGAAGAAGCTGTACCCGAGCAAGATCTCGACGAGATGACGACCGATCGGTCCTTGAAGGAGGCAGCTAAACTGTCGGAGACCGAAAGTTTGGTCAGAGCTGGAGCGAGCGATGCTCCGGAGCTGAAAATCAAAACAACGGATGCCACATCGTCGCAATTTGAAATCGGTGAGGAGAGTATTCGAGAACTTCCGCCCGAGAGTCCGCAGCAACAAAAAGCTGAAGTTAGTCACAGCGAGAAATTGGCTGCGGCTGAAATCGCAGAAAAACCTGACACGAAGATCAAGGCGAGAGAGGCGAAAAGCTCGCAACTGGAAACGGAGAGTGCGAACGAAACTTTGGGAGAATTTTCTGTTGCAAAAGTGGAGGGAGAAAAGCTTCAAGTTCGCGAAGCGGAAAGTTTGGCTGAAGCTGCAGTGGCGCCTGCACCGGATACGAAAATCAAACCAGGTGAAGCCGAGTCATCAGAACTGCGAGACGAGGAAACTGCGGAACATCTGCGAGAAGAAAAACTGGAGGAACATCGCGCGGAACTTCGGGAAAACGAGACTTTGGCTCGCGCTGGCATCTCCAACGTCACCGAAACGAGGCTCGAAGAAACTTCACAATCAGCTGACGTCTCGCAAGAAAACGTCGCAGAATTTTCGTCAGAAAAATTGCAGCAACGAACTGCTGAGCTCGGGGAAACTGAAAATCTCGCGAAAGCCTGTATCGATGCTCCGGCGCAAACGCTGCAAGCAGCGAAGATTGGGACGTCGGGAACGCCGGAAATTACTGAAGAACGTCTCCAAGAACTGACTCAAGAAAAATCTCAATTGCAAGAAGCGAGTGTTTCCGTCGAAGAATTACGTCACAAAGCTCAAGTAGCAAAGATCGAAGCAGCGGAAGCTGCGAAACTGAACGAAGAAGAAATGATCGAAGCTGGAAAATCCGACATCGTGGAAATAATCGAGACGCCGACAGAGAAAATTTTCAAAATCAAAAAAGCGGGTGCGGAGAGCCTCGGATCAGAAATGGAGGAAAAAATCGTCGTTAAATCGGTGGAAGACATCGTGGCCATGGAAGATCAGAATATCGTGGAAATCGTAGAAACGAGCACGGAAAAAGTGATAAAACTGAAAATCCCACGTGAGGGAAAAGACAACGTCATCGAAGATGTTTTTGAGGAAATCGTCGTGAAGAAACCGCTGGAAGGATGGGCCAAGAGTTTGGTGGAAGAGGAACAGCTCGCGTTGTCAGTTTCTCAGGCCAAAGTCCAGGAATTTGCAGCTGCTTCGTCATCATCAGTCTCGTTAGTGGAAACGAGAGAGAAGAAAACAGAAGAAGCCGAACGTTCGGTCCAGGAAAAAACGTCGAAACTGGAGGAAGAGAATTTAGAGCGCCAAGAGACTGAACTTCGCAAACGAGAAGAAGGCGAAGAAGAAGAAAAACAACAAAAGATGGAAATTGCAAAAACAGAAATGGAACGTCGAGAGAAAATTGAGGAACGTGAGAAAAAAGTGAAAGAAGAGGAAGCTGAAGAAAAACTGCAAAAGGAAAACGCTGAGAAACTGGAACGGATGGAAAGAGAACGTCGAGAAAGCGAACAGCTCGAACTCCAAGAAAAAGAGAAGAAAGAAGCTGAGCGTGTGGAAAGAGAAATGGAGGAGAAACTGAGAAAGGAACAAGAAGCTGCAAGACTCGAGCAAGAAGAGCGCGAACGTCAGGAACAGCAAGAACGAGCACGACTCCAGAAGGAAGAAGAAGAAAAATGTCGCAAGGAAGAGGCAGAGCGTGCGGAAGCGGAAAGGCTGAGGAAAGACGAAGCCGAGCGTATGCGAAGAGAAGAGAACGAAAGATTAGAGAAGGAAGAAGCTGAGCGAATTCAAAAGGAAAAGGAGGAAAGATTGGAGAGAGAAACGGCTGAACGACTTCGGAAGGAAGAGCAGGAACGATTGGAGAAAGAGGAAATCGAACGCAAGCGAAAGGAGGAGGAAGAGGAAAGACACAAGAAAGAAGAAGCCGAACGTCTAGAGCGAGAAGAATTGCAGCGTAGAGAACAAGAGGCAGAGAGACTGAAGCAAGAAGAATTAGAACGCTTACGAAAGGAAGAAGCGGAGAGGTTGGAGATGGAAAAATTGGAACGAGAAAAGCGAGAAGCTGAGAGATTAAAGAAAGAAGAAGAAGAGCGCCTTCGGAAAGAGGAGGCAGAACGATTGGAAAAAGAAAAACAAGAGGCAGAGCGGCTGAAGCGAGAGGAACTGGAACGAGCGCAAAAAGAAGAAGCTGAACGATTGGAAAAAGAAAAACAGGAGGCAGAGCGCCTGAAGCAAGAGGAATTGGAACGAGCGCAAAAAGAAGAAGCTGAACGATTGGAAAAAGAAAAATTGGAAAAAGAAAAACAGGAGGCAGAGCGCCTGAAGCAAGAGAAACTGGAACGAGCACAAAAAGAAGAAGCGGAACGATTGGAAAAAGAAAAACAGGAGGCAGAGCGGCTGAAGCAAGAAGAATTGGAACGAGCGAAAAAAGAAGAAGCAGAACGTTTGGAAAGGGAGAGATTGGAAAAAGAAAAACAAGAGGCAGAGCGGATGAAACAAGAAGAATTGGAACGTGCAAAGAAAGAAGAGGAAGAACGACGTCAGAAAGAAGAAGAAGAAGAAGCAGCAAAGGAACGAGAAAAGCAAGAGGCAGAAAGATTGAAGCAAGAAGAACTCGAACGCGCGAAAAAAGAAGAAGCGGCTAGATTGGAACGTGAGAAACAAGAGGCGGAAAGATTGAAGCAAGAAGAATTGGAACGCGTGAGAAAAGAAGAGGAGGAGCGACTCGCGAAAGAAGAAGCTGAAAAGGAACGGAAAAGACAAGAGGAAGAACGACGGAAAAAAGAGGAAACGGAACGATTGGAACGTGAAAAACAAGAAGAGGAGCTTCGAAAGAAAGAAGAGGCGGAACGATTGGAACGTGAAAAACAGGAAGAGGAGCTTCGAAAGAAAGAAGAAGCAGAACGATTGGAGCGGGAAAAACAGGAAGCAGAAAAATTGAAGCAAGAAGAATTGGAACGCGTGAGAAAGGCTGAGGAAGAACGGCTCAAGAGGCAAGAAGAGGCAGAAAAATTGGAACGAGAAGAACGGGAACGTGCAAGGGAAGAAGAGGAAAAACGGCTGGAGAAAGAAAAGGCAGAAAAACTGGCGAGAGAACAGCAAGAGGCTGAGAACTTGAAGCAGGAAGAATTGAAACGTGCGAATCAGGAAGAGAAAGAGCGGCTCGAAAGAGAAGAAGCTGAAAGGTTGAGGAATGAAAAAATGGAGAAAGAAAGACAGGAATTAGAACGCGCAAAGAAAGAAGAAGCCGAAAGGATGAAGAAAGAAGCCGAAGAAAAACTGGAGCAAGAACGACTTGAGGCTGAAAGACTGAAGAAAGAGGAAATGGAACGAGTGAGAAAAGAAGAGGAGCAGCGCCAAAAAGAAGAAGCAGAGAAATTGGAGCGAGAAAAGTTGGAACGAGAAAAACAAGAGGCTGAACGATTGAAAAAAGAAGAAGTGGAGCGCGCAAGAAAGGAAGAGGAGGAACGGCTCAAGAAAGAAGAAGCCGAAAAGCTGGAGAAGGAAAAACGCAGAAAAGAAGAATTAGAACTTGCAAAGAAAGCAGAAGAAGCTAAACTTGAAAAGGAAAGACTCGAAAAAGAAACAGAGGAAGCGGAACGTCAAAAGGAAGAAAAGGCAGCCGAACTGCAAAAGCAAAAAGAAGTCGAACGGCAGAGAAAAGAGCAGGAGGCAAAACTTGAAGAAGAAAAACTAGAAAAGGAAAAGAATGAGGCAGCAAAACTGGAAGAAGAAAAACAGTTGGAACGTCGAAAGAGAGAAGAAGAATCGAAACTCGAGGCGGAAAAATTGGAAAAGGAAAAAGAGAAGGAAAGTTTGGAGGAAGGAGAAAAACAGAAGAAAGCAGAAACCGAATGTCGAAAACTCGAAGAATCAGAGCAACGGGACAAAAAGACAAAAGAGGAAGCTGAGAAACTGAAGAACGAGGAACTTGAACGTCAACAGAAAGAAGCAGGAGATCTGAAAACAAAAGACAAGAAAATTCAGGAAGAAGAAGCAAAACTTGAAAAATCGGAACAGAAAGATCAAAGGCCTGAAGCAACTCTTGGAACAGACGAAGGATCCCGAAGAGGTTCGAAGAAAGAAACCACCAAGGACGATGCCAAAGGATTGGAGGAAAAAGACTCTACAAAAGGATCTCGACGAGGATCTAAAAAAGAAGATTCAACGAACGGTCTCAAGGGAACGAAGAAAAAAGACTCTGACGAAGGATCTCGACGAGGATCAAAGAAGGAAGAGTCTACGGAGGATGTTAAGGTACCAAAGAGAAAAGATTCTGAAGTAGGCTCTCGACGAGGATCGAAGAAAGAAGAGTCCTCAGAAGGATCACGCCGAAGTTCAAAGAAGAAAGACTCTCTGGACGAAGGTAAACGTCTCAAAAAGAAAGAATCACAAGAAGGATCTCGACGAGGATCCAAAACAGGAGACTCGAAGGACGACGTCACTGGATTGAAAACGAAAGAATCACCGGAAGAATCCCGACGAAGTTCAACGAAAGAAGACTCTCGAGAAGACATTAAGATACTGAAGAAAAAAGCCTCGAAGGACCAGTTCGAAGAGTTGGAAAAATTGGATTCGAAGGAGGGATCTCGTAGAGGATCGAAAAAAGGAGATTCGTTAGAGGATTCAAAAAAGCCGAAGAAAGAAAAATCGAAGGACGACGCAGAGGAATTGAAAAAAGCAGACTCGAAGGACGACGTCACTGGATTGAAAAAGAAAGAATCACCGGAAGAATCTCGACGAAGTTCAACGAAGGAAGACTCTCAGGAAGACATTAAGGTACTGAAGAAAAAAGCCTCGAAGGATCAGGTCGAAGAGTTGGAAAAAGTGGATTCTAAGGGAGAATCTCGTAGAGGATCGAAAAAAGGAGATTCGTTAGAGGATTCAAAAAAGCTGAAGAAAGAAAAATCGAAGGAGGACGCAGAAGAATTAAAAAAAGCAGACTCCAAGGACACCGTCACTGGATTGAAAAAGAAAGAATCACCGGAAGAATCCCGACGAAGTTCAACAAAGGAAGACTCTCAGGAAGACATTAAGGTACTGAAGAAAAAAGCCTCGAAGGAACAGATCGAAGAGTTGGAAAAAGTGGATTCTAAGGGAGAATCTCGTAGGGGATCGAAAAAAGGCGAGTCGTTAGAGGATTCAAAAAAGCTGAGGAAAGAAAAATCGAAGGAGGACGCAGAGGAATTGAAAAAAACAGACTCGAAGGACTACGTCACTGGATTGAAAAAGAAAGAATCACCGGAAGAATCCCGACGAAGTTCAACGAAGGAAGATTCTCAGGAAGATATTAAGGTACTGAAGAAAAAAGCCTCGAAGGACCAGATCGAAGAGTTGGAAAAAGTGGATTCTAAGGGAGAATCTCGTAGGGGATCGAAAAAAGGCGAGTCGTTAGAGGATTCAAAAAAGCTGAGGAAAGAAAAATCGAAGGAGGACGCAGAGGAATTGAAAAAAGCAGACTCGAAGGACGACGTCACTGGATTGAAAAAGAAAGAATCACCGGAAGAATCTCGACGAAGTTCAACGAAGGAAGACTCTCAGGAAGACAGTAAGATACTGAAGAAAAAAGCCTCGAAGGATCAGGTCGAAGATTTGAAAAAAGTGGATTCTAAGGGAGAATCTCGTAGAGGATCGAAAAAAGGCGAGTCGTTAGAGGATTCAAAAAAGCCGAAGAAAGAAAAATCGAAGGACGACGCAGAGGAATTGAAAAAAGCAGACTCCAAGGACACCGTCACTGGATTGAAAAAGAAAGAATCACCGGAAGAATCTCGACGAAGTTCAACGAAGGAAGACTCTCAGGAAGACATTAAGATACTGAAGAAAAAAGCCTCGAAGGATCATGTCGAAGAGTTGGAAAAAGTGGATTCTATTGGAGAATCTCGTAGAGGATCGAAAAAAAGAGATTCGTTAGAGGATTCAAAGAGGTTGAAGAAAGAAAAATCGAAGGACGACGCAGAGGAATCGAAGAAAACAGACTCGAAGGACGATGGGAAAGGATCGAGGAAGGGAGATTCTAAAGAAGAATCCAAACCGCGATCCAAGGAAGAATTAATCGACCAAAAGGCGCCACGTACAAAAGATATTCCGAAAGATCGGAGCCTAGCCAAGAAAAGTGATGACGTTCGAGTAGTTTCGGCAAAGCAGGAAGAAGACGAGGACGAGAAGACGCCAATGAATTCGGAACAAGAGATGAAAGTGAAACAACGTCACGAGCAGGAACTTGCTTCGGAACAAGAGCCAGCGTCGAGTTCGACAATTCGCACGGACTCCGAGATGGATTCCGAGCTCTCAGAGTCCTCAAAGTCAGCGTTGTCGCGAGATCAAGGTTTGCCTCCAAAAACTCGAAGAAAACGCAGTGCCCAGCAACCAGCTATAGAAATAGAGACGGAGCGATCGAAAGATCGTTTGGATCGTCGAGAAACGGATCGGCAACTTTCGGCCAGAACACGTGACGAAACTTTGTCCTCGGACGAGAGACACTACACGCCTCATTATTCGTCAACGAGTAGGATTCACGAATTCACGCCCGGACCAAGAGATCGTGGCAAGAAACCATCGTTCTGTACGAAATTGACCGACAGAACAGCAGCCGAAGGATCAAGAATAAAATTGACTTGCACCGTCCTCGGAGAGCCAGAACCTTTGATTTACTGGACCAAGGACGGCAAAGAATTGCCCAGTTCGAGCAATCGTCACTGCACCATCGAAGAATATGGAATGGTCTCGTTGGAATTGTACGCAGCTTTGCCCAAGGATTCTGGCGAATATTCCTGCGTTGCGAGAAACCTTCATGGACAGGCGTACACCGAGGCAAAACTTAAAGTTTACGCTGGATACGAACCTTTGCCCAGTCGTCCAACCTTCACACGATCAATCAAAGGTATTGTTTGCTCTTTCTTCCCAGACCCGAAAATCCATAGAAACACTTCCCAATAATTCCCCCAAACGAAACATCGTCAAATTTTCTAATAGAAAAATAAAAATTGATCCAACTTCATAAAAGTTCACTTACTGCTTAGTAAAAATTCTCCGACATCGATTTATGGCTTCGCTGACTTTCAAAGTTTATCAGTCTCGAGCGAGGATAACCCGGAAGCAATTTTTTGCGATTCTGATGGTCGTGACAATCGGAAACCAGTGAAAACGCATCCACCCGTATCGTCCAGATTATCCACAGTTCCCCGGTAGCTGCAAAGTGGAAAAAATTGATAAAAAAATGGAAAACATTAGCAATTAACAAAAATTTAGTCAACGTCGCATTTCCATTGCTCGAACGGTAAACCTGCAGGTTTGATTGCAAGCAGCCTGCAGTCTCCCGCACATAAAAAATGACAGACAGAACAAAAAATGATAGAAAATCGCTCGATTGTTTTGGGGAATCGTAACGCGATTGGTAAAACATTGAATGCATCGATTTCCAGACACTTATCGATCTGCGGAGAACGAGCTCGTTCTGGAGTGCCGAGTTCGTGGCCAACCCAGTCCCAAGATAACTTGGCTGAAGGATGGACAGATCCTGGAGATTGGAGATCGTTATCAACAGTCTGATCTCGGAGACGGTATTTGTCGATTGAAAATTTCACGTCCTGATTTTTATGACGGTGGATTGTACACTTGCAGAGCTGAGAACGACGCGAAAATCAGTGATTGTACTTCGCACGTCGTTAACTTTGATGGAAAAGGTAAAAATTGTTGGCCGAGCAATGATATTTGTCCGCATTGCTACGATATCGAAGTTTGCATCGTTGGAATTGCACGAAAAACATTCTATCCATCAACCATTTTTTTAATTTTTCGAATGGTCTCAATTTTTCTTGAAATTTCATTTTTTCAATCAGAAAAATTTTTATAGACGGACACTGTGATTGAATTTTTAACTCAGCCTTCAAAAAATGGAATAAAATAATTAATTGTGGTGCGTTTCGACGATGCAAACTTCGACGTTATTGCGATCCAGTCTGCAGTGGATTTTATGTCTTTACGAAACAGATCAAGGTACAGGCTGGCGAGGCAGTTTCCGCAACTTGACGAGTTCGGAAAGAGACACTGGCAGACCAAGATTTTCAAGTTATCTCACGGACCACAGTGTCCCAGCTGGAGGGACGATAGCCTTGCAGGTGGAAGTCAAAGGTACGAGAACTCCAGGATCTGCTGGAACCGGCAAAACTCGCGAAATTCATTAATTGGCTGTTTTTACGAAGGAATCCCGCAACCGGATATAACGTGGATGCGAGGCGACAGACGTGAGCCAATTTCCGCTCACAAAGCTCGAACTTTTGCCGATTCCGGTGTTTATACGCTCATAGTACCGGAAGCTACCGAATCTGAGACCGGAACGTACGTTTGTCGTGCGAGCAACGCGTACGGCTACGTCGATACTGCTGCAAATGTCGAAGTCGTTCCGTCGGGTTCGAGCGAAGGTGGAAAACCTGCAATGTTTGTTTCACGACCTGCTGAGAATCTGATTTACGTTACTTCCGGAGAAGATGTCAGTGTCTCATTCCGGGTTAACGGAGTTCCCAAACCACGAAGTCAGTAATCATTTTTAAATCATTGCAAATTTACGACCAATCGAGCTTCCAATTCGATTTTTTTCTTCGATATTTCATTAGAAACAAAATCGCGAGTCCAACGAATAATTAACATTTTCATACTTTCCGTTTTCAACCACTGGCTGCTCAAAATTTTCAACTGGAAATCAAATTTTACCGAAAAAGATCGATGAATTTATGTTACAAAAATTTCCACGCTTTTTTTTTTGATCCTCGACATCGGACTTTTTCGATGAAATTGAATTTCGAGTATTGATCAATTTATTTTTCAGTCGTTTGGATGAAAGGTCTTCGCGATATAACAAACGGGCCGAGATCGTACAAGGAATCGAGCGATGATTATGTGCGCCTGACTCTGAAACGTGCCACGATCGAAGACGAAGGAACGTATTGCATAATGGCGAAGAATCGTTACGGATGTGATCGAACATTTTACACAGTAAAGGTACGAATATTGATTGATTCGAGTTACTGAAAAAAAGCGAGCGTCGTGTTTGGATTTAAAAAATGAATGAATCGTACTTGAAAAGGTAAAGCAGCGAGCAAGGTCATTGACACCGTCGCACGACTGGGACAGCGTGGACACCGACAACCTGTTGACCAATATTCACGACACCGAACGATCTTATCTGAAACGTAAGCGAATAAAAACATGACCTTAACTCTCAATTCCCATTAGACATTGTTCTCGTTTTTTGGCTCGTTAGCAATCGCGCCAACAGCCAAAAAATCTCATGCTCCAATTCCTACGATTTTCTCAATTTTACTCTCGACGAAAGAAGTTTCTCGTGTCTCTCGAGACTCGGGAGATGCTCTAAAAATATATGATACATCGCGATGAGTGTCAGTGCACCCCTCGCTCTCAATAGTCAACGTGACAGCGAGAAAGATTGCGAGTGGGAAAAATATTCACATTTTCTCTATGTGAACTAGATACAGCTTCCGAAATTACGTTCTGAACGGAAACGCTGTGTCTGAACGAAACGTATCGGGACTTTTATGCGAAATCCAAAGGATCTTGGCGATATTCTATTTTTTTTCCATTGCTGAGAGGCAATTGGCTGAGTCTCGAAAAAGTGGAGGCAACTGACGCGATTGGCTGGAAAAAATCCGCAAGGGATAAATTTTGAAAATCGAGAAAAATGAACTATTTTCGACGTCGAATTTAAAGTCAAAGTCGATGCAATAATTCAGAGTTATTTTGGATTTTGGTGTCAGTGAGAAAATGAAGAATTTTATTTCGAATGAAACGCCACCTTGCGATCTCATATTTTTGCGTATATTACAGGCGAGTAAAATTTGAAAGGCGAGATAAAATTGTTCTCTCTCACGGCCCCACCTATTTTCACGAGACTCAGGAATTTCCACTCCACCCTTCGCCCAGAAGGAGAGGAAACTCTAGCATCCAGCTATTTCTGTTTGTCCTCCTCCTCCTCCTCCTTTTTCTTCTACAAGCCGAGCGACGTTACGCCAAAAAATGTAGAGCTCAGTCGTACCGCGACTCATGGCAATCATATCGTTTGTCATCTAAATAAAATTTTCTGCACTTTCGTTTTTTTTTTTCACGAGCATAAAATTAGATGAAAAATAATGAACGGCAGCGATAATAAAAGTGCTCGAGAAAGAGAGTTCGACGATTTAGAAAAGAGAAAAAAACAACTGTCTATTGAAAAGTTGAGATTGTCATGGACAGAGAAAACGAGTTGCCCTATTCGTGAATTCTTGGATTTTCTCGTTGGCCATCAAGGTACTCGAAAGACGAGAACCAACCTCGGAAATTTTACCAAAAAAAAAAGTGTTCAATTCAGTAAAAACAAAAATAATCTCCCAAAAATAATCAATTTTGTTTTATCTCTAAATCCTTTTGGTTTCTAAGCAAAATTGTCTAATTGAAAAATGAAAAATGTTCGAGTAGAAGTCCCAGGGCCAATAACGAGCGAGCCGGTGGTCATAGACGGAGGGCGAAACTGGTTGGCGCTGAGCTGGGGGAAGGCGGTGCAGCATGGACCAGCTCCGGTCGTTGCTTACAGGGTTGACGCTTGGCTTCTGGGCGGCGAAGGAGGAGCCCGTTGGGTAGAGGTAAAGAATTGAAAAAACTCAATAAAAATTATGAATCGACGTTCGCAATGGTCGAAGGAATCCCGTGAGATTAATTGCCGCCTGATTTTTTTGTAATTCGAAAAACAAGCTTGGGATAACGCCGGTCAACGCGTTCGACGCGTTCAATCTGCGCCCCGGCGGTGAATACAAATTCCGAATAACGCCGCGGAATCGTTACGGCTGGGGCGAGGCCGTTACAATGACGAGTTCCGTCACCGTACGAGAAATCGTCAAGTTTCCCGAGTTCACAACCATTTTGCCTGGCCAGTTGAAAGCTCTGCGGGGCGAGCTGCTCCACCTCGAGTGCGAGGTTCGAAGCGAATCCAAAGCGGAAGTCAAATGGTACAGGGATACGACCGACATCGATGCTTTGCAAGACCCACGATACATGACTCATTACAGCGGCACGAAATGCACGATGACTGTGCAATCGATCAAGGAAAATGACTCCGGAAGATACGTTTGCGAAGCTACGAATCCTGCTGGCCGGGTTTCGACCTTTGCCAGAGTCCAGGTCGTCACGGATTCGAAAATCGTCGAAGCCGATGAAAAATTACGCAGAATGAGGTACTTTTTCTTGTCACGTTCGTGCTCTGGCCTTTTTTGCTTCCCTGGTCACAATTTTATATTTTTCTACACTTAAAAATTAGAAACTAATTTTCAAAGCTACAAAATGTTCTGCGCTATTCGCTGTCGACATCTTTTTGCCAATTTTCCTATAGTTTCCTTTTTATTTCTCGCCAACAAACGATTTTATCTGATAAAACGAAAGGAACGCTTTCGTTAAGTACGACAAGCGAAAATAAATCATTGTAATTGGTGACAGAACTGTGGAAACGAGCAACGAGGAACGACCACCAGAATTTACCATGAGACTTCGAGACAGAAGAGTACAAATGACGTATCCAGTGAGACTCACGTGCCAAGTATCGGGACATCCGGAACCGGAAGTAACTTGGTACAAGAATCGTGAAGAGATATTTCCAGATGGTGAGTACAAGAAAATTTGGAGAGCTTTGATCGAACTGCGCGTGGGAACATTTAGTTTCGGAAAATTGCGAAATAATGATGGACTGATGAAGAAAAATCGATTGTAGATAACGTTTCGTTCTGGGACGACGAGTCGCACTTCCATACGCTCGAGATAAGCCACTCGAATGTCGATGATTCTGGAATTTACATGGCGAAAGCTCGCAATTTCAATGGCTCGGTTTCCTGCCGTTGCCATTTGGTTGTCGACAAGGGAATCCGTGCGTACGTGGCACCAGAATTTCTCCGGCACCTCGATGCCGTTTACACGGTTAAATCAGGTGGAGAGCTTCGATTGGCTGCGCAAATCGAAGCGTATCCGACGGTTGGAATTGTCTGGTAATTACTAGAAAATTAACAATGAAAACAAAACCGCAGACTCTTGAATTTCGTTAATTCGTTTCTTGTTTCTTTGGCCTCGTAATTATCGCGTGGTATTAAATAAATCAGGCATCGGGATGGACATCGATTACGTCCCAGCAGAAGTACCGTCATGACATTGAATCACGACGGCAGCGTCGAGCTATCATTGGCACACGTTACCCCTCGAGACGCAGGACTCTACTGCTGCACTGCAACGAACGAGGTGGGACAGACCGAGAGCACTACGAGAGTAACAGTTATCGGTACAACTGACGAAGAAATATCGAGCATAAGCCAGTCGTTACCGGACGTCGTCGAGTCACTGGATGTACCGTAAGCGAACTAAACTCATTCTACTAAAAAAAAAAGCCAACTGTATCATTCATTTGATTGCTACAAAAACAAACAAACTGCAAGGCGTAGGTGACGAACCTGAGTAAATTTTTGTAGATTGAAAATTAACCGTTTATATTTTTTTCTGACGGTAACTACTTGACGAAAAATAACGAAAAAATTCTGTTGGATTCTTTGGACTGTTTGGAGATTGGAATAAAATTATCGGTCCATTGATCGTGGTGGTTGAGCAAATAATGCATTTTTCTAATTAAAAAAAAAAAACGAGAAATTCGATTGTTTCTTTGGAGAATTTGTGCCTGACGATTTTTGTGCATCTGTGAATGTCTCAGTAACTTAAAAATCCTCAAGATTTTGTTTGCTACTTTTTTTGTTGAGATGGATTTAAATGGGGAAGAAATTTAATTTGCAGTTACTCGAAAGAGCCGCTGTTCGTCACAAAACCACTTTCCACCGAAGCTGTCGAGGGTGACACGGTCATTATACTGTGCGAAGTTGTCGGAGATCCCAAACCGGAGGTCATTTGGTTACGAGACTTTTTAAGGGTAAGAAAACATAAAATTCGATGAAAAATAAGAATTGAGAGACTTACAGCAATGCTGGTACGGTTCGTGTCTTTTCCCGGCGATTTCTCGAGCTGGACAGCTTCCGGTGAGGTCGATACTCGCCCAATAGGAAGCAGGTTCTCCGAGCTTTTGATAATGAGAACCAAACGAGTCTCGCTTGAAAAAAATAGCTGCCAGTCTCCCAGGAAGACAAGAAAAAAAGGAGGCGAGTCTGGAGAGAAAGAGAAAAAAAATAAAAAGAAATTACAATAAAATTTTGCACAGAAACTGGGAGGAAAAACGATGAACGAAAAAAAAGCTTGAATTCATTTTTTCGTGAGTGTTGAAAAGAATAATATAGTGCCGAGAGATTGACGTGTCCCGAGAGAATTCTTGGCGCGCTACGTACAGAATTGCATTTCTCGATCGTCGAATATCTCTATCGAGAGAGTTTGTGTATCGCGGGATAAAGAGAGAGAGATAGGGAGGGAGAGAGACAAATCGCCCCGCTCAAAGTTTCACTGCGGCCTCCCAGAGGACGACTGTCAGGATTGCGTGATATCGCGGTTATATGACTCGTCCCTCGAGAATTCTTGAATCACGATCCTCTTCCTATGTTTGTCGATGTTTCCAATGAAATTGTAACGAATTTCAAACAGCGTCGAACTACATGGTCATTTATTTTCTCAATAAGTCTCTGCGCACTCTTTCGTGCAATCATGAAAGATTCATGGCATTTTTGAAGCTCCATTAACGCTTCATTGTCAACATCTTCCTTCGATCTAAACTCGTTTGTTTTTTTCTTCATTTTTTCAACAATGCTTGACAGGATCAATATATAAACAAGAAACTCGTCAGACTGGAATAAATCATTCAAGTCCTGACAGCATAATTCTTCCCAATTATTTAACATAAATCAATTCCATTTCGTTCATTCCTCTTTTCATTAGCCTGATTCGGTGAATCAGAAATTTCGTCACCGAGTTGCAGCCTCTGTGAAGCTCCTTTTGACATTTTTCAAAATCCTCGTCTCAGCCAGTCGTTTATTCGTTTCTAATAAAAAATCGATCACACGAGGACGAAACTACGCGCAGACTAATGTCGAGTTGAAAAGGGGCGCCCGCGAGAAAAAACGAGTGTTTTGTATCCGCTGATTGCGCAGCTAGGGATCGACCAATGACGTGTCCTCTCTCGCTCTCGTGGTGCTTGCTTCTACATATATATTGAGATAAATATGTGTGGATGACTTTTGCTTCGGTACACAGAACGTGTGCCCAGGATTTAGGTCAAGGTATTCACCAACCGAAATGACATACCTACATTATAGCCGTATTCGGATCTAGTATTAAATACGAATACACATGAATATACTACTTAAGAAACTTTGACCATGTTCGATGTTATTTTTGCCCACTAGCTCCCGCCATATGCTTTTGTCATTTATTATTATCGGACCTCTCTCTCTCTCTCTCTCTCTCGTTCTCTCGCGCTCTCTGTTTCTCGGCAATTTAATATATTAACGTTTTGTAAGGCGTATAGATATGTCTATCTTTTGGCGAGTGATTGATTTAGCGACGGTTAACTCACTCGGTGTATTTTTAATCTCCTTTTTCAATTCTCTGCGACTGTCTCTGTTGGAAAGGCGATAAATGCCAATTACAGAGACGACTCCTACGATTCGGACACGGCTACTTGCCATCCAGATACAGAATTTCCGATCTTTTCGTTCGGCCAACCAGGATTTATGGATCCGGGGGCTGCGGAGTTTCTTTCCTTTTCTTTTTTGCGTTATTGTGCATGGGAATTGGAACAAATATACTTTTTATCGTGTTAATCATTCGGAGGACTTGAACGAAGGGGAGCCACTGGATAATTCGTCATTATTTTTTTTGTTCCGACTCGAACCCGCGAACACCTTCTCGACATTTTTGTTTTTTAAAGTCATCTCGAGTCCATTTATTTTGGCTGAAATTTTTTATGCGTTTACCTTTTTTTCTCGACGTTCGCGCATTCGTTGCTTTGACTCTTGCCAATCCACGGGGTCAGGGAACCAACTAGATACCCCGTTCCTGCCACCGGTACACCGAACGACCACTTTTTATTTTATCATCTGACAGTACTCGATCGCTCCTCGAACCGGACTCTTCGTTTCTCCACCTTTGCACATTCTCACTCCCAATAAAGTACAAATCGCGTTACTATCTCTCTATCGACGCCTTAATACACCAACTCCCATCTGCAAAATGCAATTCATTTGAAAATCTCACTTGCATTAATTCACTGCGAGAGGAGAGAATTTTTTAAACGTGCGTCGAGTGTCATAAACGAGAATCAGTGAGTGCTTCACTTTATATGGCTCATCAGAGGTCAGAAATATCCTTCTAGGGCTTTCGACTAATAACCATCGATCGCCTGGCAAGTATAACGATTTTTAGTAATTAATCATTCGTGGAATCTTCTTCTCCAACCTTTCCGGACTATGAATCATTCATAACTTTGGTTTTCTACATTATTTTTGTTTCGTTAAGGAGCTGCGAGAACGAGAGACAAATTTAAACCAATTTTAAATATTTTCCCACTCATTTTCTTCGTAACTTTCTTGACAACGGATTTTTTTTTACTCTACCTGGCCTTTGGGACATTGACGAAAGTACGAAGAATTCGTAGTTATTATTTGTTAATTGCACAGAGTCCACGAATAAGGGAATCCTCAATTTTTTTGTCTATTTTTCATTCAAAGATTTTCGGCGGTATTTTCCATTTTTTTTCTTTACCAATTCATGGTGGTCCTTCGAATTTTATAGAATTTTTGTAAATTTTTTTGCTGTCACAGTTTTCCGTTAGAAAAAAAGTGACGGTATTTTGTCTCCGGGTCTGTCAGACCCCAGAATCGCTTGAGAAGCTTCGATTTTTTGTCTTACAAGATATTGACGTCAGTGTTAAATTATTGTTCGATTTTCATCATTAACATTTCGTCCAGCCGAATGAATAATAGCGTGTCATCAACGCGGGCGTGAGTTGGAAATTGGTGAGCAGGACAGATCGAATATGGATTTCATGAGCTCAAAGCCTATTAAATTATTTACCTCGCAGTTTAAATCTCAGCTCGACTCGAACGGGCGAACCTGCTCATTTGGGGATCAACGACGATTCGCAGTCTGGTCGCGTGCGTCGTGACTATTGGCACGTCCTCAACGTCATTAAATGCAACTTTAAAGAAAAAAAAACCATCTCCTCACGATGAAATCACTGCGTTTTTCATTCGCCGGATGATTTTCAATCAGAGGAACTGCAACAATGACAAATTCATTGTTTTACAACATTAACAATTGAATCTTGAGTTCCATAGAATTTTAAGTCCAAAAATGTGGGTCGCTCCTCTTTACGCGAAAACTAGCCAACCGATTTGCATGAATCCTTCATAAGAGCAAAGTTTTTAAGACATCAAAATGGGGCATAGACTAAAGTGCTCCATTTTGAATATAAAAATATAAAAAAATATTCAATAAAATAAAAAAATATTACAAACACAAAAAAATACAAAATGTAGAAAACGAAAAAATCCAGTGACCAATTCAAAGATGACGTGAAAATGAAGAAACGAAAGGGTGGCCGGGCTTCTACTTTCGAATCGGAAAAACGAGATTGAGCTCATTCTATAATTTGACACAAATTTCGCGATTCAATTCAAAAGTTTCACTCTATTCGAACATAAATTCCCGAATTCTGCTAAAACACCACATAATTGTTGTCAATTAAAAGTCTCGGCAGATTTCGTAAATTGATATTTAAATATTTCGTCGTTTTTCAATAAAACAAAAGTGCTCAATTTTTTTTTGGCGTACTTTGAATGGGAAAATGGAAAATCTATTATTTTCGTCGGGTGAAGCGACAAGTAGTTGTTTATAAAATAATAAGTATAAAATAGTTGTAAAATAAAAAATGTAACAGGGTCATCGGTGAATTGTAATGAGAAAGAATGCAGGTAACACGATTGAAAAAGATTAAGTTCGATCGGACAACTAATTAATTATCTCGAGTCTTGACGAAGGAGAGGTCAATATGGTGAATAAGGTATTTGCTAATCCCTCATCGGCCTCGTATAAAGCGAGGCATATGTAATGAGCAAATGTGTTCCGAGTCTCTGCGTCATTAAAGCGTGTTCTATGTAAACGGTCGACGGTGCGTAAATGTTGAGCGCGCGGCGATGGTTGGCGTTGCTCGGTGGTAATTTGTTGTGGGCCTGACGAGCCAGGGATGCGGGAGGAGGGGAGCTGCTCGAGCTGCGATTATCCCCGTGAGTCTCGAGCGTTTTTTTTTTTTAGAAAAGATCATACGCGCGTTGTTCAAAGTGCCGCGAAGACAATTGCGAAAAAAGAAAGAAAGGAGAGAGAGAAAAAAACGACTTACCCACACTCTGTCAATTAGATTCACGAGCGTACGCTTCGCTCCAAGTCCTCGGAGGAGGAGAGTGACGAAGCCCTGGCAAACGAAAAACCCTTCACGCTTATATGTCCATGTTACAATTGTACAAGCAGAAACGTTGGTCAACTTTCGCTCCCTATATGGTTGACAGCTCTCAACTCCAAAGCCATCTCTCTCGTACGATAATAAGCGATACGCTCTTTCTTCTTGTTCGTTTATTTCTTTTTCTTTTTAATCTTCTCTTTGATTTTTTCTTCTCGCCAAGTCATTCGCGCGTTGGGTATCGTTCTCGTGTCAGAGAGAAAAAAAATGATCGAACGATATTAATCCCGATGAGGAAATCTCGCGTGCGGATCCCAATGCTGCAAAGAACTGCAACACGCGAGTCTGCTGAAAAATAAACGTTTGATTTATTCGTTTCAATCTTTCAGCCGGATTACTACAGAGACGCTGCTCATTTCCGAAGAGTCGGTGCCGGGCCTCAGTACCGGCTTGAAATTCCTTACGCCAAACTCGACTTTACCGGCGCTTACACCGTTATTGCCAAAAACTGTCATGGCGAAGCCAAAGCCATAATTTCTCTGCAAATCTATGCACGAGGACAGGGCAAAAGTGACAGTAGCATGGAGCACGCTTCGATCAAGCACGGGTTAGTGGAAGCGGACGCTGCTGCTGCTTGCGGGACGTTGCGTACGATCGACGAATTTCGTTTGACTTTGTTTTTCCAATTTCCAGAAAAGTTCAAACCCTCCCGAGCATCAAACGACCTCTCCGGGATCTTCGATGCTGCGACGGGGACGCGGTCACTCTTATCTGCAGAGTCTACGCCACACCCGAACCGGATGTTCGATGGGAAAAGTCTGGCAAGGTATTTAAACGCTTTGCCCTAATTTCTCCACGTAATTTTCAATTTTTCAATCTTTCTTCGAGTTTGTTGAAAAAAAACAAATGCGCCCACGATTTCATTGAGAAAAAATGGAAAAAATGTCAGAGTCGGACGCTGGAAAAAGTGGCAAAGGAATTTCGATTTTTCTAACGCGATGAAACGTCCTCGGGCCTTCGAAACTGGCCGCGAGTAGAAAATACTTGACGTATCTCTCTCGAATATCTCTCCCTGACGATGACTCGGAATTTTCGATTTTTTATAATCCACTTACTCATCCTTAAAAAACGCTGTGTCACTAAGAAATAAAAAGCGTCGAAAGCGAAGGCTCATAATATTTGCATTACCATTTGTAATGAGAATCGTTACGAATCCTTTGACTTTAGTTACTCCCTCTTGGAGGAGATTTCGTGGCTGATTTCGACGGTGAGACAGCTCGCTTGAGTATTCAGCACGTTTATCCCGAGGACGAGGGTGAATACACGTGCGTCGCTTACAACGATCTCGGAAAAGCTTTCACCTCGGCCTGCTTAATAGTCGATGGTAAGATTTTCAAGGCGTTACGAATATTTTACCGTCTTCTTTGTAGTTGGGCTCGAAAAATTCAAAACGACAAAATAAAAAAACATTTCAACGTGTTACAGTTCCAGAGGGAAAAGAAAGTGCATTGAGTCGGCGACTCATACGGCCCATTGGCCTCCTGTCGGCCGAATCGACGCCGATCTCGACTCCGAGATCAACGCCCATCCGGAGCTTGTCGCCTGCTTGTGTCAGCAGTAAGTTCGATTCCTGGTCATTCGCAATTTTTTCCCCAGTGAAGAAACGCGCGTTTTAATGTGAAGTTTGAAAAACGAAAAAAAAAAAACAATTTCGGAACAAAAAAAATTACAAATTTGTTATTTAACGCTTTGACACACTGGGTCATTTTGACCCGGTGCATATATTGAGTACATCCTTGACTGTGAATCCAAAAACGATGAAAGATTATAAAAATTTTGATTTTTTGACCAAATTTTCAAATTTGCCAGAATCAAAATTGTTAACAATTTTTTTTAAATCATTGAATTTTATATTTTTCGAGATTTTTTTAGTTCGATTATCGGTAGCTGATGACTTCGGGTCAGATTGACCCAAGTGTGTCAAAAAAACGATGAAATTCAATTTTTTTTCAATAAACAAAGAAAAAAATCGTATTCACCTTGAAAAATCGTCGAGTCACGTTTTCGAAAACGAAAAGCCGGAGAAATCGAAGAAAATCAGAAAAAACGAACTCGTAAATCCATACTCTTCGTGCTGCAGGTCGACGCGAGCTCAAACCAACGATGAGGGCACCACGTGGTCAATCGATACCTCGACGACCTCGGCTTCCCATCGGCCCGAAATTTTACGCCGTGCCTCACAATCGCGTCGCCGAAGAGGGCGAAACCGTCAGATTTCAATGCGCGATCGCTGGACACCCAACGCCTTGGGTCACCTGGGACAAGGACGGTATTCCAGTCACTCCAACCACCAGGATAACGCTCAAGGAAAAAGACGATGTCAGAATACTCGAAATAACCGAAATTAACCACGAAGATGCGGGACTTTATCGAATCACTTTGGAAAATGACGTCGGAAGAACCGAAGCGACTGCGAGGCTCGAAATTATCAAAGGTTCGTTGAATTCCGAAAAAAAAACAAAAAAAAACGTTCCTGTAAGCTTCGATTCGAAATATTCTCTATCCTTTTTCCACACGACACAGATTCCAGCAAGATTTTTCCAAAATATTAGACGTAAACAGCTCTGCGATACTTGGTTTTTACCCAAGGTCACCTTGAGTCAAGCCGACATCGATCTTCGCGCGAAAGTTGCACGTCGCTTTGTTTTTCACGTTAAACATCGTGGAGCTAATCGTTCGCCTGTATCGAATGTCGTATCTTCGACTTTGTCGGGATTGTTACGATTTTTTCGAACAAGAAAGTCTTAATATATAGCCATTTGCCTAAAAGATACGAGGCGGCAAAGTGGATGGATCAATCTAGCTCGATGTAGGGAAATAATCAAAATTTACTGAATATCGATATTTGGGAATTACCTTATGTCCAGGTCGTCAGGGTTCAGTTCCTAGAACGATACGAACGAGAAGCGCGTCGCCAAGAACCTATTCAATCTACAGTCGCAGTCCGGTAACCTTGGCCCTACGCGGTGACACTCATCTTCGTCCAAACATCCACGACTCTATGAGCGGTCGAGGGGGGACACTGAGCCCGACTTTTTCGAGGTGGCAGCACAGGCAAGTATCGTGGAATTTTGTTTTGACTATTGCCCCTTGCTCGTTAACTTTACGATTTTATTAAGACCCTAATAAAAAATGTTCAGCACTTCGGCACCAGTGAGATCATTGTGACTTTTGCGTCACTTTTTTACTCAGGCGGGACGATCCTTGCGCCGAGGAATAAACTACCAAGTGTGTCAAATGACGGTCCAAACTTTTTTTTCTCACAATCTTTTGAAAAATAATTTATTCAACAGCATTTCCACTCAAAACGGAACAAAATTTTTCCACCGCAAACTCTCGATACCTTCCAACATTGTTGATTTAAAAAAAAACGATCGAAAAACGACGTCCGTGAATTCTTTCAAGGTCACGGAATGAGATTTCGTATTCAAATATTTCTTTGGGCCGAGTTTATATAACCGACGCGATAATTCACTCTTGCCAAAATCGAAGTTATTAAATATTTTCGTCAGATTGTGACAATGTAGAGCGTTCAGATTGGCAGCAATGCTCGCGTCGTACTTTGTGTAGCAAGTCACGCCTACTGAGTGCTGAACGTAAACATTGCGTGCATTCGCCGTTGCCCCGTCCACTGCTTTTCTAAGAAAATTTGTGATTTCCATAGAACGTCGATAGTTCAAAATGGAAAAAATTCGATGTTCGATGAGCAGCTTGGTTTTTTTTTGCCTTCACAGAGTCCCGTTCGCGTGGATTCGCCATTTCTAAATATTTATTTTAATTCTCTCAAAAATCGCGGTCATGAATTTATTTTTTATCTCTGGTAAAATCCTTCGTAACAAAAAACCGGAAAGGAATGGCATCGTCGCAGTGTAATCGACGGAATAACGTACATGAAAATAACAAAAATAGCGAATTTCAAGCGACGATTCAATGATTTTGAATTTTCGATTTATGAAATTGTCGCTTATAAAAAAAATAGAAAAATATTCCAGAACCATTACTGTTTATTCGTTGAGCGGCTTTTATTTAACGATCTTTCGTAATTGATCGTTTTCTCTCAAACTCACAGAAATGGTAAATCACCGATGGAATCTCCGGAGCCAATACGACGAACTAAAAAACAAGTACGTCCCACAAGAAACAACGGCCTGGCCGACACAGCCAAACACCAAACCTCCAAAGTTCCAATTCCTCCGAAACCCCGAAGTTCCTCCCTCCCGAGACAGAGTCCCATGGGGAATTCAACCAACCCTGTAAACTTGAAAGCAACGACTAAAAGCCCTGCTCGAGGGGAAACGAATGGAGGGAATAATCGATCGACTCAAAATTCGAAAAAAACGACATCGACCAACGGATCGTTGATTCCGAAGAGGTTGCCAATTTCAAGGTCACGTTCACCCAAAATTCCGCAAAATCCTCCTCCGCAAAACGGCGTCACTGAAAAAATCGACCAATCCCAAGTGTCGAAAGAAAATGTCGCGCCGATTCAGACAGACGAAACGATCGAATCCTTTGCCCCAAACAATGTCAGCCAAATGGCGTTCGAACCGGAAATCCCGACGAGTCTGGAAAATTTAACGACAACGAAAAACGAAACTGAGTCGAAAGATTCGAGGCTAATCACCGACGATGCCGAGGAATCTCGACCTCCAGTGATTCTCGCACCTCCAGCAGACACAGTGGCGTTGCGAGGCAGCAAAGTCATATTTTTCGCGACTTTTGAGGGTGAACCGCAGCCGAGGGTCAGGTGGTTGAGGAAGGTGAGTCAAAAACATCGATTTTCAATAAAAATCCCATTTTTTTCGTCTATTTTGTCAAGACGATTTTTTTTTCGGTTGAGCAAAAAAAAAGAAAATAAATTTCGTAACGTCACATGAATTTGGAAAGCCCTTCAAACACACAATTCCGTCACGTATTGCGAAAGTGAGCAAAACAAGAAAAAAGAATCCATTCATTTGCATCATCGCCATTGGCGAGAGAAAAAAGAGACTTTCTCGAGTGTGTACATAAAAAATTGTCGACACTCCGCGCACGATTTATCGTTGAAAAAACGAGGCCGAAACATCGCTCGCCCGCATATTTCCATATGAATAAAAAAAAAACCATCTCCAGCGTCGAAGAACGCGTTTGTTTGTTTTTTTTTCCTTCTTCGAACATGTGTCCGTATTTCAGTCAAACGTGAGACGATAACGTGTGCGAGAGACCAAACACCACTGTTCCTTGTTTTACAAGAGAAACGAGCAATCTTATCTCGTTGCTCCATATCAAGAAGCTCTGAACAGAAAGAATAAGAGAATGCCCGAGAAAACAAGAGAGACAGAGACCCCGGGAGAATCAGTGTAATCGAAGAAAGATGAATCGTCTTGACTGTTTGAAAAATCGCAACAAGAAAGTGTCTGTTGCTGCATTCCATCGGATATTTATCAAAGTCAAACGACGTGTTCTTCTTCAACTCCTGTCAAAATAATTGATACTCAATCATCATCCGATATTCCTTTTTTTTTTATCTTTCTCTCGATGCTCAAGAAAAATTCAAATTATTCGTCGAATTTTTATTAAGGGCTCGACTGCTAATGAAAATGTTTAAAAAAAAAACCATGCGTCGTTGATCGTAATTACTAAAACAAAAAAAATGGAAATTATTTCGCCAAAATAACGGAAATTCGAGAAAACTTGGGCAACGCACAAAGTTTTGATTAAATTTTCGTCATAAATAAATCGCACTTTTTCGAAAATTTTACTTCTACGACCGCCGGATGGGCTGCTGACGACAGACGAATAAAGTTCGGGTCAAATAGACCCAGTGTGTCAGTCGAAGGCTTCGATAAAGGAAAATATTGGAATTTCCATGATTTTTGGTACTTTGACATGTTCCGAAGATCTCGAGGCGAAACTCGATAAAAATAAATGGAATCCTAGAGTTTGGAATGCATGCGATGGCAATTATCGATCTAAATTTGACGTCGCAATTACGTTAATTAGTTTTATGAATTTTAATCAGCCGTTAGATTAGCCCTGAAAAGGAAATCGTGCTCTCTTGGCTTTCGCACAAACATTTTTATCTCATCGACGTTTGCCATATTTTTTTTTTCCTCTCTTCTCTGTGTGTGTTTACTAATTTATGCTGCACGTTTTTTATTTTCTCAACTTGTTTTTTTTCCTCGATTCTTTATTTGTATTTTGTTTTACTTTTTTTTTCAGGGTCGAGATGTAAGACTCGACGATAAAGCCGAAATTGAAACGAGCCGCGGGCTCACTCGTCTCACCTTGAATTCTGTGACTACCGAACAAACTGGCAAATACGCCGTTACGTTGGAAAATATCGCTGGGAGAGATTGCAGATACGTTAATCTTACGGTCGAAGGTATTGAAACGTTGAAACAACATTGTCGCTTGAAATTCTTTCAGGAAATTCGAAAAAGTGTGAAAAAGTTGTCAGGTCATGAAATTTTTATATTTTTTCTTACCAAATGAAAATTACTCGGTTTTTTCGTCACGTCACGTCAATCTGTAGCTTTTTGATAAGAACCCGTCGATAAGGAAAGACAGTCGATCGTTACTGAGATAATGGCCCAAACTCACAAAATACAATTTCCGGGAATCTTGGAATTTTTTTTTTGCCCAACCGGATCGTCAGATCAGTCGAATGCACAGGCTGAGTGTTATAATCCCTTTGTGTACCTTTTCGTCATTAAACGTTTCGAGAGCTTTTCAAAAATCCCTTCCGACCGCGTAAATGTGTTGAGCTTCGTGTTTTATTTTTCTTTTTTCAAACGGGAAGATTCTCGAGCCTGTTGCGCCAAGCGTGACATAAAAACCAGAGGGATCATCTCCAAGGCCGATTTGTAATTCACACTCGACACTGCCAGAGACCCGAGGGGGCTCTCCCTCATTGTCTTACGCACTTTTGCGACCGTAGGCTAAAACTGTTCGTAACTGGCAATTCCATTTATAATATTAACTTTCTGGCACGAGCTATTCCACGCCAAATCGGCCCATTTTTCAACTTTCGACTTTTTCATTTTTTTCCAACTTCGTGTGTACAGGAAATCAATGAATTCAAATTGCCAGATACATCGATCGATACAATTTTGAGCTTTTCCTTATTTTTGCAAATTTCGAGATTGGGGGCAGGAGACAAACAGGAATGCAATCATTGGTTATCGATCGGTTATCAAATTATCGATTGTTTGGAAATGGAAAATTGTAATTTTTCGGTTATAAATGATTTAAAAATTATCCATTCAAAAATGAGATGATCGTCAATGGATATTTACTTGAAAGTTGAATAATTATTCACTTGAAAATTCAATAAGCTTATGAATTCAAAAAACAAAAAATTATTAGTAAATATATTGTTTTTTAAATGAAATAATTTTAAAATTGAATAATTATTGATGAATATTGATTCGAAAATTTGCTGATCGTTGATAAAAATTAATTTGTAAATTTTAATTCAACGAACGATCGACAGCCATTTACAATAATTGGTAATTAATTATTATCAATTATTTGGAAAAGAAAAATAGCAATTTTTGGTTATTAATTAATTGATAATTATCCATTCGAAAATTAGAGGATTATTTATGGATATTTATTTGAAAATTGCATAAATATTCACTTGAAAATCAAATAATAATAAATATTTATCTTAAAATCCATTAATTTGAACAGTAATTTGAAATTCAAATAATTATCGATAAACATTGATTAGGAAGTTCTCTCCCCATGCACAACTCGAATAATATGATTTTTCGATAATTTTCAAAGTTCCCAAGAGACTGAATTGGATAAGAAAAGAAATCTGTTCACAAGCGACAGAGGCGAAATTATTTGAAAAAGCGCTAAAGGTCAGTAAGGTCGGTTTGGGGTAGAATCCCTTGTACAAATGGTCCAGTTGCTCGGCTTTCTGGCTACGACAGTAGTCTCCGATAACACGAACGTATATTGCGTGTAGCTTTGAAGATTTTTTGTCATTAGCGCGTGTACGTGGCGCACGCGCTGCGCTGTGAGTGACGTATCAGTTTGCCCCACTCTGACAACGTCGTTCCGACCGGTATGCGGAACGAAATGGTCTCATCAGTAGCGGCTCGGCTGCTGCGGGTCACGGTTATTAATTTTTCATGTTTCTTTCGTTTATTTATTTCGTCAACACGTCTTTCGTATTTTTTCAATCATCGAAGTATTATAATTAATGGGCAAGTGTTTTTTAAATCGTTCGGTGTTTCTGTCCCAACAATTTTGCCAAGTTTTCCCATTTTTATTCTCCGCACGTGGTCCGATTCGAAGTGTTTTCCGTTCGCGTGACTTTATCGTCAATAAACGTTCCGTGTGAAGTGTCGTTATTATTTTATTTAGTGATTTTATTTCATCGACTTATGGAGTAAGATCGTCCTTCCGAAATGCTTTGCGCCCGACGAAAACATTTCTGACCTGTAGAAACTTGAGAAATGTCCTGCGAACACGAGGCATGTGAGTTCTTTCAGTATTTACAAGATTTTTTCTTTCTCCGGACAAAGAAAACGAACGACACGCTGTTGTTCTGTATTTCGTCTATTTTTTTAACCAAATTTTAAGTCATTATTGGCCGCGTGCATCCCAGGCCCATGTGTGGCTACGGAGAGTAAATTATTATACTTTAGCCATTGAAAAACTTCATAATTCAAGATTGATCGTTTTCATTTGCGTTCTTCGATTCTTTCGCTTTTAATTTTCTGTTTATTCATGCCATGAATGATTTCTTTCATGAATGAAAATGTGAGAAACTTTATTTTTCTATCGTAAGTTCGCGTGAAATATTAAGTTGGTAAATAGTTTTCTATATTCCGTTCACACGCAACTACGCGAGCTCTTTGTTATTGTTTTCAAACTCCAAGGACGTGCACGTTGTTTCCAAACGCGTTTGGCTCACAGGGCCCGGCCTAGTTGTAGTTGCGTCGTTCCTAATGTCGTTTCTTTGTTTTCATATTTTCTCGTTTGTATTTAAAAAAAAATGAACACAAAGTTCCGGAAATATTTACAATTTCTCGTCCCTCGGTTGAGAAACTATTTTTACTCGTTTTTTTCTGTATTTTTGGGGCTTATGTTTATTTCTTCTTATTTCAACTATTGAATAGTCGCAGGTTTACTTTATCGAGAGTTCTTTCGAGTTCTGACAATGAATATTCTGGTATTTTGTAAACAAGAGAATTATAGAAATTCGAACAATGTTGAAATTCTCCTCGTCGGAATGCAACGAAACGTGATTGGTTTTTACAGCAGGACCGGAAATTTTCATACAGTATTTGTCTAAGATAACGAGACAGTCTTCTTTGCCATTCAAAACCCGAATTCACTAGAGAAATTTGGACAAGTGCATTAATAACGAAAATGAGAAAAAAAAATACTTTTCGTTATTTTTCGACGATGAAAATCTTCGGTAAAATAAATGTTCTCCGAGGAACTGGGACAATTTTTTATTCTAAATCGTGAATATTGCTGTTCAGGCGATCCATCACTTGCTCGGTCGGTAAAAATCCTCCTACACATTTTATTTGGAGAGACTGAATATTTAAAGAAAAATATTATTTGCTCGTTGTTCTCATTTCTCGTCCAGAGAAGAAGATGCAACTTTTCTTTTTCTGAAAATATGAAGGGTCTCTGAGAACAACGTGTTTCTATACTTTTTGGTTGTCTCTCTCGCACTCACGCGACTGCTAGATCACCTTAAAGGGAACACTATATCGAGATCAAGCCCCTTGATGCGACATTATAATCCTCTCGAGAGTATGAGCCCTCCGTTAAAACGAGGAGTACTAGATTAAAATTACGTCATCGCCAGCTACACTGGTTTTGCGTCATCTCGGCTAAGACTAGACAACGTTTTTTCCCTTTCGTTTCTATGCAAGTACTTTAGAAAACAATGGACCTCTGTCATTCCGAGAGAATTTATAGAACAGAAGATCGAGGCATTTAACAATTGCCAAAGAACGAATCTCGTCGATGTAATAATTTTTCAACTTTTTTATTCATTTTTTCGATTGATTAATCTTTACGTGAATTTTTTTGCGATTAAAATCCAATTACGAAAACATTTCTTGTTCATCGAATCAGCTGGAGAAATAATTTCGGTGATTGAATTTTTCTCCAGAAATTGGCAATTTAAATAATTAATCGATTTGATTAATTAATCGTACTCGAGTATCGATATATTTTCTCTCCGCATCAAGTGACGATCATTATTCGAACGAATCGATCTCGAAATAATTAATTTCGTCAATTGATTATTTTTAAAAATCAATCAATCGGCTCAATAATTTTCTGAGATTCTCTGCACGCAATCATTATCAATTTTTGAGTTTCTCCATTTTTTAAAATTCAAATCCCTGATGAAATTTAGCATTTTTCTCAATTTTTTTTTTTTTTCATCGTTTGAATTTTGTTTTGCAGGCGTTCCTGACCCGCCGGCGGGTACTCCTTGCGTACAAAGTATAACGCGGTCGGGTAAAGCGATCGTCACCTGGAGATCGCCTTCTTACGACGGTGGCTGCGCAGTCACCGGTTACAGCGTCGAGATGAAACGTTCCGAGGAACCTTGCTGGATCGCAATCGCCGAAGCGCGTCATTCTCTCAGTCACACAGTCACCGGCCTCGTGCCTCAGGATTCTTACAGCTTCCGCGTTAGGGCGGAAAACGCTCATGGGCTCAGTGAACCAAGCGCCATTTCTGATGTCGTCACCGTCCCTGGTGAAAACGACCAAGAGATTGGCGGCCAAGTATTCACTGCTGAGATAAACCAAATAGAGATTGAGGAAGAAGGTAAAAAAAAAGCCCAAATTTTCCGAAATTTACGAAAATTTTCATTTCCATTGTATCGAAGTAACAAATCGCTTCGCAGTCGAAACCTTCGCTCAAAAATTTCCATTTTTGCATCAACGATGTTCGATTGTCACAACAATCCTGTCGTTTTTTTTCCAAGAGGACGAATTCGAGCCATCGTTCGAAGCTCGGATCGTCAGTCCCGAGGATGGAATTCATTTCGAAGAACGTTACGAGGTAAAAGAAGAATTAGGCAAAGGGAGATACGGCGTGGTGAGAAGAATCGTCGAAAAATCGACAGGACTCAATCTCGCAGCGAAATTCGTTCGAACCATCAAAGCCAAAGACCGACAACAGGTACACGAGGAAATTGACATTATGAATAGACTCAGGCATCCAAAACTCTTGCGTCTTGCCGCTGCCTTCGAAAATCCCAAAGAAATTATCATGGTTACGGAATAGTGAGTACGAATTTTACTTCTTTCATTATTTATTCATTTTTTTTAATCTTCTCTTATTTTTATTATTATTATTAGTTGAACGTGATTTCGTATTTTCGCGAACGTAATTGATTTTTCGTTTATTCAGCATTTCCGGTGGAGAGCTCTTCGAAAGAGTCGTCGCTGATGATTTTACTCTAACTGAGAAGGACAGCATCTTATTTGTTAAACAAATTTGTGAGGGGGTCGAGTACATGCATAATAATTACGTCGTTCATTTGGATCTTAAGGTAATTGGGGTTAAGGCTTCTCAACTGTTTGCCTCTGAGTTGCCCATGAATGCTTGAGCGTTTGCTGCAAATGCTCAAAAATGCCGGTCGAAATAAAATGATTTTTTGAGCTCAATTTTGACATTTTTTCGAACGGTCTCAAACGTTTTCGCTTTGAAAAATTGAAGTTTCGCTGCAGTAACTGATTGCTCGTGAAGTTTGCGAATCGTGAATTAATCTTTATTGTTTTTACAGCCAGAAAACATCATGTGCCACACTCGTACGTCCCATCGCATAAAACTCATAGATTTCGGTTTGGCTCAAACTTTAAATCCGGACACTCCGGTTCGCGTGCTTTTTGGCACTCCAGAATTCATTCCCCCGGAAATAATCGGCTTCGAGCCAATCGGCACCGAGTCGGACATGTGGAGCGTCGGGGTCATTTGTTACGTTCTGTAAGAATTTTCCACGCGTTACCATTTTTTTTGCTTCCTTCAGTTTTTTGTTTTGGTTAACTTGACAATTTTCTAAATTCTGCAAAATGTGAAACGAACACCGAGACGATTTCTCATAATTAGGAATTCTATTGATACGCAGATTGACCGGTCTCTCACCATTCATGGGAGACAACGACGCCGAAACTTTCGCTAACATTACCCGAGCCGATTATGACTTTGACGACAAAGCCTTCACAGCCATTTCCTCCGAGGCCAAGGACTTTATAAGCGCTCTTCTGATCAAAAGAAAAGAGTAAGTTTCTCTTTTCTCTGCTCTTTTAAATATTAATTCTAAAACGCTTTTCTAATTGAAAAATTATACGAAAACAACGCTCGGGTCATTTGAATCTCCAATTTTTACCAACTCGTAAAATCTGGGCTTCAAAATCGAATTTTCCGAAATATTATTTTTTTATTCACGCAAAAAAATCGTTGAAAATTGAATTTCTCTTCAATTTTCCGAACTCTTTTCTCTTCGATTCTGTTTTTTTTTTAATATTGACTCTGAAATGCTTTTCTGAATAAAAAGAAACGGTTCGGGCATTTTTATCTCTAATTTTTATCGAGTCGTGAAATCCGGGCTGCAAAATTGAATTTTCCGAAATATAATTTTTGTTTCCACGCGAAAACTCACGCCCATGGCCGACACGCTAAAAAATGAATTTTTCTTCAATACTTCGAACTCTCCCTTCGATTATCTTTTTTTTCTGCATATAATTGTATCCTCGAAATCATCAGGTTGCGAATGTCCGCTAAACAATGTCTGGAGCATCCGTGGCTGGCTCAACAAGCCGAATGCATGAGCAGCGTCGCTCTGCCAACAGATAAATTGAAAAAGTTTATCGTCCGACGAAAGTGGCAGGTACGAATGTTTTGCAACAGAAAACAAAAATCTTTTCAGGATCGGGAAAAGCGAGTAGTGAATGGACGTGATACGAAACTGTCGTATCAGATTATATCTTTCCCATCTATCTTTGAGGACGATTGCGTTCTTATCGTTGGAAAAAACAAAATCGACGTCCTTCCAACAGACAATATTCCAGAAGTTGCATTTTTGCAAAACAATTTCCATTTAACTAAAATCGATTTAATCGCAATAACAAAATTCATGGTCGACCTTCGGACTATTCTTTTGAAGCGAAATTATAATTTTCTTGTCTTTCTAATTTTAAATTATTTTTTATTTTATTTTTTCATCAAATTTCGTTCATGTAATCAAATATCGATATAAATACGTATTGAGGGTTGATGATCGAGTTTTATTGACAATTCATGAATCTTGACCATTTTTAACATGAAATTTATACCGTCCAGTCATTATTCAGTCACCCAGAACCATGAACAATGATTTTTTGTGTTACAAGCTACAATGAATTTGTTGCGATGGATTTAACGAAGAGTGAGCTTGATCCTTGAACATAAAAGTCTTCAATGCACGAAAACTCCCATCCTTATGCATTTAAAGTTTGTAAAGCATGTCCGTTTGCGTGTGCGTGCGATTTTTCTTTGATTTGTTTGAACAGAAAACCGGAAACGCCATACGAGCCCTCGGTCGAATGGCAATACTGTCGGCAAACAGTCGAAGAAATCTTTCAGCCGCTTCGTCACCGACTAAAACGAGCTTCGACGATGATTTATTCAGCGACGTGACGGCTAACGGAATGGGCTTCAAACCGATAAAACCGGTCGTGATAATCGAGGACAGAACAGTGAGCGAGGTTTTCGAAAAATCCTCCGAATCTGTCGACCTCGAGGAGGACGAACATGAACCGGAACCAGTGGATCTTCCCGACGACGAAACAAGAATAAACGACGATTTTTCCAACGGGATTTCCAGCGACGATGTTCTCACTGTGACGGAAATCGACGACGTTGAAAATTGCGAGAACAATCAGATCGAGAACGATTCTCCATTGATCCAGGAGATGGACGATTTCCCTAAAAACGATGAACCAACTTCAGAAAGTTGCAACACGTGCATCGAAGAAATATCCAGCCAAGTATTCATCGACGAAAACGAAATTGTCACCGAGCTCCATTTCAAAGAAACGTCCACAACGATTTTTACCGAAAATTCGAGAAAACCGAGTTTCAGCAGTTTCGTTAATTTGGAAATTAGCGACACTGGCTCGGCCGATATCGATCGAGAGAATGAAGTTATCCAAACCCGAGAGTCCGAAGAGACGAACACTCAAGAAATCCAGCAGTATGACCAAAAGACACAACTCGACGATCCAGAAATTCCTCCTTTTCACATCAGCTTGGAAAATCTCGATGAAAATACGGAAACGAGCCTGAGGACGCCCGTCGTTACTAAAGTTTGGTGTAAAACTAACAATCCCTCGCTCGTAGGTGTGTGTTGTGGAAATTTTTGCTTTTAATCCTAATCTCGATCTTGCGAGCCGTACGTTGTGTCCACCTGTTTTTATTTTTTTTAATTTTTTATTTATTAACAATTCAAAAGCCAGCCCCGAGTTCTCCATGGAAATAAATTTCTTACGATTAACACGAAAATCCAAAGTGCATTTTTCTAAGAAACTAAATAATTTTCAAAGCATTCAAAAAAATTCGGATCTTGCCAATTTTTGGAAAAATACAAAATAAAAATTTTCTATGATTTTCCAAAATTCCCAAGGTGCGTGAGGGAAAGCGTACGGCTCGAAGGGAAACTCCGCTTGTCTGTGGTCACACCCATCCGGCGGTATCCGAATGAATGGATTATTTTTCGAGTGATGAAAAAAAATCGATTCTTTGAAAAGTCTGGATGCATGAAACCCTGCGAGCTTTTTTTCAACGCTTTTCGTGACTTGTTTTTGTTTTTTTCTTTTCAGAAGAGGAAGACGAGAATGCAAGGCTAATGCCACTCGGCGGACGTACTCGTCCCTTCGTACGTACCGGCAGCGTCAGTCGGACAGCAAAAATGTTCGAGAAGGTCGAAGACTCTAACAATGCCTCGTTACCGAAACATCATCAAAATCCAATAAGTCGAATCCAACCGATCGTACCGGAGACACGACCCCAAAATGAGCGAATTCGTAAAGCTTTTGCTTTTTGGAACAAATAAATTTTCCCCCTCTTTCGGGAACGGATGAAACGAATCTCAAAAATCGTGTCGCTATTTCGAAATATTTGAAACGTCGCCAAATGGAATTAACACTGGTTGGTTAGTTTTTCTCGTTTTAATCTCGAGGACGAACAAGAAATATGGAAAATCTGTTACGACACAAAAGAAAAGACTATTTTTACGACAACGACCTGATTTTGGGTTTTTTAAAATTGTCTCAATGTAAAAAAATGTAATTTTTTGCCAGGCTCTCGAAAACGGAATGGAAACTTGGGCCTCGTATGTGTGTAAACATTAAATGTCTCTGTACGTCAAATACGCGTTTTTATTTATTCATCGAACTTTTTGTTTTTCCTATTCGTGAGCGTTTTCGACTGAAATCCAAGACCATAAAAGTCAAAGAAGAAAAATTGGGATAAAAGTTACGAGGGCATTATAAGGACATGCAGCGAAACTTCCTCCATCACGCAGAACCGCTAAGTCTACGAAAACGCGTCATGATAACTCCGCATCACGGGGTTGAAATTTTTTATTTGGGCGGCCAACTTTACGGAGGTGTGCGCGCGATGGTTCAATCCACGGTTTACAAAATAGCCGCAGAAGCGCGTCGGTTCCTCACACGTGGTCGCCAACTCAAGAAAACTAAAATGATATGATAACGGGAGAGAAATAAAAAGGGCCAAAAAAAAACGTTGAAGGAATTTTCAGTATGAGTATTAGAAAAACTATTGGCAAAAAATCAATGATGAAACGAATTTCTCGCTTATTTCGTAAGTGGTTACTGACTCGGGGGAGTTGGGCACGGCGACGCGGTACGCTAGAAAGGTGGAGCAGCGCCACCGGTATCTAGTGATTTTCCGGTTAGTTATTTAACCCACGCATTCGTGGACAACATCCGTTTGATTTGGCAGCAGTTGTGTGTCATTCCACCATTTGTAATATCCGCCATGACAGCTGATGTCTTTTTCAGCGCTTGACGTTTATTCGGAACATGACATTTTGCACATTGAATTTTAACAAATGGCAGACTCTTTTTTCGGATTTGATACATCGGCAACAGTGAGTAATGTTTTCTATAAAATTTTATTATTTTCATTCGATGCCGGAGTTAACAGTTTATTTGTTTTTACCGATTACGCAGAGACCGAAATTTTTTTTCTTCGCTTTCTGTACCACCAGTCGCGCGTCGCGGCGAAATTTATTTCCGAAAAATATTTTTATTTTGATCCTACAGATAAATTATTATTTAAAACACGAATTCTTCCCATCTCACTATTTTTCGATTTATATTTTTCTTCTCCCTGAATTTTCGAATGATCCTCTCTTTGAAATACTCCGATTCCTCGATAAATTCACTTATCATTTCGCATAATTTTCGAACTTCATAACCCGTTTCTCGTCTCGTTCACCATCAATTTATAGACATAACCTCGTTACCATCCCATTTCACAGTCCGGAAAGGTCATTAACTCCTAGAAATTGCCTCAAATTACCAAAAGAAAACCCTCCAAAGTGTGCTCATTACTTTGTATAAAAAATAATTAACTTCTCATCGAAATTTTCCAAATTTTCAACATTATTTTCGTTCTGAGCTCCGAATTCTCGATCGATCCAAAAAATCGAACGCAACAATCTTTAGTCGAATGTGAGCTTTGATTCTCGACGTATTTCGATATTTTTTGACACTCTATCCAAGAAAATCCTGCTATACGTTCTTTCTGAGGTAATTTGCAACAGAACGGAGTGCAGAAAATGTTTCATGTTGCATTTTGTCGTGTTGCATCAGGGCCAAGGATTGGACGACGGAATAGATTGTCCGATAGAAGAAGAGGAAATAGTCGAAGAAGAGGAAGAGTACGATGCCCTGAACGACGAGACATTTGGCTCCGAAGCGACAGCCGGCGACTGGGAACGTGACCATGAAAAATTGGCTCACATTACGGAAACCGGCAGACACCATCATACGGGTAGCAGCAAGGTAAGTTTTTTTTCAGAGATTAACTGGAAATGAAATTTTGTTCAAGATCGTCGGTGTTTTGTTGGACACGGCAAACTAAATGTTTGCTTCCGAAGAGATTGTCTTGAATATTTCTTGCTGCGATGACGCAATTTTTGGAATCATTCGAAAAAACGTTTGTTGAACGTGTCGAACAAAATTTCGATCTTTTCCAACAAAATTCTGTTTTCAGTGTGGAACAAAAGTGTCGATGAAATAACGATAATAATGATTTTTAAATGACGTTTGCAACTTTTTTATCTCAGAATGGAATCGACATCAATATCGAGGATAATCTTTCACACTTGGTGCTGGACGAGAAAGACGGGATTGTCCCACGCCCCGGCGTTTGGGACAGTCCCCCAAACCTGCCGATTCAACGTCCAAAGGCTCAAAATTTAACATCTTTAAAAAATGTTTGCACGGTAGAGGAATTGGAGCGCGGCTTGATAATAAACCGCCCGCCGCCTGGTCTTAGTAAACCGCCATTGATACAGCAACAACAGCAGCAGCAACAACAACGACAACAACAACATCAACAACACTTGGGCGGACAATTTTTGTTCGATTCGTTGTCCTTGGGAGAACAACAATTGAATCTCCCACCAAATTTATTAAATGGCCTTCCACCACCACCACGTTTTCCACCTGGTTTGGGTCTCCAAGGCCCGCACCCGGTTGTACCACCGCCAACGCTGCGACTGCCTCATCCACAATTTATGCAGAATCCTCGAGGTTTGCCGAGTACGATTTTTCACTTTGTATTTTTGGAAAAATGTCTTTTAACGAAATTATTCACTGCTCGCAATTTTCGTCATTTTTCAAATAATTTTTCCAACTTTTTTCTGTTTTTCAGATCAAACTGGCAATATGCTCAGATATCCATTGCCTCCTCCGCATTTAATGATACCGCATGGAAATCAACGACAACAACCACACGGCACTTTCTTTCCTGTAAGTTTACTTTGATTCTTTATTCTTTTTTTTTTGCTTATCCAAGTTGGGATGTTGATTGAAGTTTTCAAAGGGTATTTTTGGCCAAATTTACCTGCAGCTTTTACGAGAAATTCGAAACTCGCGTTCAAATACTCACGGTTCCGGTTTTTTCTTGGTTTTTCCACTTTTTCGGTAAATGTGTCGAAATTCTTGTGTTTTTTTTACAAAATTCTAGTCTTCATGGATTTTTGTTCATTACTATATTCGTTTCCGGTAATTTTTCCACTGGTCATTTGCGCCGTGGACAAAGACCGTAAATGGCGGCAGCATTGAAAATACTTGGGAATTATTGTTGGAAGAATTTTTCAGACAAATCAGTTCGCACGTAACCGAATCGTCACTGATTTCACGCTGTAACTCCGAACGCGGGCTCCCCGGGTTTTCGCTCTTTATCTTGTTGAATCTCGAAAAAGTGAGGTTATTTTTTTTATTGTTTCAATTCAAAGCTGATATATCGCGCTGTTTGATTTCCCGTATAATTCGATTCGATCGTAGAATTGCTCGAGGCAATCAAATCGGTATTTTGCGTCCATGAATTTTCACCGAATGCAACTTGATCGTACACCATTCTCTTTTTTATGGAAATAAAACAAAGAAAATGGCGTACGATTATATTGCATCACGATATTGTAGAAAAATTTCACGCTGGCAAGCAGATGACGCCGTTGAAGTTTTCATCGTTGAAATGCAACGAAATTCTTTTCTTTTTTGAGCAGAGCTCACGATTTCTATTCAATAATGTATCAGCACAAAAAAACGACCTTTTTTGCGATCAAAATATAAAACGGTCGAGAAAATTGTCGCGATTTTTTAAATTTTAGAGGAATTTTTTTTTTTCGGAGCTCAACGTTGCAAACTTCAGTGCAATAGAAAACGAGGCCCATCATCGACCTTGTAGCATTAAAGTTTTAACAAATAAATGAAACTTGATCTTTTTCTGCCGAAAAAAAAAAAACGGAAAATCAGTAGATGAAGTTGTGTCTTGAATTGAAAAAATTGCAGCCACCGCCACATCCGAGTTTAGGACCACCACAATTTTTACGTCCTTCTGAGCATCCTATGCTCTCGCAGTTCTCCAACAATCATCCCCTGTACTCGCACCACCAGCAGCAGCAGCAACAACAACAACAACAGCATCATCAGCAACAACAACAACAACAACAAAATCAGCAACAGCGAGAACAACAGCAGCAGCACGCTTCGAATCAACGCAAACAAAATCGCCCTTATCAGCAAAACGATCAGCAGGGACCTCATCAACCATTTTTCAAGGACAACCAATATCCCTATCAAAATCGTAACAATCACAGGTATAATCAGCAGCATCATCAACATCATTCGCAGGGTATGAACGGCTCCAACGAATCTGGCGATTACGACGAGTACGCCGGTCTCATGACCTCCCGAGAGAAGCAATGGCTCACAAATCTCCAATTGTTACAACACAATACAAATCAACCCTACGTCGATGACTATTATTACACCGTCTATTGTCAACGTCTGAACAAGAAAAATGAGAACCCCGAACAGCGAGATAAAAAAAATCACAACAACAATGGTTACCATCGTGATTCCAAAGATCGAGATCAATCGCAGCACGTTTTTACCACTAAAGTCATCTACACGCCTACTCAGTTTGAAAACTCATTGGGAAAACTTCAGTGCGGAAGCGTTACAGCTCCTCGCAAAATTATTGACATGGATGTCGTTCCGAACAGCGATCCACAGGCCAATCCACCGCCGCAGGCCAAAGAGACCAAAAAAACACGGCAACGTCTCCTCGAAATTGAGAGGGTAAACACACTTTTCCATCGGATCTTGAATTTTCCAATTCAGGAAATAATTATGTTCATGAATCTTCTTTTTCAGCTGTACACGATCCAACTGAAACTCGAAGATGCTAACAATCCGTTGGCACTGCTAGCCGAACAGCAACAACAAACTGAAGAGGGCGAACCTAAGCCTGTTAAAAAAAGTCCTCGCGAGTTGATCAACGCCTTGCTCACTTCTCTTTTGCAACTTTTGGAGGAGGACAAATTAGCCAGTATACTCAGTATCCGCAAAGGAAAGGTTCGATATATTTTCTTTCCTTATTGAGCTTTGAGACACTTGGCAAGCTTTTTATTTTGTTTACCAAATATTTTACATTTTTATTTTTCAGACTTTATTACTACGATTTTTACCATATCTAAGCGTTACGGAATATTCAAAACAACTGGAAGAATTGTGGGTCGGCTTGATTCGCAATTTGGCGATAATTGGACGTCGCGATCCTAATCTCTTGACTCGCTTCTTTCCCGAGTTTCACAATTGGCTCGAAACTGTACGAGAAGCTTCTGTGCTCCTTCGCATTGCGAGAAGTTTCACCGAATCTTTGAATCACAACACCAAAACCAATAGCCTTTCCTTCGCTGTCACCAACAAGGTTTCTCACTTTTTCATTTCCTCCATTTCTCACGCAAATATTTTGTTATCTCTATTTTTTTTTCGGCATTTTTTCTCATGCAATATCTTGTGTTTTCAGTTCGGTGTTTCGGTGTTGGCATCGATGCTGGAGCAAGCGGAAAACGTTGTTTTTGACGCGAAGCAACGAGCCGCGGAATGGTCAAACTTTATAGTAAGTTTGGCAGACGCGATTGGTTCCTCGCCACCGAGCGTTGCGCCGTGTCATCCTATCGCAGCGAACACGCTGAACGAGCATCTCACCCGAATCGGCAAACTCTCTACCGAGAGGTACGCCCCGCTGGAGTTGTTGTTAACCGATGCGAATCCTTCTCGATAGACTGCTAAATAATTATCTTTTTTTTTCTTCTCCGAGTTTATTGTAAGTATTTTTTCATTCGCGGCAACAGGGCGCGAGAGGGAGAAGGAGAGAGAAAGAGAGAAAATAATGAAAGAGAAGGAGAAAAGAGCGGGAAAAGGTTGCATCGAGAAAATTCTTTGAGTGATTCAAGGCCTCACGAGGCTCGCTCTCCTTACATAACAAATTATCTCCGGATAACCAACGTTTGTCATCGATAACAATATTTCACAGACTATACAAAGGAAACGAAAAGAATTTGAAAAAAAAGCATTAAACTAACGTAACGAGCTGCTGCTGCTGCCGCTGCTGCTGGTGCATCCACTCGCGTTTGTTTCTCATTGGCTTTTTCATGAAATTCGAAAAAGAGTTTCGGGTAACAGGATTTATAAATACGTTTTGTTTTTATTTCACTTTCCATTAGCGACTCTCTGTGTAAATATGAATTTTCCAATTCGTATCTGTAAATAAAAGTTGTTTCTTCTTTCGTTTCCTTTTTATTGATACTTTGAATATTATTTTTTATCTTATATCTTTTTGGCAGGCGCGCCCATTGACCAGAAAATCAATCACTTCTCCCCCTTTTTTTATTCATTCTTTTCCAATTGGACGTTTTTTTTTTCTTCAAGAATTCGACAAAAGACGTAAACGAGCAGCTCCTCGTTTCTGAACAGTTGGAAAAAATATTTTCGACAAATACTAAACAATAACTATTTCTTCTTATGCAAAATAACAATTTTGACTATTTTTCGACTCGTTCACTTTTTTTTTCGATAATTGTTAAGACACGCGGAACTCTTCTCAGAGACAACACGAACGAGCGACAAATGTAACAAGTAACGTGCCTAATGTAACAATCCTTTAAGGCGATACTCTCGTCTTGACTTTTTATTATTTTTATTATTATTATTATCATTATTAATAATATTACAATTGTAATGACTTTTTTTTGCATTTGCCCCGTAAATCTCTGTAATATGCTTTGGAGATAATTCAGCGGGATAATTAAGCAGTTGACATGATATTTTGGTTTTCTTTGTTTTATTTTCTTCGAGTATCGAGATAACGTGGTCAAAGCTCCGTAAACGAGAGACTAATTATGGTGAAAAAGAAAAACAAACAAAACAAACACAATATTTGCATTCGGAGGAGGCCCATGGGTTGCGCTATATTCTTCTTAAACAAAAGTGACCGGGCAAAAAGAGAGATGAAGGAAGGAGAAGAGAGAGAGAGAAAGAAAAAGAGGAATGTGGCGACAGAATACTTGTACAAAAATCGTGTAATTTTAAATAGAAACATTCTTTTTCTCGATTATCAAGCATTCTATTTTTTCCCTCTGATTTCAAGGGGATAACTCGGGAATAAAGACGAGTCTGATTTAGTTGTTTTGAGGAAAAGATTCGACGAGAGTTTTCTCTTTGAAAACACACAAATATTGTTTCGATAATTCAACTGAATCGTCCCTTCGAAATCTTCTTCGTATCGATCGTTTTACGTGATTTTTTATGTCGACGAACTTGCGGAACTTGTGCATACCAAACTGCAATACTAATTAACAAAAAATGCTGGAAATTGGGAAAGAAAATTCACCCCGACTCGACCTATTTATTAATATGTTCAGTAATAGGCGTCGGGGGGCAACAACGTTTATCCCTTGCGACCCAGAACTTAGTGTTTTAATGAAAAACATGAGAGAAAAACAAAACAAAGAAAATCAGTACTGAGAAACATACTTTTTCACTACAATTGTTGACACAAAGTAATAGGGAATTTTAATATGGCAATTGTGGAGTGCTCTCGTCAACGATGCAGTGCTCAATGTGACAAGAGTTGAAAATATATAAATCATTTTCACGAAATCATCCATTTTCCTTGTTTTTATTTTGCCATCGATTTTTCTTCTTTATAAAAATTCGCTCAAGGGCTTGCTTTCGAGCACAAACTGTACACAAACGTAGCCAAGAATTGATGCTTCCTCAATAATACGTTCCGCGTTACGATTCAATGAAATATATCGAACAAATCTCAAGAAACTATCATTTTACCACCGTTAGTCGTTACATGGGTTTTAAATTCTTGTTGAACATTTTCTTCCCACAATTGAATTTCCAGGACAAATTAAAATTACACGCGGTTTATTTTTCATCGCAGAATAAACTGTAAATTTTTTTTCCTCCAAAATTTCAAGTGTCCCCGAGGAAATTTTTTATGCAATTGCACAGCGAAGAGTCGTGCCGAAAACATACTTGTTCATCTTTCATCATTATTAATCCCCACCCTCGCCGAGCCATTTCTCTCAAGCATTTTAATAAATTTTGTTATTTAACGAACAAGGATCGTGATCGTTGGTTTAAATGTTTTAAAAAATTGCAACGCAATGTTCACGTGCATTTTGGAGGGAAAAAAAAATGTGGTCGATTAACTGAGTTTGTTTACATATTTAAATTGGAGATATATTTTTATAGAGTTATTGCGTTTATTGTGTTTTTGAATATAGTGATTTATCCTATAGGGTCTCGAGATTAATTCATCGAGTTTCTCATTTCCAAGGAATCTATCGATCTACGGACTTTTTTCATGCCTCTCTTGCGTGTAATTTGTTTAAATGAAAATGAGAGTGCGAGAATTCACTCGGAGCGATGACCGTCAAGACGGCAAGTTTAAGTCGATTGTAAATTTATAATGCTGCCGAAAAAAATATATATATACATATATATATATTTAGTTATAGTTGTGTATGTACAAAATTGACCTAATTTGAAATCAAAGTCATGAATAAATGTTTTGCATCCTGATACATTGTTCAACAACTGTTTTTTTCCAAAATCGTGGATAAAGAAAATCGTGGACTAAAACTCTTCACGAGGACACGCACGGAGACTCTCTCCATCGCCCAGAATCGCTAGATCTACGAAAACTTGTCGCGGAGCCTCGGCATCACGGGATTGAAATTATGGAATGACCGAAATGGGAATCTTGACAAATGGGAGCATTTTTCGATAATACTCCGGATTACGAACTCAAAAGGTAACAGAAATCTTTCGAATTTATTTGCATCAAGTTTTGTCATGCAAACGGAGATTAAAGTTTTGCGATGAATATTGTGACGCAATTTGCTGTTTATGTGATAATTCGCACAATTATCAATATTTTTCGATGTTTCCATTCGATTTTACACAACTTGGTACTCCAAGATGCCGCAGTAGAGAAAAATGGCGCTGATAATAGGATCGTGTAACATGGAGAATTCGTTACAGGCCAAGCGGCCTAACGGGCATTTTCAAGCTGTGTAAAAGCGAACGCGGACTCTTGCTAGTTTTATGTTGTGCTCGGTACATTTTCGCTCGTTAAATGTGTGCGAATCTCGCCGATTCTCTGGCGTATTGAAACCTTTTTTCGCGTACAAAAACATTCTATCGGTACATTCAGTGATGAAAAAAAATCGTGACACAAATTCCCACAAACGTGCGCTCCAGTGACGAAAACAACGCATTTTTGGCACTTGGCTACTTTTATTTCTTCCGGTTATTTTTGTGGCTCGAACTCGTATCTAACCGCAGTGTTTCCGCAATATTACACATTTCAAACTGTTCGTAACCTTTCTCAAGCATCGCCAAGACTTGATTCTTTTAATTTATTCAATCAGACTATGCTTCGTTCGTACTTTTTTGGACACCTGTGAACCAGGCATTACTTTCTTTCAACGTCGCAGAGGTAAGCCATCAAAAACAATGACATACATCCAATAGATTCATGACAATAGATACCGGAAATTGGACAACGTTACTCTTTCCCACATTTTTCCGAGAATCAACCCTGCAATTTTTATCTTTGACAGACGCTCATTTTTTTAATAGGTTAAGTCACGCGCACTTTCTACCCTTGTTTACATCATTTTGATCGATGCCAATATGATTTTCTCGAATTCCCATTCATCCTTGTAGAATTCAACAAAAAAGCATTCAATTTACTTAATTTTACTTAACCTCCTTTTATCGTACGATACTTCAGTGATTTTCGACTAGAGCTTAACAATTTTTTTGAATCCAAGGTCAACTTTAAAAATTGTATCGAATTCATGTAATATTTTTGAAACGTTTCAACAATTATTCGTTCACGTTTCTCTTTTAATCGTTAAACGCAAATATTTGCTGGAAAACGTTTCTTGATGATTTCATGTTTATTTTGAGTCAATAAAATTCTGTTATTGTTAGTGACCTTTTAAAAACTTTGACATTTTGGGATTTTTCAATGCACACAGTGTCGCTTGATCTTGCAATTCAGTTGACAATAAGAGTTAATAAACTGTGCTTTGATTTTTATGGGTAATACGCAAAGAGCATTTTCAGAATTTTCATAATTTTTGTATTCTGTCGTAGCTAATTCTTGACATTTTTTCAGTCTTTAGTTTTTCTTTTCGCATGTTTGTTCCTCTAGCTTGCATAGATTATTTGGAGGGAAGATTTTGAATGGAATTCATCGACTGATCCTTGCAATATATTCAGGATCTAGAATTCCCGAAGCAAAGTTCACGGCAAATGTTGAACATGTGGCTTCCGTCTGGACACTTTTTTTTTTTTCGCCAACAAAATGTTTTATTTTGTTGAGGAATTCTTAAAAATGATACAGAATTCGTTTCAAGCATTATTCTTTGCCACTTTTCGCTGGGCAGCGGTTTATATACAGCTGAGTGTCCTGGTCGCAGGCGTAACATTGAATAGAAAAAAACAACTAGTTCGGAATACTCAGTACATGACGTTCCTTCATTTTCAATTTATATCGATCAGTAGTTTTTAGATTCGTCGAATTTATTGAAAGACTGGAAAAAATTTACTGGAGACAAACGAACTGATGCAAAATCTCATATTCGAGAATTGGGAATTTCGACAATCAGCATAAATTCATTTGGTTGTGCGGTACCAAGACGATTGGCAAAGTACGAAAATGAAAGATAGGGAAAAGATTCCGTACAGACCATTTTTAGTATCTCGTACGATATTCTCCTGTCGACTGAAATTTCCAAGATGACTGTACCTACTCCATATAAATTTTTGTAGAGTCATAATTTCGTTGGAAGTGTTTGTTCTCTCGATGGAGAATTTTTATACGTTTATTCGCTTATTTTGGATCGAGGAAAGATTTACTTGTCGGGAGAAACTCGAGCGAGAGTTTATTTTTTCAGCAGCGATCGAAAAAAATGTTAGAAATTACGTTGGTCCGTATATTTTTCGTTGCTTTTTCTAATCGACAAAATAAAATGTTGGCTCTTTGTTTGAAAGGTAGGAATAAAAAGTTTAATCACTAAGTAACAACGATCGATCATTGCGATTCTTTTTCGTGTCAACGCACCAAAGACAACTTGGTCATTTATTCTTGACCTTATTGCGCGAGGAAACGACCTTGGTTTCAATTTCCGATTATGTCAGTCGATGACTGCGTGTACCCGCACACACATGCGTACCCGAGAGACACTAAGCCTCGAGGAAGGTCACCTTCCTTCTTCTCTCCTCTTGAATATCTTTTGAGCTAGAAAATATAGGCTCTCAACTCTTTCGTAGATATAACTCATTCATTTATATCGCGCACACTATTTGACCACCGACCTTCAAGCTTTTACAATCACGAACTGCCTTTTTTTCACATTCATTTTTTCTTGGGAACGTAATTAGCTGGTAATTTTTATTTTCATTGGAACGATCGTTATTATTGGCGAATTTTTTTCATTCACTCACACCTGAATTTAGTTCAATTTTTTTAATCATTAGGAGGTTCTCTCACACGTTGATTTCAATGTTTCAGAAAAGGGGCATGTATGAAGGAAGAGACAGGGAAAAAGCTACCATACAAATGGCCAACAACAGAAGAGATAAAGGCTCAACGGGCTTTGTGAGTGCACGCTTTTTATTTTTATGCTTTCAACACAGTTTTTCAGTTTTTTTCTCTCAATTATGGAAAAATACTGCTTTTCTCTATGTTTACGAGTGCAAATCGATTTTTTCGGATGCATTTCAAATCTTTCGAAATTATCAATTGATTATCGACCTAGAAATTCTAAGTTTTTCGGTTCTTCGTAGTCTCTGGGACTTTCAGGAACTTGAAGAATTGTAGCCAGTCAGAATTTTTTATTTGATACAAGTTGATAAGCGAATTTCGTATTTTTCATGAAAATATTCAATTTCAACTCAACTATTAGGGAAATTAAAAGGGAATTTTATTCTCCAACGATGCACGGAAACTATAAATTGAAAAAAAACCAAAAACGAGTTTGGATTTGCTGAAAAAACTAGGTTTAGGGTTCGAAACACATACGTCAAAGAATTTCGTATATTTTCATGGAAATATTAAATTTCTACTCAACCATTACGCGGAGATTGAAAGAAAATTTTATTTTTTTACGATGCATGGAAAGTACAAATCGAAAAAAGGTATTTGCTGGAAAAGCTAGGTTTGGGGCTCGAAACACATACGTCCGAGGATACTCACTTTCTTAAATGGATTTGCGCGTTCAACTGCTTTTACATAACGGTGTGTACCAGCTGAGATGTTGACGACTCTCTGGAACTCCGGTCTCTTAACTTCTTCATGTATCCGTGACCCTTTAGCTCGTTAAGAAATTTCAGCTGAACCGGACGTTGCTCAAAAAGACGCGAGAAATAAAAAAATTACCAAACATTATTCACCGTTTCATTTGAATCGCGATCGTTATTTCACTTTTGCGCAACGCGAATGTATTTTTTTTTTCACTAATAAAATTCGACGATTTATTGGGACCAGAAAAAAGTTACAACCAACAAAATTGTCGTTTTGGATGATGAGCAAATAAATGATCCCTGCATTGCTCTTCGCTAATGCTAGTTCAGCCTTCGTGACGTCCAGCGGTTTAAAATTCATTTTTTTCATCATTTTATTGTTTCAAGGTCATAATTTCGAAAAAACGTTTTCTCTCATGATTTTTTTTGCAAATTCCGATTTGAAAACGAGTTCTCGGGGTTGGGGACGTTGTGATTTCTCCGTTATCTCGAAAATCAGGGTTCACATAGTTTATCCATGATGTGCCAATACCAAGGGAATTATGCGAACCTCTGGAAAAATTGTTCAAAGACACTCGTTGAGAAAATTTTATTTGCCACAATCTGAGGCTCATTGGCGAGCCTCAAATCTCGGTTTTTTCACGTTTTTGAAGTGACTGTACTTGCCATTCAGTCGTAACAAGGCTCCTTATCATTTCTAACCGCATTGCTCCATGATTTATATTTTTTTATCGGTTCTCGTACGCTCGGGGACTACCTCAGGAAAATTCTAATCTACCTGACAGTTCTGCTGGCACCGCCATCGGGGTGTTGTCGCGGATTTTCACGCAACGTTACGAATAGAATTTCCGTGTTGTGAATTCATTCGAAAGAAAGTGAGTGCGTTGATAAAGTTTTTCAGGATTTACATTCGTTTGTTTGAACTTTTTTTTTTCAAGTGTGTTTGTGCCTCGTGGATTTTTTTAAATGAAAAAAAAATCATCAACCTCGATTATCGCTCGTTCTTTTCGTCCCTTTTCGTTTTTTCTCCACCGCAGCAACATTCGTTTGCGTTGAAAACATTTTAATTGCTCCCCATTACGTTGGAGCGAAGAACCGGAATTTTTGAGCAATTGAGTAATTGAATTATTCTGCTTAATTTCGCTCGAGGCGCGTAGCCCGCCAACGGACTCAACTTTACAACTTTTTTTGCCCCCCTCTCATTCTCTACTTCTTTGCATTCGTGTAATTCCTACCGACCAACGGAACAAACGCACGAGTTCAATTTTCACAAATTACACGATCAATTCCGGTGTGAATTTTCCTTGCGCACGCGATTCTATCTTTGGGGTCAATAACAATAATGATCGTACTTGAAATTTATCCTCGCTCGATTCTTATCTCGACTCATTACAGTTTGCTGCTCAGGTCGCCATTTTAATATTTCATTTTCCAATTACACTATGAATTTTACGCACAAATGGAAAAAATTTACGTTGAGAATCTGGAACTCGGCGTTTAGTTATAAAAAAAAAGCTTAAAAAAATGTCAAGGCACGACGAAAATCGATTTTCTCCATTATTTCGTGCAAATTTGTTGCAAAAGTAGAGAAAAAAAAATCAGCTGACCTTTCGTGTCAGGCAGAAAAAAACGACGTCGAAGTTGTGTCCGTGATTTGCAACGGAGCGTTGAAAGTTTATTTTGAATCCGAAAGTCGTACATTTTAAATCCTCGGGAAATCCTCGGCGATAGATTCCGCAATTATCAATGTTTCTAATATTTGGGGGGACCACGTTTCAAAATTTATTGCTATAGCAAGCAGCTCCCAAATGTCGGAAAATGAAAATAAAAAACGTATCGTAATTTTATATTTCGCCAGTTCTTTATCGCGCGTTACTCGCTCTAATGAGATTGCTTTTTATCGCCACGATAAGATAAACCACCGGACAATGCTTACGTACATGTCGAGCAAATACGAACAAAATTCTGTCAGAGTTGCGACTGCGAAAAAGTGTTTTTTTTTACTTTTTGAGAAAATTCGAAAAAATCGTATGAATAAAAAAAAGTGACAAGCGATATTCAGTGCGATGGAAAATCGTTACCTCACCAATGACCTGATCGTTCAATTCGGAATCAACACCAAATGGATTTTCTCTAGACTGTATAGTCAAGGTTGAGGGTCACAAATCGGTTTGATATCGAAACAACGACATTAATTTGTGGACATAAGTTCGGAGACAGCAAGAACGCCTTTAATCCCATGACGAATCGGTCTGAAAGCTCCCATACATATATTTGTGTATACACAACAGATTGTATATGCACAGGCTTCGGTTTATGCTTCCTCGTTTCGACACGCGTCACAGCTATGTGTTGGGTAGTTCCGAACATAACAAGAGCACATACAGAGTGTTCGGCAAGTGGACTCGAGCACGCGGGAAATAAAAGTCGATAAAACATCGTCACAGAAATAAAAAAAATCAAGGCAAATTTGAAATTCTCAATTACTCGTTAACGAAGCTTCGATTTTCGCCAATTTTCTCTGCAGCATAAAAAGTTTCTCGTGCACGAAAACACAGTTTGTAATTGCGCAGGTTAATTTCGAAATTTTTCACTTTTTTGCCGATGGTACGTCGAAGGGATAATGACCAATTAGTCACAGCAACCCTAATTAGTTATTTACCATTCTCACAGAGTTTGGAAGCTCGTTTTAGGACACCCCTTGTATTAAGGGCGGATATATATACCTTTGCCGTATGCAAACACTAATGAATGTCCCCAACATGCGCACAGACACTCAGGAGTGCACACACACACGTAAATTCGTATGATCGCTTTGAAGAGTCTCTATAGACGAGAACTTATGACTGCCGTAGCAGCCGGGGCAGACTGTAGTAACACGCCGACCACGGCTTAGTCCGCAACTTGAAATGTACTCGAGCACATTGAAATACGATCCATTTTTCAGTAACGTACACTCATTTGCCAATGTTAGACTCGTCATACGCGTCTCGCCAACGGAACGAGCAAACGCGATGGATTTATAAATGATTTTTCAAAAAAAATTCATTCGAATCGAAAATTTGCTGAATTATTCACATTCCGTTAATGAAACTGCAATTTTTCCGAAAAATTATAAAACTGTTGATTTGACAAATTAAACAAATCCATCGATTGTGATCGTTGAACGGAAATTTCGACTTAACCATCGCATTCCTCTGAACATCTTATTAATTATCCAACAGTTTTCGGGAGTGCGTTAACGAAAAGTGAAAACTGTTAATTTAACATTATAATCTTCGAGTTTAAACGGTGATTCTGTGCTCAGGTTTTTCTCACGCTAAGTGATTGACATAATGACATAATGTTTCGCGAGATTCAACTCACTTGGTTGCTTCGCCGTTGGCTCCTTTTGTGGTGCAATTGAATAAATATTTCTAGTTGGCATTTCGCAGTGAATCGTTAATAAAATCCTTCACTCGACTCAACGATACGTACTAATACATGGATATTTATTTGTACAAATAAAATGTCGGATTCGATAAAAAGACGAAAGAGCTGGTACCAAAAAGCCGAGACTGGCATAAAGGTAAGAAAATTTGCCCTTTGACACAACGAGTCTCGAGAATTTGCTAATTATTTACAAACGAAACGAGCACGAGATGTTCGATAATCGAATTTAAAAAATGAGAAAACTCATTCGCCGTCTAATTAATGCGGAATTAACTCGTGGGTCAATTACAAGTACCAATCACAGCCTCGAGATCGTTGAATCACTCGCACTCACTGCTTTCGTATGACTAATTATTAATTAATTTGGTAAACACGTTGCACATACTCGTAAATGATTCTTGCTGGACTGTAACTCAATCGATATAACTGCAACGTACAAACATGCCAATGATTAGAGTGTACACTCAATCGAGAAACGAGGTTTTATTAAAAACTCTGAAACTTCAATGATTTTCACACAATTAGTTCGATTTTTTTATTTTATTACGAATGAATTTTTCAAAACATTTCGAATTTCCGTTGTAAAATAACTTGTTCAGCGAATTTGAAAAAGAGCATTTGTTCGCTTTGGCACGATGCAAACCTCGATTTTCTTGTAAAGTCGCGTTAGTTTTTAAAATTCATCGAATTTGCATAGACTTATTTTTTTTTCGAACGCGCTGACATGCACAAGTCGATAAACAATCATCGACCTTGACGCTCGTGTACATGCGCTTTCGTATCAATGAATCTGGACATATAGATATGGAAAAAGTATTGTCGCGTTTATCGGGAACGTGCCTGTGCATTTCGTTTCCGATTTGCATCTGCGGCTGTGAAGTCGAGAGTGGAATAAAAAAATAACAGAGTGTTGTGTGGATGTCTGTGAAAGCGACATTTGTAGGAAAATAGCAGGTCAGGGAGATAAATGTACACGCGCAACGTTTCCTGCTGAATTTTTATGGTGTCGGTCGTCGAAACGTAACGGAAGTTCTCTCCTTTCTATTGTTTCTCGATTTCGTTTCTTTTTTCGAATTATCCAATCCTTATTTTTGCGCGCATCCCATTTTGGATGGAATTGTCGACAAAAAATCTGTCAAACTTTTGGCTCGACAACGTGGAAAAAATTTCACTCCCACGCGAAGAGACAGGAACGAATTTCGTTGCATTAAAAGGAGGAACTTCAACGATCACACGATGACATTGATATCCTCAAAAAATATGCATCAATTATTTTCGAATAAAAGTGAAAATTAACGACTCTCATATTTCCTATCGACCTTCACTCGTTATGAATGACACGAGTATTCAATTGTGCAAATTGAATCAATGGCGAAGGAGGCGATGAGAGCTAAATAAACAATAAATTGGGTCTGGAAAGTTATCGATCGCTTCTAATTAATTAGCACTTTGACCAGAGACATTTCTCTTGACCCTAGAGCTCATACAGCTGCGTCAATTTTATCGAAATTTATGGAAAGCTCGGATAACATTGATGACAATTTATTTATAGAACTCTTTATTCAAGAGTTTTTGAAGAAAAATCGTCGTAAAAATACGAAGAGTTTTTCTTTTTCTCTTTTTTTTTTTAAACAAGGTGCATGGAACGACAGTCTCGTGCGTGCAATTACCCGATCCATCTACCCATCTCGATGAAATTCAATATGTCCTCTCAAGGAAAATTGAGCATCGTCGAGAGAACCCCCTTGTTCCTGAAAGAGGAGGGGGACGTCTACGGGTGGTAGATTTTTTCCATGCGGTCTTTCGTGCGGTTTTGGATCGTGCACGAAGACGCGACCTTGCTCAAATATCGTGAGTCATGGTTCGACGATATTAAAACCGCACGATCGAATTTTTGCACAAAATTAGTGAAAATATTACTCACTCGTGAGGATTTATAGAAAAAATAAAATGCAACGCGGTTTTTTTGGAACAGGCTATGACAAATATATTTTATTTTATTCTCCGAGTATCGCCGGGGTCTGGAAGACCCTGAAGGACGATAAAAGCCAAACTTTGAAATTTAACAAATTCTCGAATTTGCATCAGTTTGAAAAAACTCGGGTCCCAAAGACCCTGTGTGGTTTCTCTGCGTTACTGCACAGAGGATTAATCGGAAAATAAGATGAAAATTTGTTGTTGAGAATAATTTCNGATACAACTTTGACAACGTATTGTTTCGACCGCAATTCGTTTTTGTCTATAAACCAAATGATTTTGTTGATAAAACATAGACATCTTTTTGAACGTATCCGACCGTACCATTTTGTCAATTCAAAGCATTTTTTTTTTAATCCAACAATTTTTTTTTTTCCGTGTAGAAGCATAAAAATTGCATTTTCGTTGACTGCAATTTAGTGGAGGATGTTTTTGAAAAAATTGGTTAACCGTTGGTCGCCTACGCCATGCGACGAAGGAGTGCCGATTCTGTGTGTCCAGGACAGGTATAGTGACGTCACCCACACGATGACCTCACCAACCTTTACGCTTCGTTCTGTATACAGAAAGAATCGAATCAGGGACTCCCTCTCGCGCTAGTCACTTTATTTCTCCTCGCGAGCCTCCCTCCTCCGCTCTTTTTACTCTGAAATATTTAATTAACAGCTCACACGAGAGAAAATAAATTTAGAATGTCTCATCAATGCTTTTAGATGTTTACCTCATTTTCATCTCCTGGAAACGTTATTACAATATCATTTCCAACATCAATGTAATTCTTGAGGAAACGTAGAGTCCAGCACGAATCAAAAAATACGAACGCATGTTTTCTCGCACGGCAAAGTGGTCTCGACGTTCCGCACGTGTTCCTCTGATCTCACTTCCTCTTCTTCGTGCCTCTCTCTCTCTCTTCCATTTGCTTCTTGACTATCAAAGTACAGAGACGAGTAAATCCGAAGAATCCCGTAAATTTGTTGTAGCCAGAAACAACTGTTAGTAAGCTCGTAGTACGAGAGAGAACTCTGCGATGGACGTGCTTACGAGCGTATCGAATCACAAGCGTGTTATAAACACATGTTGTTTATACCGGTGTGTGCCATGATATCGCGTGAGCAAACAATACCACACGCTTCACGTCTGACTCGAGTCTCGAATGTGTCGTAAGGAAATCGTTCAAGTTGTCGTCATTTCCGCTTTTTTACGTCACTACCAAAAAAAAAGTATCAGCACTCGACCAGCGAGCAAATTCGTAAGAATGCTTTATTCCTTTATTCCAAACAGTGAGAAGTTGGGATAAATATGGACGGAAATCATGAATTTCATTCAAATTTCATTTTCGTTCAAAATCGATGATTTATTTTTGAGAATTATTTTTTTCGGCATTTGATTTTTATTCAGAAACTTTTACACGTGCCGTTTCCTCGTCGTTGTGTTAGTTTGACGACTTGATTAGGCTTTTACATCGAACGGATTCGATTTCCACGTTATTGAAAATTATTTTTCAACCGCTCGGGACTTTCTCTTTTTCTGTGCATCGTTTGGAAAATACCAACGCGAGAGACCGAGTGTCTGCAGAACGCTACGAGACACATTTTCCTTTGTATGCTAAACACATCCTTCTCACAAAGTTTTTCGTTCCCATTGAAAGAACACGAGAGACAAGTGTGTGTATTTGGACCAGAGCTTCGCAATATTGGCAAGAAAATATTAAACTGTTGAGTCTCGTATCAGGCTAGATCGTTCTCCTTTCGAAATCGCAACGCGCGAAAAAAAGAGAAAATAAAGATGAAGAGCTCTTTCAGCCAACGTTACACTCTCTGGATCTCGACGTTTTTTTCGTTTGTGTAGAAAATTAAAAAAAAAAACTGTAATCCCTGCAAATATGACCGGAAATACGAGCAATTACGTCGATAAATTACCAATGACTTCGAAGGAATTAATTAAGATTACAATCAGTGCGATTCTAATGGATTTCATGCCGCTGCCGAAACGTAACAGACGCAAGTTGCAAAAAAATTGTATTTTTTTGTTCGCCTCGCGTCGATGAATGACAAAGCGATAAAAATGTGCGAGATGATCGAAAAGTCCTAAGACTCGCGTTGCTTTTCCTCGCCACACATACAGTTTGACGTTTCACGGCGGGAATGCGCGCGCACATAAAAGCACGAGCGACCAGTAGTCGCGCACGTACGTTCGACCAACCTTGCTCATATTTCCAACTGGCAAGCCTGCCGAGTTTATTGAAATTACAGGGCAGTTACAAGTTTAAGGCCGGTTGAACTCGTTCCTGATAAGCATTCCAGCGTGGAGGATCCAAATGACGGAAGTTGTTCCAGAATGTTTTTTCGTCACGATGCTTCGCTACCGCGCGCAGTTATTATCAAGCCAAACAAAAAAAAAAAAACAATCCCGTCGAAAATTGAATCGTTGAATTAAACCCTTAATTATCCATGAACAAAAAAACAACAAAATTTTACTCCGAACTCGCAGAACTGCGTCGTGGCCCATATTTCCCTGACAGTGTGCCACGATTTTACACGTAAAATCGTTTTACCAATATACTCCATCGCACTTCGTGTTTCCTTCTCTTTTTCTTCCTTTTTGTTTTTGTTTTTGTTTGTTTTTTTTTTTTTCATTTCCACGAGCATTGCCGTTACGTTAATCTTCTGCTGTTACGACTCGTAACTGTATGTACAGACGAAGCGTTCGCGATACATATACACATTACGATTTTCTCGTTGCGCTTACGCTTCTACGCCAAGATCGGTACTTCTTTTGCGGATCTTATCGTTTGCTTGTTGAACACGAGAGCTGGAGCTCGCGTATCGGTTTTTTTCAGATTTATTTCCGTGATACAGGGTGTGCCAAGACTTTCCGGGCATTTTTCCATGATCGTCAGAACTCTCGTTTTAATTTACGAAATTTAACAAATCAGCGTTTCACCGCGACGACCGAAAAATTGGAACGGTTGGCAAAAAACAATTTTTTAAACTTAATTACGTTCATTTTTCCTCACGCTAAAGTGCTCGCAAAAATATTAATAATTAAAAAAGTTATAAACAATGTCATGAGGAAGCGTCCGACGTTGGAGTCGTATAACAATTTTTCGATACACGGAGAGAAATTTATATAAAAAATTTCTATGCCACATAGTTTTCTGGTGACAGTATCGACCCTCTGAGGAATTTTAGCAAAAACACAGTAATTTTTCATCTGAAATTGGGCGAAAATGTCAAATTTCCGATAGAATTTGAACAAAAATTACTATGTTTTTGCTACAATTTCTCAGAGGGACGATACTCTCACCAAAAAACTATGTGGCATAGTAATTTTTCATTTAAATTTCTCTTCGTATACCGAGCACGAATTTTTGACGGATACATTTTTCAATATTTTCACTCCTTCTGAACGCGATCTTCTTCATATACGCTAATTTCTTTGTAAATTCTCATCTTGCGAATAATTCGCCGACTCGGTTAAAAGTAAATAAGTTGTCTATACGCCGTGACGTTTCGACAGAGGGAGACTGGTTAATTTCTACGCGATAGAAATATTCATATATGTACGAATTTACACACTAACGTAAATATCTACATAAATCTGGCTAGAGAGAGGCGAAACTGCGTTGTTGACTCTCGATTTGAGACCGGATTACATACTTAGCTCTCACACCGTACAAGCACATGCACACATACAAATAATGTGTATAGTATCGAAGATCGAGGCCTCTTAACGGCACCCTGAATTCCTGTACCACTTCGACAAACTTAATGATTATGTTCTCTGAAATACACATTTTTTTCAACTCATCCATATATCCCGAATGTTCGATTCTCTCAAACGATCTCGTCGTACAGAATAAAATGAGAAAATTCGTCAAAAGTTTATCGAGTCGTTTATGAGGCGTCTCGCGTTTGAAAAGCCAAATAAACGCCTTCCGATGCGGTGACTTAATCGAAAGAATAAACACTCGAGTTAATTCGGAACGTTACGTCAGCAAGGTGCATCAATGCTGAGAGGGGCTCGTTGTGATTTCCCAAAAACCTCTTTTGTTCCGGGCTTTTGTAAAGAAAAACTGTTATTACTCCTTGACCAAAGTTTGTAAATCGTCATGATTATCGTTATTGCGATTGCCAGTGTATAAATTGAGCTTTAACGGAACTTTAAGGAAACCACGAGCGTTGTTGAAGTTATTTCGAGTTTAATAATATTCGAGAATATTTGCTCTGCATGCATTGTAAACAAAATTTTGTTAGAAAAGATGGATATTTTGTTCGATACGTTCAACCAAACGTTTTTTTTTTTTTAATAATCCCAAAAATTGTGTCATCGCAGGAAGAAATATTCTAAAAAGTCTCTTTGGAAGCAAATTTTTATCGTTCCAATGGTAAATTTCGCTGACGATTCCATTAGAAACCAAATATATTGCCAAAATAACGAAAATTTTGAAATTATGAAGAAATATTTAGTTCACCGTGTGTTCAACATATCGACGATTTTTAATAAAATTTCATTTCCACTGTGCAAACAAACAATCGACGTGTGAAACAAAATATTTCGTCTTGCTCTCAGTCTCGCTTTTCACTTAAATGCCACTGTTGTTTGACTACTACTTCATTCTGCACTCTAAATTGGTAACTACAGTGTAGTCACCGAGGGCCAATAACCTCGTGTGATTCCGTGTCCCCGTTTTTCTGCGTGAATATCGGCGAAAGAAATATCGATCGTCCGCGGTTATCAATAATCAAAGATCTCGTGATAGTGAAAAACTATTGAAAAAGTTTCGTTCTTGTGTCTCGAACGCCACTCGGTACAGTCGCTCCTCCTACACGAGCACCTCTCGTCAGTACCGGGTGACTGTCCCCGTAGTATGGTACACACACAGTCGCCCACCCACTCATACATGCGCACACGTACACGCTAATGCAGTTAAGCCTGAGGACCGCGAGAAAAGATAGCGAGAGGCGCGCATTCAGTCTTTCCCTCACACCCATGCGGAACTGACCTCGCTGATTCACGAGAGACGTTCACTCATCCCGCAGTACCTTCGACGTGCAAAGTCGCGAAGTAAATTCTCTCGCTGTGTCCAGAAATCCTAATTTTTTATTCAAATTTCAAAGAAGAACAAAAAAATAAACGTTCGAGTGCTCCGAACCGGTGAAATTTTCGGCGTGTTGATCTGACAGGTGTCAACGAAAGAAACTTCTAGTGCCACGATGAAAAGTATTTACGTACGAATTTTTTTCATCATGGAGATTTCTCATTAACAATTATTCGTTATTACTAAAAAAAATGGTGATTGAGAAATAGTGCGGAAAAGTGTGTGAAGATTTGAAAAATTGAATTTCATTGGAATTTTACGTCATGCGAGTGATATTTAAAAATCTGTCGAAAGTGGTTGCTGTTTAACTTCATGGTTCGCTGATCAATTAATCTTGCTTCATTAAAATGATTTTAATTGAATTTATTGACTAACTAATTAATCATCGGTTGATTAATTCATTCATTTTCTCAAGGTGTCTCCTGCGACACTTGTGATAACGTCAATGTAAACGACGTCGTCAACGTCACGTGGCAAAGGAATTCTTTGCTGTCATTCTTATAAATAGCTGGTAGCCTTTTTTGTTGAAAATATTTCAAGTGTATTTGTCAACGTGTTGTTTTCTTTTTTTTTTATATATTGACACATGATACGGCGTCGAAACAATTGTATTTTTTCAACGCGAAATTCGCTTCCATATTACGCTCAATTGCTTTTTAATTCGATCAATTACGGCTCGAACTATCATTGACTTTGATCTTTTCCCTTTGAATCGATTATCATCGGATTTCACATTTACAAATTCCATCCTCCCGCTACAACGTTCATCTTTCCTTTTCTCCAAGAGATCTTTCCATTCCCGACGAATTTATGTGGAAGAAAAAAACGAAGGAAAATCGTGAATAATAATTTTCATTTCGAGAAAAAAACGTGACGACAGTCTCGAGACATTCGTAATGTGCATTATCGGGAAAAAGAGGTCGCACATAAACCGTGTAATCTCATGCTTGCAAAAAAAAAAACCTTGAAATTATTTCTAAAGCCTGTGCAATAATAAAAAGGATATTTAAAAAATGGTGCAGGTTATAATTTATTTGGAGTTGAAAAAAATATTTAAAAAAACGCAGTAAAGACTGTTTTAACGCCACTTACGAACGAATGTGAAATCGACACGCGTTAACGTGCCGTATAAATTACTGTAATGCACAGTCCCGACTATGAGAATTTCCTCGTCTGCCTGAAGAGTCGATGACTCGGAGACTTACGCAATTTTAATTACGACCTCTCTGCTACACTGTACATTTTCGATCATAATCCAACATCCTCAATTACACGTTTTTGTTTATCTTCCACAATATATATTCCGATCACGCCAATTTGTATTTTCCATTTTTCATTCCTATTTTTCATTGTTTATTATTCCGGTGAACGAGTTGAGCTGTAACATTTGCTTTATCCGAGACCTCGATCGTTTTCTCATTATAATACACGATTGCCATTCGATATCAGATAACTCAATGACTTGGCATTCCTTTCGAATGTCCCGGTATAACTGGACAACTGATATTTACTATTTTCTGCGGGGGTAATGCGGATCGTAACTTGGAAAATGTCCTTAAGAGTATAAAATGGAATTTGCAACGTGCAGCAAATAGAAAAATTGTCTCGAAGTCGAACAATTTAGCGATTCGATCTAAAAGAATGAAATTTCTTTTCCATTTTATTTGTTATAATCTATGAGCAATATTTCGTAGAAAAGAGATAAAAAAAAAGCATCGTGTTAATTATGATTTTCGTGCTGGTGATAAAAAGCTGTTGATATGAGTCGACGCTTATTAATAGCTATGCTGCAATTTCATTTCAATGACATAATGGACGTTTATATTCGAGCAAATTGAATTCATTGCCAGCTCAGTGCGAACACCATTGAAAATAATTTTACGAGCTTAGAAATACGTGAATGAGTCTCAAGAAGAAAGTTCCAAATGCTCACGTCCAATCAGACGTAATAGTCGAACGTTAAATCGCATCAGCAATTCAAGTTTCGAATTAAACTTTAAAAAATCATTCTGTTTATATCGAAATTTTCATGGATCCTCGGTCCATATTACCCCCGTAAGTCCGCTGTAACGAATGTACAAAACTGTACATGCTCCTGTCCGTCGAGATGCACTGACTGGACGTTAGCATCGACATAAACGTCGATACGTTTTCCATCGTGGAAACGACATATGTGAGAAAACCTGTATCATGTGTTTCTATTCATCATTCTATAATAATTATAATATCGTATGGGTCTACCGGGTGTCTCGAAACGCCTTGAGCAATTTTCTTTTCTTTTCCAAAATTTGAAACTTCAAAAATTCATTTTTCCAAACGAGAATCCTTATAGAAAATCCCATGTTCCAGTAGAGACTGAATGAATGTTCAATTTTGACAAAGGGTTTTCCTAACTTTACCACAAAAATTGACTGAATAGAAAAATGTAGCAATAACGAAAGAGTCTCCGATTCATTGACTGATAAGTGCAAAATTTCTCGCGACGAACCAAATCAGCGGTAGGACTTGGAAATCGATGAAAAATGGTCGATAAAGCTTCTCGAAACGTTGATTAGAACATGACGTCGTAGAGTGTTCCATTGACCAGTTGATGATTCCGGAAATTGATCAATATCGATATTTTTCTAGGTTAATGGGACGATATTCGGGGGAACATTCAACTCTCATTTGATTTTAACGAAATTTCAACTTTTCGAAGCTCGGGAATCAGATCTTCATAGATACTGGATCTTTAGTCCGTGTATACAGTTTGAAAATCTATTTAGAATCGCGGAGGAAACAATAGAACTGACGGCGGTACTCCTGGTATTTTTATACTCGTGTGTGTCCCCCAACGTTGTCATCGTTATTATTATTATTTTTTGTTACATTGTTTTTTTTTGCTCAACAGTTGTCCTCGTCCCTGTGGACATAGCGGCAATAACTCTGACTGCGAGAGGGACGAGAAGCCCGCGCGCACGTTTTATAAACGCAGCAATGCCGGACAAAATGCTTTACCTGAATTGTCGACCACTTCGAGACGATAAAAACCTTGAGAACTCTTATTGCGTTTTTTCTCCAACGCTCCACCTTACCAGACGTTTTTCCTGAATCAAACGTTATTATAAGCTCTCGAGACCGCGACAAAGTGCACCGATTTATCCACGCATGCGATTTTGACTTTTTCCATCCGAGCTACTTTTTTATTTCACCACGAAACGTGTGTCTGTGTGGGTGTGGGTCTGTCTCTGTTGGTTTTTTCTCGAGAGACACTGACTCTTCCGAGTCCGCCAGAGTGGAGCCATGATCACTGAATGGGTGAGCTCTATAAACTATTTCTGTGCTTTTTTTTTTCTTTCCATCACTCACTTTTTTCCACTCCAGGTTCCTGTGTACACCATTTTTTACCCCATCGTTACTACATGAGTAACGATGGGGTAAATTTGACCCCGAATCGGTTTCGAAACGGCTGTGCCGTTAAAACTAGCGGATAGAAAACTTACGATTTCCCTTGCTAACCAACAATCGTTCATCTTGAATCATCCTTCCTCTGGGAGCCTCTTATATGGGCGAGAGAAGCTAGAGCCTAAACGATCGTTCGAATGCAATGGAATTCATGATTTCATTATATTTTTTAACCTTTTAACGAGGTTGGCTACACAGAACAATGTTGCCACATTAAAAGCATAGGAAAATTCGAAATGATTGGAATTTAATGAAATTTGGCGAGTATATTCTTTAGTATTAAATATGAATATACAAATTTTGAAGATTTTTCTTCTCCTTAGTTTTCGAGTCATCAAACACTGGAGTTTACATGCATAAGCAGAGGAATCAGATATATATATATCTTTTGCATATTGTAAACTCCAATTATTCGACAACTATGCAGACGAAAAATTTGAAAAAATATGTGTCGTCGTATTCGATGCTGAAGAATGTTATCACCAAATTTTTTATTAAATTCTTATCATATGATGGTATGTAGTCAACCTCCTCAAGGACGGTTGTGGTCGAAATATTGAACACTCGTTTGGTCTGGCACTCTACATGGAAAATTCACTCATATTATGCCCAAATTTCGTGTAAAATAAGTTGTCGATTTCGACTTGAAAATTTCCGTCCTAAAGAGCTAAAAAACAGAGCGAAAAATAAAAAATCAGTGGCCGGCTATCACAATTTTTGCAAATGAGCAACAGGATAACGAAGAGAAATTGAGACGATTCCAAAATTGAATGAAAAAAATTGTGAATGGATAGAATGTTATTCATTGCACTCCAACGATGCAAACTGCAATTTCGTAGAGCCCAAGTTGATTTCGCCCTGGGTCAAATTGGCCCCACGTAACAACTCAGGCTTAAGGCCAAACGACAAATTACACTGCATTCGTGTCAACAAATTAATTCCTCGAAAGATTGAGAATAATACGAAAAAGTTGAAAAAAAGGATCAGGAAAATGCAAGGAGTGACCTGGTAGCTTTTTACGCAAAAGGGCAAGGTGTTTGTTGGACACAGTTCAAATGGAAAACGTCCCATTTGCCCGGGGCAAATCGGCACAGCCCAATTTGCCCACAGCGTTAATTCGACACCGGGTCAAATGGACACAGTGTCAGTTCGACACCGGAGTTCGACACCGTAGCATTTGCCCGGTGCAACTCGCCACAAGCCCAATTCGCCTACTGTGTCAATTCGACACCGTGCCAAATGGACACAGTGTCAGTTCGACACCGGAGTTCGACACCGTAGCATTTGCCCGGTGCAACTCGCCACTAGC